>VYXC01007760.1:208593-223363 GCA_013397175.1 Platysteira castanea
GCCGTGTCCATGCACACGTTTTCCCATCCACGGCCGTGTCCATGCACAGCCATGTCCATGCACAGCCGTGTCCATGCACAGCCGTGCCCAGCTGTCCCTGGACCCTGCGGCCGCAGCCTCCAGCCCGACGGGCGCAGGGGCCCTGAGGATGGAGCAGGATTCCATTGGGAAGCGCTGCTTTCCCAGCTCTGCTTTGGTGACATCAGAGCGGATCCGTAGGAACCCTTGGAGGTCCTGCCTTGGACACCCATCCGTGGGGTGCCCCTCTGCCAGGGACCGTGCTGCTCCCAGACCCCAGGGCTGGGTAGGGCTGCGGGGACCCCCAGGCGGGGCTGTGAGGGACAGGGATGCTCTGGGAACAGCGGGGAGGAGCAGGAGAGCTCAGCCACCCTTGCTTCCTGCTCCGCCCTTGGCTGCCAGGAGTGCCCAGGGGCACAGGGAGTGTCCGGGAGCACAGGGAGTGCCCAGGGGCACAGGGAGTGTCTGGGAGCACAGGGAGTGTCCAGGGGCACAGGGAATGCCCAGGGGCACAGGGAGTGTCCAGGGGCACAGGCAGTGTCCAGGGGCACAGGGAGTGCCCAGGGGCACAGGCAGTGTCTGGGAGCTCAGGGAATGTCCAGGGGCACAGGGAATGTCTGGGAGCTCAGGGAGTGTCCAGGGGCACAGGGAATGTCCAGGGGCACAGGGAATGTCTGGGAGCTCAGGGAATGTCCAGCAGCTCAGGCAGTGCCCAGGGGCACAGGGGGTGTCCGGAGCTCAGGGAGAGCAGCAGAGCTCCCGGGGCCAGGCAGGAGCTGCAGGTTTGGAGCCCTCTGGGAGCCCCCGGTGCCAGCACGGCCCCCGCAGGGTGAGGGCACCGCAGCTCCCAAGGCTGATGCCAGCCTGGCTGGAGGTTGTTGGCTCTGCCAAGGAAACGAGCCCAGCCCGAGCCCTGCCCCTCCTGGCCAGGTGGTGCTGGGCAGGGAGGGCTCGGCCAGGGGCTCTCTGGGCACCCTGAGCCTCGCACCAGCTGGGGTCTGGGGGATGAGCCTGGCCAGGGCCTCCCTGCCTGCCTTGGTCTCCTGCTCACCCCCACTCTGAAGGGCTCTGGTGGCCTGGATCCGGCCGAGAGGGACGAGAGGGAGGGATAGCAGCAGGACCCAGGCAAGCATCACACGGGGCAGCACTGAAAGCAGCAGGAAGGGAGGTCATGGGCATCAGTGCCCAGGTCTGCCCAGTCCTGGCACACTCGCCAGTGGGGAAAGCAGCTGGGATCCAAACCTGCCTGCACCTGGGGTGGGTGGCACAAGCAGGAGGTGCCCAGTGCCAGCCCGTGTCCTGCCTGCAGCTGAGGGGTCACAGGCAGCACCAGTGAGAAAAAGAACCCCCAGAAATGCTGGCACTTGGAATTTCCAGTCTTTAGTAGTGCAGAACAGCACAGAGGCTTTCTGAAAATGTTTCCTTTATTTTGATAACAATTCTGAGGGGGAAAAACAAGCCACAAAAGAAAGAACCCCCCCAAGCTTTGGCAGTGAACGATGTTTGTGTCTCCTGGCCCTGAATGCACATCATTAGGCTGTCATTTAGGAAAAGTCTCTCTAAAATCAGCCATTAGAACACAAGCCTATTAGCAACATCTGGGATGAGGCAGTGTTTTGTATTCTAGGATTATTCTTTTGGGCAACTTGTGTTTAATTTGCGAGGGAACACCAATCTCGTTACTTCCCTTCCAGTGAAATCTGACCCCGGGCGTGAGGCTGGGCAGGGGCCTGGAGCTGCTGCTGCTTCCCGGGGGTGCCAAAGGCTCGGGGCAGTTCTGTCCTCAGCAGTTCCCCGCGTGGGCACGGAAGGAGGGGACAGTGCTGGGGACACGGCAGCTCCTGCCCTCGGAGCGGGGAGCTGTGCTCGCCGCGTCCTGAGGGACAAAATGCCCAGCACAAGCACTAAACGGAGCTTGTCACCGCGTTGGAAATCTGATTCCAGTGTTGCGGGAGGGGAAACGAGAAAACAGAGAGGGAGCTGGACGCTCCGTGCTGCTCTGCTCCTGGGGCAAGTGGAAGTGAGCGGGGCTGAGGTTCCCTCTAAAGCTCTGGGGGTAGGAACGTCCCTGCTTGTGCAGATCTGTGCCTAGGGACTGCAGGGACAGGTAACAGCCCCAGGACAGGCACTGCCTGCCAGTGCAGCTCGGGTTTTGCAGTTTATTGCAGTATAAAAATGAAAAAAAAAAATAAAAAAGAAAGAAAAAAGGAGGGGGATCCATTTAAATCTGAGCCAAATCAGCACATTTGAATTTTTGCATTTTTCTGCCATGAATTGGAAGCTGGAGGCAGGGGGTGGGGGGAGAAATTCTCATCTGTTCTGAAACAAAGTGTTTCATTTTGAGTCGGAGCTTTTTCACTCCGTTCTGCTCTGAAGGTGCAGCACATGTGCAGATTTTGGCTGGCCAGGCCCCAGCTCCCATGGAAAGATCAAATCCAAAGGTTTCCTTCCAGGCCGGCACGGGGCGGGAGCAGGAGCTGATGAGGTGTCTCGGAGAGGCTGGGCCTGCTTTGGGGAAAGCTCTGCAGGACACAGAGTGCCTTGGGATGGTTCTTCCCCAGCCAAGCCAAGGGCAGGGAGCAGGGCCAGGATTTGGGCAGGGATGTGCGGGAGGGACCGCTCCCACCCTGGCAGAGGAGCCCCGGGAGCGGGGGCACACCCGGGCCACCCCTGTGCCCTCAGGGTCCTGCCCGCGGCTCCCAGGCGCTTGAATTGCTCACTGAGGAGGCCCAGGAGCCGAGCCCAGGGTCTGGCTGAGCCCAGGAATGGCCACTCCAGCCCAGCAGGAAAAATCTCCTCGGTTTGGGTTGGGACACTTCCCACCCCGTTCTGGGAAGGGGCTTCGGGAGCTGATGGCTTCTTCAGGGCTCATTCCGGTGGCTTTCCAGGCTCGTTTCTCCACAGCTTTCCCCTGCCGGATTCCCCACCCTCCCTTTTGTCTGGCTCTCGTTTTTCACAAGGAAAGACTGGAATCTGTGAGCTGAGGAAATGGAAGCAGAGCAAATGAAGGCTCTGGTTAAATACAGGGCTCTGGAGGGGGGGTCTGGCTTCTCCTCAGCTTTCCCTGCTGTCCTGCACTGCGTCTGGCGCTTCCAATCTGCTTTTTTCCCTCCTTGGATCAGGAGATGGGCTTTGATTTCTGCAGCTGCCATCAGCAGGAGCAGGGCTGAGGGGTCCCTTCAGGCCTGGCAGAGGGAGATGGGATCAGACAGGCAGCTCACGCTGCAGGAGCTGCTGCTCTGCGGCTCCTGGGGCTTTGGGGAGGAGTTCTGAGGCGACTGAGGGGTTCAGTTTATGGTCCCCTGTCAGAGTGCAGCAGGCCAGGGCTTTCAGCTGGGTGACACCTGGGTGCCACCTGAGCCCCAGGGACACCCTGTGTGCGTTGCTGTGGGGAAATGCTGGCTGCTCGTGCTCTGGGGATGTCCCTGATGGGGTTCATCTGCAATAACAGACCTGAAGCTGCTGTTTCAGGTGTTTTGTGGGATTATTTCACCCACAAATTCGGGGCTGGAATCATGGCGTGGAGTCCTGGCAGACAAAAAGCTCTCCTGAGGGCTTGGTGAGAGCGCCTGTTTCTCCATCCCAGCCCTGCCTGAAGCCAAACACGGCACATCCCTGGATTTCCTCTGCGTGGAGAAGCTGCCCAGGGAATGTTTCCTGGGAGGAGCAGGGTTGGTGTCGGTGCTCAGCCAGCAGAAGAGCTGAGCTTGGGAAGGGACTCGGGGTCTCCCAAGTAAAACGTGCTGATTTTACAGATGGGAAATTCTGATCCCGGTGATAGAGGCAGGAAAATTCCCGTGGATGGAGCTGGGCTGTCACTGAAGGAATCAGATCAGGGGTGGTGTCCTCACAGCCTATTTCTCTCTCTAACAGAAACCCTTTAGGGGTCAGCTCCTAGAGAAGGTTTCAGCCTCCCGAGGGTGGAACTGGATGTCGCTTCCCATCCTGGGGGGTTTCTGGGATGCAGCTGCCCACGAGCACGGCTGGTCCTGCCATCCTCCATCCGCTGGCTGAGATCTCAGCCCCTGGAGGCACAGACCCACGCTTGTCTGGGAGGGAGCCTGGCTGGGGGACAGCCTGGGAATCAGAGGTGGAGCGGAGAGAGGCTCTTTGAACCTCGCTCCTTTGGGTAATTACCAGCACGGTAATTGGTGTGCTTCATTAATAATCCACTCTCTGCATTCCCATTGCCTCTCCCAGCTCCCGAGGCCCCCGAGGCTTTGATGGGATGCTCTGAGGCAGGGGGGCCACGGGCCCGTCTGGTCTGGCTCTAAAACAGAGCAGCCCCAGGGGCTGGTGCTGCCTGGGCATTTCCAGCCTTTGGGGGAGGCACCTCCTGCACCTCCAGCAGCCCCAGCTCTGCCTTGGCCGATGGCTTCAGTGGCCTTGGTGGGAGCAGGAGCAGCTGGAATCATCCCCAGGGGAGGGACAGACCCTGGTGTGGCACTGGCCACTGCTCCCTCACCCAGAGAGCTCCTGGAGAATTCCCCAGTCCCTGACTGCTGCTGTCCGTGGGCATCCCAAGGGATGACACTGGGAACAGCCAGTGCCTGAGCAGCTCTTAGAGCAGCTACTGAGGACCCTGGGCTCCAGCTGGAGCTTGGATTTGTGTGGGATAACCCTGGATAACTCTGGACAGCTGTGAGGAGCTCTCTGGGTGTCAGCTCGGGGATGTGTGTAGGAATCTTCAAGCCATAAATACTCGGTGAGGGTTGCAGTGACTTTTTTAATTTGAGTGGGGAGAGCAGAATGTGGCAGCCAGAAAAAACCCCGTGATACAAAAATAGTAGTGGCCCTTTTGGGAAGAGGAAATGGTATTCCACTAAAAACAGCAACCCCATTTAAATGGGAGCATTTAAAGCAGGGAATTGCTAATTACCTAGATATGGATGAGGCAGACACGGCAAACAGATTTATTGGGGAACTTTTAGCTCTGTACATATGTCCACGGTGATTTATTTTTCCTGCCACGAGCTCAGAATTGCCTGGGATGTGTAAATATTGTGGTTGATGGCTGTAAAGATTTCCAATGGATCAGGCTGGAAAGGGTCATTTGGTCACCCACGGTCACCAGAGCTGGGCAGTTTCATTCATGGGGATTTGGGGGCACGGCCAGCCCCAGCCTCACCCTTCTTTTAATCAACCCTTGTTTTAATTAACCTTTGTTTTAAATAACCCCTGGCACGTGAAGGGAGCCCCTGCCAGCCCCCCTTGGGCGTGGTGACCTCGTGTGCCTCTGGTGATTTTTCCACGCGGGTT
The DNA here is from genome assembly GCA_013397175.1 of Platysteira castanea. Classification (NCBI taxonomy): domain Eukaryota; kingdom Metazoa; phylum Chordata; class Aves; order Passeriformes; genus Platysteira; species Platysteira castanea. The sequence continues at coordinate 213,871 of VYXC01007760.1, forward strand.
TGTGTTTGTTGGAGTGCTGCAAGAGGGGCAAGGCATTAATTTTTTTAATGTGAAAAGCCTAATCGTGCAGCTGGGATGAGGGGAGTGGCTCCTGGCTCGTGCTGAAGGTGGTGGGGATGTCTCTGTGCTCACCCTGCGAGGGGTGGGCGCAGACCACGGTGCCCTCCCCTGCTGCTCCTCTCCCAGCAGGGATTGCCAACACTTCTCCACACCCTCACATCACTTCTGTTTTGACATTAATAAGAATAGCAAAGAGTTCAGAGAAAGTAGTTTTGGCATCTACTGTGTTTAATTTGCTACAACTTTCATGTGGAGTTTAATTTAGACTGATGAGAGAGGCAGTTTTATGAGTATAAAACTCCATTAATTACGGATCCTGTCTTAATTATAAATGGCTCTGTTTTAAAGGAAGTTTTACCACCAAAATTAAGACTTGGAGCAGTTCAATCAATACAAACATCAATTAGACCTGACTTTGTACTCCAATTAATTTATAAAGCTTCCCGACGAGGAGTGAAAAGCGTGGCACTCTGTGTTCCTGGCTCTGCCATCCTCGGGCACCAGCAGATCCCTGTGGTTCCATGGGAGCCTGCTCAGATCGGCGTGGCTGGAATAACAACCTCCCCGAGGGGCTGGATTTGCCCAAAGAAACCAGCAGAGTTCATTGTTAAACCGGCCCAGCCTGGCACAAAGGGGAGCCAGGTTTGTTCACGTGGCTGTGGCCCAGCAAAGTCTGGGATTCCCAGGTGGAAAACTGCCCCAGCAGGCCCTGGCTGCCCTGAGGAGCTCTGGGACACCCCACGGTGGGACACGGGCGCTTGTCACGGAGATCTCAGAATCCCAGGATGGTTTGGGTTGGAAGGACTTTAAAACCCTCCCAGTGCCACCCCTGCCGTGGGCAGGGACTCCTCCCACTGTCCCAGGCTGCTCCCAGCCCCGTCCATGCCCAGTGTTATCCCAGCTTTCCAGGACAGGCAGAGTTTATTTCCCGGCAGCCTCTTCCCAGCAGCTTTGCCCACTGAAGAAGCTGTTGCTGTAACTCCTGGCTCTGGGGTCTGTGTCCTCCCCAATCCCAGCCAGGAGCTGAGGACCCGGCCCAGCTGAGGAGTCAGGATCTGCTCCTGGTGATGGAGAATTGGGTTCCTGGATCCCTGTGCTCACCTTCAGCTGTGCTGAGCTGCACAAGTCAGGCTTTTCTCCCTCAGGGCTGAGGTGGGAGCACCTGAGGGCTCCCGGGGGAATCCAGGCTCTAAGAGAGGAAGTAAAATATTTCTTTGCTTCTAAACTGAGCGCAGGTCATCTCCAAACCCCTGGGAAAGGGCAAATCCTGGTTCCCGGAGAGTCACCTGGGCCTCCTCCTCCCCTTGGCAGAAGGATTTAGGGAACCCCAGAATCCCAGAATGGTTTGGGTTGGGAGGGACCCTAGAGCCCATCCAGTGCCACCCCTGCCATGGCAGGGACACCTCCCACTGTCCCAGGCTGCTCCCAGCCCTGTCCGGCCTGGCCTTGGGCACTGCCAGGGATCCAGGGACAGCCACAGCTTCCCAGGAATGTCCTGCAGGTGTGGATGCCACGTGCGAGGCCTTGGCAAGAGTTCAACCTTCCCTGCAGGGCTTAGGAAGGCACAGAACTCTCTGGGAGCTTTAGGCTGGTCCCAGTTGCCTCCTCCCACCGCTCCTCAGGGCAGGGACCCTGTGCCCATCCAGTGGCTCCCAGTGGGAGCCCAGCCCAGGAAAACGCAGGAAAACCAACAGGAAAGTGTGATCTGACCGTGCAGGGGGTCCTGGAGGAAGTGGGGACGGGATGGACGGAGGTGTTAGCCTGGTTTTTATGCCAGTTTTTGGTGAAACCAGGGGTTTTAGTGAAGCCAAGCTCGGGGCTCTGGAGCCCTTTGAAGTTGGGAAAAGGGCAGCAAACCAAGCCAAACCCTCTCGGAACTGCCAGCAGATGTTTGATGTTCCAGACCCTTTCAAGCGCAGCCATTTGGGCCAGAGCAAATTCTCCTGAGGTGTCTTTAGATGAGAGGAGCAGCAAAATCTGACCCCAGAGCAAGGGCTCACACAGGGCTGCCCTGGTGTGGTGCTGGGAGAGCTCGGGGGCTACCAGGAATCTGGGAATGAGGGATTTCCAAAGGAATTACCTGCCAGGAGTCTGGAAATGAGAGATTTCCAAAGGAATTACCTGCCAGGAATCTGGGAATGAGGGATTTCCAAAGGAATTACCTGCCAGGAATCTGGGAATGAGGGATTTCCAAAGGGATTACCTGCCAGGAATCAGGGAATGAGGGATTTCCAAAGGAATTACCTGCCGGGAATCTGGGAATGAGGCCTTTCCAGAGGGATACAACTGCCAGGAGTCAGGGAATGAGAGATTTCCAAAGGGATTACTTGCCAGGGATCAGGGAATGAGAGATTTCCAAAGGGATTACCTGCCACAAATCAGGGAATGAGGCCTTTCCAGAGGGATACAACTGTCAGGGATCAGGGAATGAGGCCTTTCCAGAGGGGCAGGAGGGCCCTGGCCCTGCAGCTGGCCCGTGTGCAGCAGTTCCTGTGATTAGGTGTGGACCTTGCTGCAGCCTTTCCGTGAGAACAGGGAGAGTGAGGAGGGAAGGAGGCAGATCCGGCCAGCTCCGGCTCCTCTCCGTGTTCCTGGCATGGGGCAGTTCTGGGAATGACCAGTCCGGCCCTCCCCAGCTGACCAGAGAGGCTGGGGTGCCCGAGGGGGAGGTGCTGGGGGTGCCCAAGCTGCTGCTCCCACCTGCAGGGGAGCTCGGTGGGAATGGTTCCTGCTGGGGATGGTGGGGATGGAGCTCCTGGCCGGGCTGTGCGCCAGAGGGCAGACTCCCGGTGCTGCCCGTGTCCCTCCTGGGCCTGGGCTGGCCCTGGAGCGGGGGTCAGAGCCCTTCCCAGCCCCTGGGATNTCCGGCTCCTCTCCGTGTTCCTGGCATGGGGCAGTTCTGGGAATGACCAGTCCGGCCCTCCCCAGCTGACCAGAGAGGCTGGGTGCCCGAAGGGGAGGTGCTGGGGGTGCCCAAGCTGCTGGGGAGCTCGGTGGGAATGGTTCCTGCTGGGGATGGCGGGGATGGAGCTCCTGTGGGGCTGTGGGGCTGGTGTGGCACTCCCGGTGCTGCCCGTGTCCCTCCTGGGCCTGGGCTGGCCCTGGAGCGGGGGTCAGAGCCCTTCCCAGCCCCTGGGATCCATGAGCACCCGAGCAGGGTGCTGGGAGGATGAGGTCACTGGAGAGGGATGGTGGCTCCTGTGGGATGGAGATCCCAGCCCGTCCCACTAAAGCTGTCCCTGATGGGGGCTGGGCAGGGGATGTGACCCAGCGGGACCTGGGGAGCTGGGGAAGCTCCTGTTCCAGCCCTGCTGACGTGTGCAGTGTGGGATCCCCACCTCGGCTGGTTCAGGGGTTGGGCTGGGGGCCTGGAGGTTTCTTTACTTTCTTCTCCTGCCAGCGGCTCAGCAGCAAGGAGAGGTCCTTGTGAGGGTTTGGTGGCAGCTCAGTGTTTCTGGTGGCCACGGAGGGGCCAGCAGTGGCTGAAGGGCCAGCAGTGGCTGAAGGGCCGCGTTGGAGGGACGGGTGACAAGAAGTTGTGGGACAGCTCAGCAAAGGCTGCCAGCCGAGTGCAGCCCGGGCTGCGAATCCGAGGCTCCGGAGTGGGAGAAGGCTGTGGAGGAGCAGAGCACGGAGCAGTTGTTTGCTGTCGGCTCCACGGCAGAGCTGCAAATGTCAGATGGAGCTGGAGGAGGTTCTTGGGAGAGGAGAAAGTGGAGCAGCACTGCTGGCATCCATGGAACTCCTCCTGCGGGATAAACAGGAGTAAATGTGATCCTGAAAGGGAATGGGAGGATTTGTGGGGCTCCTGGAACTGTCTGAAGAAGGGTCCTTGCGGGAAGATCAGCTCTGCCCTGACCTGGTGTTGCCCTTCCCAGGACACAGAACGGCTCCAGAGCCGGAGCCCTGCGGCTGTCCCTTGGTCACTCTGAGCATTCCAGGTCCCCTTGGTGCCCTTCCTTGGGAAGGCATGAACCCAGCTCGACTTCCCAGCGCCAGAGGGCAGGGCTGGGTGGGATCTTGGGCAGGAATTGTTCCCGGGGAGGGTGGGCAGGCCCTGGCCCAGAGTGCCCAGAGCAGCTGTGGCTGCCCCTGGATCCCTGGCAGTGCCCAAGGCCAGGCTGGATGGGGCTGGGAGCAGCCTGGGACAGTGGGAGGTGTCCCTGCCATGGCAGAGGTGGCACTGGGTGATCCCTGACTCCAGGAACACTGTCCTGGGTGAGCTTCAGCCAGGCACAGGGCATGTGTGACCCCTGAGGGCACCCCCGGTCCCTTGCTGGGATTTGGGATGGAGCAGGTGGGAAGGGAGGGAGGAGGGGAAGCCGCTGATATGCCACAGCAATAAACTCCTGCTGGGATTCCCGGGGTGTCTGAGCAGGGCCAGGAGCTGGGCTTGGATGATCCCTGTGGGTCCCTTCCAGCTCAGGGTATTCCCTGTTTCCAGGAAACTGGCAGAGCTCTTTGGGGTTTTTCCTCCTGTTTCACTCTTCTGTGCTGTTGCCTCAATAGCCTTGGAGAGAAAATCAGATGGAGACGGGGAGCAAGGAGCTGCTTTTGTTCCTCCCCCTCCTCCTGGATGGCCTGAGGTGGTCCTGGAGCAGATCCTCTGTGTCCAGGATCCTCTGGAGTGCCCGCTCTGGGCTGCAGGCCCTCTCCAGGGGCAGCTGGCACAGGGATAGGGCCCATGGAAGGAGCACAGCTGGGATTTCCCTGCTCCTCGTTATTCCTTGGCCTCTGTGGGATCCCCTGGAGCTCTTGGCAAGCTGCAGGACTCGCGGCAGCGTTTCCTGAGCGCTCTGGAGGTGTTGTTTTGGTGTCTCCAGGATAACAGGCAGGGTTTGTCCAGCACAGCGGGATCAGCTCAGGGGGATGGGGAGCCTCTGGAAGCAGGAGCTGCTTCCCAGCTTGGGACAGACCAGCAGCAGTTTCGCTTTGAGGGAGAGGCTGCTTCCACGGAGAGGAGTCGGAATGTAACAGAAACTTTGGGATTTCCCCCTGGGCTGACTCAGGAACCTTGCTGCCTTCTCACAGCTTCCTTAGGGACACAATTCCCTCTCTCTCCTGAGATGCTTTCATAGCAAACTCCTGAATTCAGGTGTTGGAGCAGGATCCCCCTCCCAGGGGGGGCAGCTGTTCACCCCTGGGCAGCCCCAGCAGGCCCCAGTTCTGTTTCCTGAAGATCGGAGCTGGATTCCCTCCCCTCCTGGAGCTGCCTCCTTCGTGCTGGAAATCCAGACCAGGGCTGGGGTTCCTTGGAATTAAATTCTGTATTTAGTGGCAAAGCTGCCGAGTGCCCTCAGGTGGGTTTGTTTCTTGATTTTATCTCCTATCGGCCTCAATCGATCCATATCTGCCAGAAATACTTCCCGAGGCATTTCATCCAACAGCTTCCTCATGGCCGGGGGAAATCCAGTGGGATTTTGAGTTGGGATCAGCTCTGCTTTGCATTCCAGGGGCTTTGGGGTGCTGTGTCTGTGCTTATATTGTACATGGATATCGTGGTGATACACTGATATATTGATCTATTGGATATTGATATATTGTATAGTGATATTTTGATATACTGATATACTGATATACTGATATACTGATATATTGATATATTGATATATTGATATACTGATCTATTGATATACTGATATACGGATATATTGGATATTGATATATTGATATATCGTATAGTGATATATTGATCTACTGATCTACTGACATATTGATATACTGATATATTGATATACTGATATATTGATATACTGATATATTGATATACTGATATATTGTTTATTGATATATTGAATATCTGTATTGAGGCTGTACTGACCCTACTGCTGGGCCACTGCAGTGTGTCCCTGGCACTGCCACAGCTCCCTGTCACCCTGGCTGCTCCCACTGTCCCTGGCACTGCCACAGCTCCCTGTCACCCTGGCTGCTCCCAGTGTCCCTGGCAGTGCCACAGCTCCCTGCCACCCTGGCTGCTCTCGGTGCCCCTGGAATCAGGTGCTGCACACTCAGCTCGGGATCATCTCCCCAGCATTTTTCACGTGCCAGATCAAACCACCCTGGCTAATCCAGCTGGTGGAAAAGGGGGAAGCTGCTTGGCCTTGTGAATCCAAAGGCACTCAGCCTCTGTTCCCCGTGCCCTTGAGTGCAGAGCAATCCCCACATCATAAACAACAACCCCAGGAAACAGTGGAATTATTTGTGGGACGCTTTGGAGAGCGCTCTGGAAATAGGTTTGCAGTACTTGGAGAGCCAGGATTGGAGCTAGGGCAGGGGAGAGGTGGAATTGATTTCCTTTTCCTCTTATCTGCTGGGAGATAAGGAACGGAGAGGTCCCGCTCTGTTTGTGAGAGCTCTGGGAGCTGGGGCTGTGCCTCGGTGCGGGAGTGCCTGGTGCCCGCTCCAGGGCTGCTTCCCAGGATCTTGCTCCCACCCAAGGCTGCATGCTGCTCCAGGAGGCTCAGCTGGAGGGCTGGCTCACCTGTGCTGTCACACCTGGGAGCACTGGCATGTGTTTTGGGCCACCCCTACCCTGGGCTGGGGCTGTGGGGTGGCTGCAGGCAGCAGGAAGGGGCACGGCCCAGCTCAGAGCTGCTCCCGCTCCTGTCAGTCCCGAGTTCCAATTCCAGCGGCTCCAGGCCCGGGAAGTGTCTCCTTGCCCTTACTCTTGGTCACCAGCAGCCACCAGGACGAGTGTGACCCACGTGCAGGCTGTGGGATGCAGCCGTGGGGATCCCGGGCAGAGGACGGTGCCAAAAATCCCAAACTGCTCCCATGTTCTGATCCTGACGTGAAGAGCACGGCCCTGGCCCTGCTCCCCCTGCTCAGGAAGGGGGGACTCAGCCAGGGAAACCTCCAGGCTGAGCCTGGGGACATGGCATGGCTTGGGCACAGAGCCCTGCAGGGGTGCAAGGAGGTAAGGACCATCCTTAGGGAGATAGGGACCCATCTTTAGGGAGATAAGGACCCATCCTTAGGGAGATAAGGACCCATCCTTAGGGAGATAAGGACCTATCCTTAGGGAGATAGGGACCCATCTTCAGGGAGATAAGGACCCATCCTTAGGGGGATAAGGACCCATCTTTAGAGAGATGAGTGTGTCTGGGAAGACACAATAAAGAGGCTCTCACACCTGCCAGAAGATTCAGCAGAAAGGAGGGAATACTAATGTTTATTATTGACATATCTCACACTCATATACACGTCCCAACTCCACAAGGGATTGGAGAGCATGTCACTTCCTTCTCAATCCCACTGGAGAAGAAAGGTGCTCATTAAAGTTCTCTTATCACAAAAGGAATGAAAAACAGAAAATACCGTTAAGTAAACACTGGCTATTATTTACATGAAACTGTGAGAAAGAATCTGACTCCAAGGTTAAAAACAGAAGGCTTAGCAAAAACCAGGGCAACAGATGAGGACCCATCTTTAGAGGGATAAGGACCCATCTTTAGGGAGATGAGGACCCATCTTTAGAGAGATGAGGACCCATCTTTAGGGAGATAGGGACCCATCTTTAGAGAGATGAGGACCCATCTTTAGAGGGATAAGGACCCCTCTTTAGGGAGATAAGGAACCATCTTTAGGGAGATAAGGACCCGTCCTCCGGGAGATAAGGAACCATCTTTAGGGAGGTAGAGACCCATCCTTAGGGAGATAAGGACCCATCTTCAGGGAGATAGGGACCCATCTTCAGGGAGACAAGGAACCAGCTTTAGGCCATCTGTGCTGAAATAGTGAGTCAGGAGTCGTGCTTCCTTTTTTTTTTTTTTTCCTGAAGTTTTTGTTACGTTTGTGGAAGAAAAAGGCCAGAATTGCTGGGCAGGCAGCACAGGAGCTCCTCAGGGACAGGACAGAGAAGTGGCTTTGTGTCACCCCTTCTTTGTGTCACCGCTTCTTTGTGTCACCCCTTCTCCATCCAGAGCAGTTCCACGCCCTTCTCCAGCAGCTTTCTGCAGAGTGCCCTGAGGTGTTACCCAAGGAAAGCTTCCCAGGAGCTGGAGCTTGTGCCGGGCTGGGAGAGGCAGCTGTGGATGTGGGAGGCAAAAGCCCTTTCCAGAGCTCTGGCAGGCTTGGAGACAGGGAGGCATCAAACGGCTCCAAACACTGGGCTGGAGGCAGAGCAGGCAAGGGAAGGGAGCTTTTCTTCCCTCTCACCCCTGCCCACCACCCAAAGGCTGCCGCTTGAACCAGACCCAGCTGGAAGAAGTTCATCCCATGATTTTATGTTGTTTTTCTTATCTGCTCTTGCCGCACCTTTTTTCTCCTACATCCTCATTTCTTACCCAGTCCCTTGCATGAATAAGAGATGCCACATCCTTCCCTGCCATGTCTCCCTGCTATAAATATCCCTCTGAGCAGAGGGAGCCTGGGCTGGGTGTGTTTGGCTGTATCCTGGATCCCAGGTGACGTTTCTCCAGTATCGGGTCTTTAACGGGAGTTGGCTGATGAGGTGCAGGGAGGGCTGCAGGAGACGCCCGGGCTCCGGTTAATACAAAGAGTACTACGGTTGCTAAGAGACCGAGACTTCAACTTTGGAAATCTTCATCCCCACTCGATAGATTATCTTGGCAAATTGGACTTTCTGAGTTGGCAGCAAATGGGAAAGAGTAACTTTTAAAAATAGAGATAATTTAGGTGACGTCAAAGGCATCTGGTGTCCTTTTGCAGCGATGTGAGACTGATCTATTTTGCTTTGTGTATAAATCACTCTGCATCCAGCGTGAGGCTCTGCTGACGCCTGACTCGGGGCTGGGTTATTAATAACCCCTTTCTGTTTGGGATATTCAGCCAGGGTTGTTGGAATGAAAGGAGCTCTGTGTTTACAGCACCCAGGACCTGTCCGGCCCATGCCTTTGGGAGCAGCTCTGTGCCCTGGGCAGAGCAGCACCTGCTGTGCCCAGAGATCCTGGGCTGGGCAGAGACTCCCAGGACAGTCCCTGCTTCCCCTTCCCCAAAATGGGCTCCTCATCCCCAGAGACCCCCCGGGCTGGACAGAGACTCCTGGGTCAGTCCCTGCTTCCCCTTCCCCAAAATCGGCTCCTCATCCCCAGAGCCCCCTGGCTGGCCCAGCCTGGCTCAGGGCTCCATTCCCACCTCGCTGGCACATGGAATCCTCAGCCTGATTCCCACCCGGAATCCCGCGTGGGGAGCAGGGAAAGGGGGAAGGTGTCTGGGGTTGATCAGCCCTCAGCATCCCCGATGCCTTTGGATCTGGAGGAGCCTCCGGAATGGCAAAGGAGGCTCTGAATGCCAGCCGGGAATCAGGCAGGGACTCGGGAATCAGGCAGGGATTCTTGTGTTGGGAATCAGGCAGGGACTGGGGCAGGGAATCAGGCAGGGATTTGGGAATCAGGCAGGGATTCTTGTGTTGGGAATCAGGCAGGGACTGGGGCAGGGAATCAGGCAGGGATTTGGGAATCAGGCAGGGATT
>VYXC01007761.1:0-41059 GCA_013397175.1 Platysteira castanea
GCTGTGCCAGGAGAGGCTTAGTTTGAACATAGATAGGATAGGTGGGGAAATTTCTTCACACAAAGCATGGTCAGGCACTGTCACAGGCTGCCCAGGGCAGTGGGGGAATGCCAGCCCTGGAAGTGTTCAAAAAGCCGTGTGGATGTGGCACTTGAGGACATGGTTTAGTGGTGGTGCTGGTGCTGGGGGAATGACTGGACTCGATGGTCTTAGAGGGGTTTTCCAACCTTTACAATCCCATGGTTCTATGATTCTTTATATCCTGGCCCTAACCCCCCTGCAAGGACCGTGGGATGCTCAGGTGTGGGTTTGCTGTGGGATCAGTCCCCCTTGGCACCCTGTGGCCACAGGACAGCCTCTGGTGTGAGACCATGGCCACATCCTGCCATTCACCTTTGCTTTCTCCTGAATTCATTTGTTGGTGCATTAACACATTTTAGGTGGTGTTTATTTTGTTGGTTTTGGTGACCTAAAATCATTGCATTGATGCTCTCAGGGAAAGGTGGATGTTTTCAGCAGAAATCGGTGGATCTGGAAGATTTTAGGCACTTGATGAGCAGGGACTGCATGAGCATGAGTAGGATTTTTCTGTTAAAATTAGCAGCAGTGAAACAGTTCACTGTGATGACATTTGATATTTCAGTCAGTCTATTGAAATGAATGGAATGAATGTACGACAAGTTGTGGATTTGGGAATATGAGACACATTAACATAACAATAGTTGATCAGCAGGTTTTCAACTATCAAGATATTTTGTACAGCCTGAAAATCATATCAGAATCTTCTCTGTCATGTCTCCAGCAGCCAAAGGGCAGATAATTTGACCTGAGCTGTAGCCAGAGTAGTTGGGTGCATAAAACTATGTTAATTTAAAAAGCTGAGGAAGGTGTAGGAGCAAAAACTCGCAAACTAGAGAAGATCAGGATGAGAAGTATTTCTGTTCCATGAGAAGTTTTCCTAGAGGATTATGGCTATCTACAAAAACAATCTCAGTGAAAAATAAATGTGTATATGAAGAGTCAGTTGACAATTCCTCTCTGAATGTCCAGTGGATGAACAGACCTTTAAGAACAGCCATGCACAGACACTGAGAGTCCCTCATAGCAATACTCGCAACAATTCTCCCTCCTTCACTGGGAAAAACATCACAGAGGCTGCCTTTGATGTTTTTCCTTGGACTGAATTTTCCCTTTTACTGCAAAATTGCAGAGTACATCCCAAGACTTCCCTCTCCTGAGGGATATTGTTGGCAGTGTGGTGCTGGAAGCACAGTGTTCACAGGTGCTGAAAGCACCCAGCACTGGCCCTCGCTGCCCCAGAGATCCTCCAGCCCCCAGCAAGATCTGGAGGCCACAGAGGGACTTCATTTCTCCCTCTTTGACCAGAGGGATAACCTCGGAGACCTGGAGTCTGTGAGGAAGCAGGATCTCAGAGGAATCATAGAATCATGGCATGGTTTGACATGGAAGGGACCCTAGAGACCATCTTGTCCCACCCCCTGCCATGGGCAGGGACACCTCCCACTATCCCAGGTTGCTCCAAGCCCTGTCCAAGCTGGCCTTGGGCACTTCCAGGGATGAGGAGTCCACAACTCCCCAGATGACCCCACTGTGAGTGATTAACTGCAGAGGTTAATCACTCCCCATAGCTGCTCCTCCATCCCTCCGTGCTGTAGGAAATTGCCAGGTGCTGAGCTTTACTGGCTCAGCTCTCCTGTACTAAGGGAGAGGAAAACAAAGCCACCAGACCCCTCCCGCTGCACATCCTCTCTCCGTGTTGTAAATACCCTCTGTGTTCCCTTTCCAACTGACTGGGTCCCTCGCAGAGGAGCAGCCTCGGGGGCCTGTGGAGTTTTCACATCCCTAACAAAGCGCTGAAGGACGGGAAAGGACAACGGGCGCCGGATGCCGCCTGTTCTGCGCCAGCGCCCTCCTTACTGCAATTATATTCCTGTTAGAAACCTCCACCTTATTTAAAGAGACACTGTCAACTGCCTCAAAGCTCCTTTTTGGAAAAGTCTCCCAAGGCCATTGAGATCTGTTCTTAATGATGGGAGAAGAGTGCTGGAGATAAAGAGCACTGATAAAGCAGAGATGCTTCTCCTTTTTTAGGCTGTTGAATCTAATGAATTAAAATTACTTCAGTTAATAACTATAGTCCCTTCTGACAAAATGATCATCTCAGTTTCCAGATGAGGGGAGTGAGGCAGGAGGAGCTGAGCAATGTGATCAAGGTTGCTCAGTGAGTTTGCTGCAGAGCAAAGCTCGGGGTTGTGAGGTGATAAAGGAGACTGTATAGCGTGAACCAGTGTTTGATTGTTGGTAGCAGCAGGAAATACTTCCCAGAGGCACCATGGTGTGCTATGATGTAGTCCCTTCTCTAGGAATTGCTCCAGCACATCCAGTGTGGGATCCAAGATCTCAGGCTGGGTGAGTTCCTGACCTTGGCTGGTCTCATGGGCTGTGCTTGTCCGTGTACCACCACAAAAGAGCTCTCCAGGACTGGGAGAAGGGCTTTACTGCGAAACTCCAGGCTCACCTTCCCTCACTTCAAAGACTGCAGATCATGAGGAACCTCCTGGATGTGTGTATGGCTGTTGGTTGTCACTAATGTCACTCAAGTGGTTGGGCTTATTCAAACATGCTTAGTTCTCCTCTCCAGTGGCTTTGGCTGGCTCAGATTTTCCTTGCAATTACTCACCATTCTCGAGTTTAATTTTTGTGTTTATTGGCAGGTGTACGTCTGTCCAGGGTCACTGCCATGGTACTGAAGGTGTTCTTTCCATCGTGCTGCTCCTCGGCAGACAGCGGCATTTTGATCGGCCGCTGGATCTCGGAGCAGAACTCTGCTGTCATCCTTGCTGTGGTGCACTTCCCCTTCATTCCTGTCCAGGTGAAGCAGTACCTCGGGGAAGTTCAGCGCGTGACCAAAGTCAGTGTTTCTGTGCTTGGATCATGGAGCAACAGCAAACAGGAGAAAGAAGAGAGTCTGAGTGAGTTCTTGGAAGACCTTGGGACCATATTCTGCCATGAGCCATGGATTCAGATAAGCAAAGAGGGAGACAGCAAATTCTGGAGCTGTTCTACCCTTCAGAAACACTCTAAGAACCCTCAGGAGGAAGAAATCATCTTGGTGTACTATGACCAGCGCAAAGTCATGCTTTCCCATCTGCACCCCCCTTCGGACACAGCTGGCCAGAGGGCAGAGGATGCCTCCAAGCTCTCGGCCATCTTTGACACGGTGGCCAGGAGCCAGGTGCTGTTCATGACGGACAGGTACGACGAGGGGCCCATCAAGCTGACCCACTGGCAGTCCGACGGGGTGGAGGCCAGTATCATCGTGGAGCTGATGAAGCAGGCCTCCGTGCCTGCCTGCATGCTGCTGACATTCCTGCTCTCACTGCTCTCTGGGATCTGCAGGAGCAGGTAGGTGATGTGGCATCACACAGCTTGTTTTGCCTGGAAAATAGTGTTTAGGCATTGCAGGACAGCTGCTCAAATCCAGTGAGAAATGTGATACAAAATTGTTCTGTTGGAAACAGGCTACTGCAAGAGGTCCTGTTGGAGTCTGGGGAGCTCCACTGAAAACACAAGGCCACAGGCTCCCTCAGAGCTCCATTTGGAGCTGGCAGGTTTTCTGGGGAGGCATTCATGTCCTCCCCATTTGCAGCAGGGATAGTTCAGCCCCACTTCAGCTTCATCACAGCTGAAGCAGTGGATTTCCAGCTATTCTGTGGCTCACAGAATGACATGAGGCTCTCCTTAGTGGCTGGACAGCTGGGGACTCCCTCCTCCCTGTTTGCTGTGAGTCCCTCTGTAGCTGTGAAACATCAGCAAATCCTGTTCCTAAATCCGTCCTCTCTCCAAGAGACTGTGGTGCTGCAGCCTTGGCACTTGGTAAAAGTTTAGAGGGATTGCTGGTCAGCCTGAATCCTTGGTGAAATCCTGTTCTCACAACCGTGAGCCTGAATAGGATGCTCCAAAAGTAACACATAGCAAGTGCTTGGACTGAAAACTTAGAATCATGGAATCATTTACCTTGGAAAAGCCCTCTAAGATCAAGTCCAACCATTAACCCAGCACTGCCAAGGCCACCACTAAGCCATGTTTCCAAGTGCCACATGTTTTTTGGAATACTTGCAGGGATGGTGATTCCACCACTGCCCTGGTCAGGCTGCCTGGAGAGGTTGTGACAGAGAGGGGAGTGGAGTTCTGGTTCTAAGCTGCAAGGGGACACTGTAATTGATGAAATTTTGATAACAGCTACTACTGTATTCATGGATAAATCGTCTCAAGTACAGCCTAAGGGAATGGAGGTTTTTAACAGGTTTCCAATTGTGTGATATGGTTGTAAAAGAGCTACAGTGAAACTCTTCCCATGCAAAGATTTTCTGAGCAGTTGGGTTACAAAGGGAAAACTGTCCAGTTTTGGACTATTGGAAGAGATTTAGGTTCAAACCCAAACCTGATATCATCGAGGACCCCTGTGTCCTGGGACTGCTCTGTAGATCCTGTGTGATACTGGTTCTTAATGGTGATTCAGTCACAGCTTTGTGGTTGGGCAGAAGATTGAGAGTCAGCTCCAAAGGTCCTTTTTCTGTCTGCGTGCCACCACCAACAGACAGGATGATTCTTTTCAGACTTGGTCTCACTTGGTCCCACCTCAACTGGTGCCAGGACTCAGGCCAGGCTTGGAGTCAGGTTAAGCCCAAGCCTTGCAGGCATCCAGGAGGCTGCAGTCTAAGCATAAGCTGGGAGCTCAAGCTCATCTGGCAGATTGGGCGCAGAGAGCTGCTACCCAGCTTCTCAGGAATTCTGACTTCAGCTTTTCCTAGGGCCAGGATGGATGTTTTGAGGTAGAGCAGCAGCCAGCTGTACCTGCCAGCAGGCAGAATGCAAGGCTTGCTGTGCATGAACCCTACACCGAGCCTGTCCTTAGCCTTGGGAGGCAGAGCTTTCTCTCTCCATTGTTTTATTCACCCACACTATCAGCTTTATATTTACTTATCTTACACGTGTTTTAAAACATCAGCCTTGGAGAACAGAGATTAGTACCTGGCTTTATAACAAGACTCTTGCTTGACCTTCCAAGTCATTTGAAGGAATTTGGTTCCATTTTGCACGTGATGTGTGGTACAACCTCCTTCATGCCAGCATACTTGAGGCAGGGAGGGTTCAAGATGTCACATGCAGGTGTCCTTCCAGTCTCCTCCGCCCCATGCTGGGACAGGATATCCCATAAAATAAGATTTAATGGGTTTTTTCTCCTTCAGGTCACAGGACTTCTTTCTTTCCCTGTTTTTTGTGATGTTAAGGGATAGTCAGCTTTGAAAGGCCAAAGAAAGAGATCAGCAATGTCCTCTCAGGCTGCGGGGGCTTGGGGCTTTTTGGAAATGCCCCTGTTGTGTATTTGCACAGGAGAAGCAGGGCAGCAGTGTTGGAAATCTCAAGGAGTGAGTTGCTGCCATCCCTCCAAGCTCGCCCAGCGCTCCCAAGTCCTGCCCATGCCGAATTGAGGCATTTCTTCAGCACCACCGTGTGCTAAGGGGTGGCCATTGCAATTCTGCCTCAGAGGGACTTGAGGGAAGCATTCCCATTATCCCTGTAGGTCTCTGCTCTTGGGGACATTAGGATGTTTTAGTCTCGAGGCAGTAGATTCTGTGTGCTCCTTTTAAAAAAAGTCTGTTTGTAAGCACCTCCAATTCCTCATCCAAAGGGAGGCACTGTTCCTGCAGTTTCTGGCAAGGAGCAAGAAAACACGGAGGAGTTCTGGTTAATGGAGCTTAATATTTGCATGTGATCCAGATTCGGAAAGATTGCTTTTCATCTGTTATCTGAAAAATCCCCTCTCACTCTTGGGAAAAAACTGAATTGGAAAATCAAGACTTACTCATGGAGGCGATGTTAATTTAGTGCTTAAATTCCATATATTTGGAAATACCCCAAAGATCTCCTGCTGCTTAAATAATGCAATGACACAACGTCACTGGATTTTGTTGGGTTTTTTTAATCTGGTTCGTTTTCCATTGAAGTTCTGAAAATTGTTCTATACACTGTGTGATAAACAAGTGGGAGTATTTCTGGCAATGCACAGTCGATGTGCAAAGGGGTAGGAGACCACGCAAGGAATATTTTTTGCTTTCTTCCTCAGTCCTCCCAGAGAGGAGAGTTCCCATAGCACATCTTGCAGCTGCTCTATTGAGCTTTTTGCAGTATGTTTGTATTTTTATTTCAATAAGTATGTGTATGTATTTCCTTTCCAAAGAAAGTATGTGAGTGGCATAGAGGTTGTGCTTGTGGTGGTGAGTGTAAAGAGAGTCAGTTGTAGCACAGACAAGGACATCCCTCTGATGTGTTTTTGGGCCCGTGGTGTCCAGTTGAGGAGCTGAACTGGGAGCGGGCTGCAGTGGGTGCACAATGTTGTGGTGCTCTGGGGATGGGGCTGTTTTGAGAATCATTCCCGCTTGTGCAAGACATTCCCCAGGCAGACAACAGCAGCCTGTCCTTTCCCTTGGCCAGGGGTGTCAGACTGGGGGGGACCCAGGGGTGTCAGATTGGGGGTGACCCAGGGGCTGGCTGCCTCCAGCTTGAGGAGCAGCCATGGATGGTGAGAGACACTCTCTGCTGAGAGAGGGTGGGACTGTCACCCAGTGAGTGTGTAGTGTAGCACAGGGCCCCAGAGCTGCTGCTTTCTGCCTGAGCTGACAGGGTCTGGCAGCTGGTGTTTGACCCATAATTCTTCACCTTCAGCCATCTGTACATAATCCCACAGGTAGAGCGTTTCTCCCTCCCCGTCTCTGCATTTCAAGTGCAATTCTCTGCTCTAGTCAAGTTTTGCCACACCAGAGTTTGTAACCACTGGGCCGGAGTGTAATTGGAAGGGAAAACTCGTCTGCTCTCGTGTCTTGGTGAATCTGTGAGCCCAGGTGTGTGTGATCAGTGGCCGGAGCAGTCACCCCCCTCTCCCTCCCCTGCACGGTGCTCTTTTCTCCCCCGCCTCAGCTCCCTCCTCCTGACAAGTCAGCTGAGGAACAGTGCATTCATTTGTCTCTAAGGTGGGAGGCTGTAGCGAAGAGCTGAGTAACTTGGAGACCTCAAATTAAGAATGATTCACAGTACACTGCGTGTGTTTCAAACCCAGCGTGTCTGAAATTTGAATGGGGAGGGAGGGGGAAGGGGGAACTTCAATCCTCTGGTCCTTAAGCTGACAAACTGTGCATGAAGCAGGGTTCAAAGGGCTCAGGAGGATGTGGGGAGGAAGGGGACAGCAGCCCCAGGGAACTGAGCAGGGTTTGGAGGAACCGTACCCTTGTGATTGGTATGAATTGTATAAATAGCAGTGGGCACCCCAACGTGCCCATCCTGGCCAGTCCTGGAGGCATCTGCTGCTGGGCATGGGCTGGCATGCTCTGGGTGAGATCCATGGAAGGCACGCACAGTTTGCAGGGACGTCCATCTCCAGACCATGCTCAGTAATGATCCAAGCAGCTGTGCAATTGCCAAAGTGAAGCAGGATATGGGGAATGATGGTAGTGTGTGAAATGAATGTAACCTGAAAGACCATGCCAAAGCAGCACAGGAGAGGAGGTGAAGTGACTAAAAGTGACCGTGGACTCCTGGACCTGTAATAAAAAACAGTGAAACACTGTGGAAATAGTGCAATGACTGCACTGGCTAGTGTAGTGCACTCTGCATACAGGAGAGAAGTGATCAAATTATGGCCACATCAGAATTTATCCCCCAAACCAAAGCTGGTGCCATGTGTTGCTGTGGTTTCTGTGCCCAGCCTGCACCCAGTGCTGTGTCACTTCAGCCTGCACAAACCACCAACAGTTCTTGCTTTATAGGTTGTGTGGTAATAAAAGTAACTCCCCAAAATAATTGAGCATCATTTAGTACTTTTCTTCTGAGTCATAAGAAAAGAACCGTGTGACTGTTTCCTCCCCTACAAGCCTAATGTGGATGTTAACTTTGAAACCTAATTAACTGTTAAATGTTGTGTTATCTACATAATGCTGCTCACTGCAAGGCAGTGGAGGGAAGGCAGTAGTGAAGACCCTGAAAAAGGAATTTGGAAGTAATAAAGGAAAAAAGAAGAGAAAGATCAAGTGGAAGAAAAAAGAAAAGAGCGGGGGGAAAGGGACATAAACTGCATGGAGGGCACAGCTGTTTGTTTTACCAGGCTCACACCACACAGAGACTTGTGATCACCTCTGCTCTGGAGCCAGGCTGGGAGAGCTGGAGGGGCTCCCCTGGAGAAGAGAAGGCTCCAGGGAGACCTCAGAGCCCCTTCCAGGGCCTAAAGGGGCTCCAGGAGCGCTGGAGAGGGACTGGGGACAAGGGATGGAGGGACAGGAGAAGGGGGAATGGCTTCCCACTGGCAGAGGACAAGATTAGATGGGATATTGGGAAGGAATTGTTCCCTGGGAGGGTGGGGAGGCCCGGGCACAGGGTGCCCAGAGCAGCTGTGGCTGCCCCTGGATCCCTGGCAGTCTCCAAGGCCAGGTTGGATGGGGCTTGGAGCACCCTGGGATAGTGGAAGGTGTCCCTGCCCAAGGCAGGGGGTGGAATAGGATGAGCTTGAAGATCCCTTCCAACTCAAACCATTCCATGATCTGTGATGAGTAACACTGGGTAACACTGCAGCAGTTACCCCGTGTTGTATTGTTGCACTGAACACACAACTTGACTCTGCTCTCCTGGAGACTGGAGCATTGTGCAAGCCCAGTGATGGATCCAAAAGCAGAGGTTGGAATCAGGATTGCCTTGTGGCTTCCTTGGAAGAGTGAGACGTGGTTTTACAGAGTGCAAACAAGAGCTTGGCTTGTCTGCATGTCTTGGTCTGGCAAGGCTGCCTTAATTCTGTTAACCGTTCAGAGAGTCATTAACATCTAATTACCAGCTCTGGTTGCACAGCCTTAACTTTACACTGAGTGTTTTGCATGGATTTTGGATGCTGGCCTGCCTGCTGCATGGCAAAGGCAAGAGGAGACATTCCCATATGTTTCTGCAGGGTGCTGAAGTTTTGGCCTCTGTCTTTCTTGTGGAGCAAACTCTCAACTTGTGAGCAGCTGGGACATCGCCTGCAGCACCTCCAGGTCATCAGCAGCAACAAGAAGGCTCAAAACCAAAATCAGCTGATGAGGTATGGAGTACATGTGAAGTTAGGTGTGTCTTGGCTCTATTCCTGTCTCCTGTGGGGAACCCAAACCGTGGATCCCCTCCCTGGACAGCACTAGGTCCTCACTGCACCCTATCATGTTGCTCTACTCCCTGCTAATTTGCACATTTTTACTCTGCACTGCATTTATATGCATATATATTTGTATCTTTATATGTTAATTATGCCTATTGCCAGATACCTGCCTTTATCCTTAGCCTGGGAAAGGCACTGGGATATTGCTCCCCAAGAACTTGTACTGCACCCATATGTGAGTGCTTTGCTGTCCCTGCTCCCACAGGCTCATTGCTTTCACATGTGCTGCTGTCAACCACTGCCATCCATCAGTGTTCTGTGGCACTTTCCATAAGAGCAGAAAGGTTTAAATGCTCCCCTCTTTCACCTGCTCTTTTGGGGAAGCTTTTCGTGCAGAAACTGCAGACCAGAGACTCCACTTACACTGTTAGAGCAGTAACAAAGTGTAAGAGAAAAAGCAAACATGCAGCACAGTGAGAGGAACAGAGCAGAGATCTGAGACAGATATTGGATGCCCTACGGCTCTTCCACAGCCAGTCTTGTTCTGTGTGGTTCTCTGATCCTGCAGTAATAGACTCCCAGGGAACACTTAAAATAGATTAGCAGATTTGAAGGCCAAAAGTAACTGTGATTGTTTAATCTGATTTCCTGAATAACTCACGTCATGGAATTCCATTCAGAAACTCTAGCAAGGACGGGGCAGCTGGGCAGCCCTTCTGAGTTTGTGTATGAACCCAAACCCACTATTTATTGCCTTGCCTCAGAAAGCCATCTGATCTCAGCGTGGATGTGCCAAGTGCTGGTGCCCTCAGTACTGGTAATTGGTAAATCCCTCTGAGTGTGGAAATACCTTTCTGTCCAATATTCCTCTTTGTGGCTTCAATCCCTTCTTTGCTCCCTATTAAGAAAGGTTTTGTGGTGTGAGTGGCTCCATGTTTGTAATCATGGACTCACAGAATGTCCTGAGAGGGAAGTGACCCACAGGGATCACACAGCCCAGCACCAGGCCCTGCCCAGACACCCCAACAGCCCCACCCTGGGCATCCCTGGCAGCGCTGCCCAAACGCCCCTGGAGCTCTGGCAGCCTCGGGGCTGTGCCCATTCCCTGGGGAGCCTGGGCAGTGCCCAGCACCCTCTGGGGGAAGAACCTTTCCTGATCTCCAGCCTGAGCCTCCCTGGCACAGCTCCAGCCATTCCCTGGGTCCTGTCCCTGGTCACAGATCAGAACTGCTCTTCAGGAGGAAGCTGTAAACAGCTGTGAGGTCTCCCCTCAGTCTTCCCTTCTCCAGGCTGAACAAACCTGTCCTGTGCTTGGCCACAGAAGGAGCAGCACACCAGTGAAAGCTAAAAGATTCTGAAATTGTTCCTCTTCAATGAGTTGTCCTGGTGTCCCTGGGACATTAAAGGTGCTACATAAGCAAAGCCAACAACTGTCATTGAAACATTAAACACTGTCCTTCCTTTTTCTCTCTCTTTTTCTCTCTACCCTGCCTGCAGGAAAGCCAACATCTTTGTCTCTCTGCTGATTGATGTGGCCCTGGGGATACTGCTGATGTCGTGGCTGTACAGGAAGAACCTCATTGGTCACCTGGCTGACACCCTCATCCCTGTGGCTGACGTAAGTCTGGCCAAATCTGCTCCCCTTTCACCTGCTCTGGGCACTGCCCAGCCCTCGGTGCCTGGGTGGTTGTAAAGGCAATGCCTCACACACAGTGGTTTCAGAGAGGCCTGTCTGAAGTCATGCAAATTAGGTCTCCTCAAGAACAGTGAAATCTTCAAATCAAGCCTGTCGGGGCTGCTCAGAAGAAACTCAGCTCTGTTTTGCATGTTCTGTGAGTAGTAATTAGATGTTTATGGGAGGGCTCCTTCAGGTCCTAAAAGAACAGTTACGGCTTGGACAGAGCTCTGCAGCTGAAGGTTGGGTGGTTATGGAGCCACAGTGCTTTTATTTTTTTCTGGAGTCAACAGAAATTGTCCTCAGGTTGTTGCTGTACGGATTGTTTGTGGTGAAAAAAAAAAGCTGTAACCTGGGTTTAATCTGATAAACTGCTGGAAAGTCAAACATGATAAGCAGTGCAGCTGTGCTTGTAAAGGAGTTTCGTGGGGATGTCCAAAGGCTTTGCTGATCGGGGTACAAACACCTGAAATCCTGCCTAAGAGCTCTGGGGTATGGATGCTAAACTAGGAAAACTTGCTGTGTCTTGTGATTTTCTTAAACATAGCTCCTCTTGCCCACTGAGATCCCTCAACATCAGCAGAATTTCATGGATAGCAAGTATGACTCACACTGTCCTGCTCTTCTGGTGGTTCATTTTAGGTGCAGAGCTCCAGTATTTCTGTTTAGTGGCAGTAAGGAACATATAATGTACTTCAGAGGCTGGAGACCAGACCACTAATCTGAGGTCAGCTCTGTTTTAAGAGCTTCTGTGTCTTGGGAATACATGTGCAGCCAATTTTGAGCCCTGCCATGCAGCTGCACAGCCTAATCCTTTCTCTGCCCACTTTTCTTTCATTTCTGAATGTGTCTTTCCATTGGTTTCTTTCTAGCAGCTGGAGAATGTCTTCCCTCTGCTCTTTCTCCAGCTTCTTGGTTGGGAAGAATTTGATTCTGATCAGAGAATTCCAGCAGCAGTTTATTTTTCCTACTTGCACTGCATTTCCTGGGAAGAGCTCACATTTCCCTTGATCTTTTTGGCCCATGTCTAACTCCTTAATTATTACAAGATCTCTGATCATTCTTGTACATGCTGGACTTTCAAGAGGCGTGTATGGAGTGTCCAGCATAGCTGTGGATCAGGATTATTGCTGGTTTTCTTATCTTGCATAGTCACACTTTTAAGGACAGTGTGTTTTAAGGATTGCTGCAGACACTACTCAGCAGCACGGTGGGTAGGAAGAACCACATTTCCTGCAGGACACTTGCTCTTGTGTTTGACATATACACTGCAAATATTCTCCTAAGCCTTATTCCTACATCTTTTCCCTTACAGATATTTCAGCTGCAGAAGTTTAAGTTCTCTAGAGCTTTCCCTTTGGGATTACTGGAAGTGCCCAGCTCTCAGAAATCTGATTTCTTAACAGCTCTGCAGGGAAGTGGCTTTGGCTGCATTCCTGGTTGCACAGGTGGCTCCAGGAGGGATTCCATCTGCCCAGTGTCTTTGGCAGATGGACACTCTCCGTGCTCAAGGTGTGTCCAACCCCAGCACCTGTCCTGGACAGGCTTGCTCGTGAGGGTTGCTTGTTTGTTCCTCTTTCAGTAATTTAGCTCATCTGTCACTCAACTTTTGCCTCATAGTGTCAGCTATCTTCACCAAGTCTCTTCCATGTGTGGACTCTGTTACCTGGCTATCACCAGGAGCTGTTTGCTTTCTTTCCTGGAAGTGCTGACTCCTCCATGTCTGGGGGGGCTGATAGCCAGTCAGTGCCTTTCTTCCCTGTTTTTCCAGGCTTATCAGTTCAGGCCACTCGCAACTCTTCTTTTTCCAGCCTTACTTTCTTCTTTCAGGCATATGAGATTGTGGACATAAAATCATTTGGAGTCCTTTTACTGCCTTTGCTGGGCATTGATTTATATGCATTATGTGCAGGCCTGAAAAAATGCAGATCTGAGTGATCCCAAAATATACCAATGACTTCAGCATGTGGTGTGTAAGCCAGCACCACTGCTTTTCCAGTAGGACAGCAAAATCTCCCCTCAGCCATTCAGCAGTAGGTTTCCTCTCTGCTGCTGAGTGTCCATCTGGTCTGCATTATTCCCATCACTGGGCTTCCTCAAGTGCTTGTGCGTTGCCAAGTTCAGTAACTCAGCATTCCCCGTGTGCAGAGAGCTCCCACTCCTTCCCCAACACTCCTCTGCTTTGAGCTGTGCCCAGATCTGCTGATGGCATTGACCCTGCGTCTGCTGGTAAATAGAACTTTGGATATCTCATTTCCCCCAGAGGGTGCTGGGCACTGGCCAGGCTCCCCAGGGAATGGGCACGGCCCCGAGGCTGCCAGAGCTCCAGGGGTGTTTGGACAGCGCTGCCAGGGATGCCCAGGGTGGGGTTGTTGGGGTGTCTGGGCAGGGCCAGGGGCTGGACTGGGTGATCCTGATGGGTCCCTTCCCACTCAGGATATTCTTTGTTACTGTTTATAATAAGATTGGTGTGTATAATAAGGCCATATACATAACCTCCCTTTAACCCTATTGATTTTAATATTGGCAGGCTAACCTTACATAACACATAGCCTTATTGGTTTGATTGATTGATTTTAACATTGACAAAATCCCAGCTGTGTGGGGCCTGGATACAGTGCTCGGGTTTTTTCCAACCAGCATCTCTCTGGAAGGAAGCAGTGCAGGTGGGTTATTTTGACTCTCAGCACTGCCAGGGTCACAAGCTCAGCCTGCTGCCAGGAGTTCAAGCTGTGTTCCCTGGCCATCCCTTGTCATCCCCTGATAAAATGGATCTCAAATCAGCACTTGGCTGGCAATTGTTGATGCTGTGCAAGACATCGCTGAGTGCAGCTCCCGCTTTCCCAGCGTGGTGAGCTGTGCTGTGCTGTGCTGTGCTGGCTGTAATAACAAGTTGCTTTTGTCACTCAGTGAGGCAGATGTGATTCAGAGACACCCAGGGAGTAACTGGCAAGGAGCTGTTAGGAAGGATTGATTTTTGAGGAAGGCTTTCAAATCCAAAAATGGAAAACTTGAATAATCTTCTCTCTGTAGGTGCCCTCACAACTCCTACCTTCCTTCTTCTTCTTGATCCCACCAGGCTT
Source organism: Platysteira castanea (assembly GCA_013397175.1). Classification (NCBI taxonomy): domain Eukaryota; kingdom Metazoa; phylum Chordata; class Aves; order Passeriformes; genus Platysteira; species Platysteira castanea. Next base: position 13,955 of record VYXC01007761.1, read on the forward strand.
CCCAATGGTTGTCCTTGCTTTTGCCTTCCACAAGACAGTCTTCTTTCAGAAATACCTGGCTCAAAGCACTGCACTGGTTTTAAACAAAACTGCTTATAAACCATCTCCTCTTTTTTTCCTTTATGTCTTTTATCTTTGCCAATGTCTCTTTCCCCTGAGTTGTAATCTGTTTGGAACAGTTACATATTTATCATAGATTGTGCCTGCAAAAGCATTACTGGGGCTTGGAGATAATTGGATGTATGTTCCTACTCAGTCTTGTTCCACTGATCCATAAACAAAGCAAGCAGAGAGAACACTTCCTGCAAAATATTTTTGGATGTTAATTTGTGAAACAGTGTATCTTAGAACCCCAACCACCTGCAACAGGCACAGGGCAGGTGTGTCTGACAGGGAGAGCTTTGGCTCTGCGTGCTCTGACTTGCACCAGGTAGAATCCTTAAAGCTGGAAAAGACCTTTAGGATCACCGAGTCCAACCATCAGCCCAGCACCACCGTGTTCACCACGAACCCCTGTCCTCAAGTCCCCAGGTGGAGACTCCACCACTGCCCTGGGCAGCCTGAGCCAGTGCCTGACCACCCTTTTAGTGAAGAAATGTTCCCAATATCCAACCTAAACCTCTTCTGGTGCAACTTGAGGCCTTGTCCTGTCCCTGTTCCCTGGGAGCAGAGCCCGACCCCTCCCCGGCTGCCCCCTCCTGTCAGGGACTTGTGCAGNTGTGCAGAGCCACCAGGGCCCCCCTGAGCCTCCTTTTCTCCAGGCTGAGCCCCTTTCCCAGCTCCCTCAGCCACTCCTGGTGCTCCAGCCCCTTCCCAGCTCCGTTCCCTTCCCTGGAGCATCACAGTGCCCTGTGTGTCCTTCTCCATCCGTGTCACATCAGCATAGTCCTCTGCACATGGAAACTGGGAAGAAGAGCATGACAGTAAAGAGAATATTTCCACAGTGAGCTCATCTAACCCTCGTTAGCTCCAGTCTCTCTCCAGTTTGGTCATGTCCCAGCACCCTGTTATGAAACACTTCCAAACCACTGTATCTGATTTATTAATATGCCCACATTCAGTATTCATGACTTCAGGAGGAGAATTGGACTCCCAGTCACCTTTCCTGATTCTACTTGCTATTGATCAGTCCTAAAATATCTGTCTGGAAAACAACCTGCAAGGTTGTGCCTCAGGACTCTGTTTTGAGATGCCTTGCCCAGCTAAATAACAGCAAGGTAGGGCACCTTCCCAGGGCTACGTGCCCCTGTCAGGGTTTAGCAGCACTTCTGGGACTGGCAGCCTCCAGAAATACTCACTGCTAAAACCCAGCCTTGCTGAAGGACTGCTTTCAAGCATTTAAATATTTCATTAAAATCCCCAAAAGCTTTTTCAAAGTTACCAATCCAACACTTTAAATATTAAAACCAGTCTATTTATAAAGCAGCAAACTCTTCTCAGCCACAGAGGTGAGCTCCATGGGATCCAATCAGTCCTGACTTGCAGTGAGACAGAGGGAAAAGGAAGGAAATAGAAAGACAAGCCTTTTGGAGAAGTTGAAAATGGAACCATTAATTTTGCCACTGCACTAGAAGTAAATGTTTACAAATGCATTTTGCCAGGATCTGTTGGTTAATAAAGAAAAGGGAATCATTCCCTGGAAATAATTTTTCCTTAGGGAAATTATACATGTGAGTGATAAGGAAAGTAGGCTACAGTGCATCAGCTTTAGGGAGCGTGGCTTGGTGGTTCTACACGTGGGCAGTCTTCAGTGCCCTTCACTTGCATGGGCTGTAAGTGGGATTTTTGGAGAAGGAGGGCTTTTCCTCACAGTCTCTGTCCACGTGGGACAGTGTAAGAGCTCACTTCTTCCAGGTATTTTCCCCACCTGTTTGCTGGAGGTTGTCACTCTCAGCTCCCTCAGTTCAGAGCTTGGTAACTGGAGCTCAGCAATGGTTTCAGCTCAGGGGAGTAGGGCAGGTGTGAAGTTCTGAGAAAAGTCACCCAACTGCAAGGGCAGTGTGGAGTAGTGGAGTGGAGAGAGAAAATCAATAAATAACACCAGCCTGGGCTGAAATCACCAGAAACTGAATCACAGCCCTCAGTGAAGGGTCTGGAGCACACGTTTGAGGTAGGGAGGAAGAAGCCCAGGGCTGGGGTTTGGTTTGTTCTGCAGCAGTGAAGTGACAGCACAGGGGGCAGGCAGGAACAGGTCCTGAAACACTAGCACCAGAGCCCTGGGGGAGCTGCAGCTCCAACCCTGGGGCCAGACAAGAAGGACACTGGGAGGCTGGAGCAGGGCCAGGGAAGGGAACAGAGCTGGGGAAGGGGCTGAAGCACCAGGAGCGGCTGAGGGAGCTGGGGAAGGGGCTCAGCCTGGAGAAAAGGAGGCTCAGAGGGACCTTGTGGCTCTGCACACCTCCAGGGCAGCCAGGACAAGAGAAAACAGCCTCAAGTTGCAGCAGGGGAGGTTTCAGTTGGATATTGGGAAAATTCCTGTATGAAGAGGGTGGGCAGGCATTGGAACAGATTGCCCAGGACAGTGGTGGAGTCACCATCCCTGGAAGTGTTCAAAAAGCCGTGTGGACGTGGCACTTGGGGCTGTAGGTCAGTGGTGCACCTGGCAGGATGAGGTTCATAGGACTTGGTGATGTTAGGGGGCTTTCCCTACCAAAATGATTTTCTGATTCAGTGATGAGGGGAGGAGCTCCATTAGTGTTTTTGCTCTGTGGTTCCAAGGCTGCTTTGCTGCTGGGATGCCACGAGTACCTGTCCATGAGGCCTGCAGAGAATGATTGGCAAGATCAGTGCTATTGCCTAGTGCACCATAAAGTATTGAGAGAGTTTGTGCATGAAATACATTTATGTAATTGTGTTTTCTCCCCTGCTATAAACAAATACAGATTGTTTATAAAGACTCACTCTTTTTTGCCCATTAGTGCACTGCCATCTTGCCCCCTTTTAAATCCTGACAGCCTTCCCCAAACTCAGCTCTGATTTTCCACCTGACTGTCCCCAGAAGTGGATTTGTGCACCAGCATTTGCCAGCTCTTTCCAGAACCCTCATTACCCCAAGAAGTCGTACTGTGCAAGTCTTCCAGAGGTGGCCAGAGGTGGCCCAGGGCCAGGTGCCCAGCACAGAGACCACTGAAGCAGCTCAGGTTCCTCTCAGCTGTTGCATTTGATTCAGTAAGGAGTTAATAAAGGTGCATTTCTGATTTAAGTAGTTGTCTGTAAAGCAGCTGTTGGGATTTTTTCCCACTGGTTCGAACGTTGTGGTGGAATACTTGAGGGGGCAGCAATTACAGTGCACTGGCCCTGTTCAGTGTGACTGCAGCCTTTCCTCTCCACGGCCTTGCTTCCTTGTGTTTGCAGCACGTGGCTGAGGAGCTGCAGGACCTGCTCCAGTGGCTGATGGGAGCACCAGCTGGACTGAAAATGAACCGAGCCTTGGATCAAGTTCTGGGCCGCTTCTTCCTTTATCACATCCATCTTTGGATCAGTGAGTGAAACGGTTTAACTTTCCAGCCTCCCTTTTCATCTCTTCCCTCTGAGTGTTTAATGTTTGCCTAGAGGTGAGTAATGAATCAAAATGCACTTCTGCAAGTACAGGCTTGTCTGGGAGTCTTCCTGCTGTGGGAACTGAAGCCAAAGTTGGATTCCCACACAAGGAATTCATGCATATTAAAGAAAGTGCTGGTATTGATGCTCTGCAAGGAGTGTGGATCCTGCTGGGGCTTAGTTCCTTGCTGTCACTGGTGGTGAGTGTCCAAGGGAAGGCACTGCTAGCAGGGCTTTTGTAGGGTTTCGTGGTCTTTGCCATGTGAGAGGCAGCTCTTGGGATAGGAATGAGAAATGTGCAGGGATGCAAATGCCAACCCTGTCCTATCACCAGCTTCAGCTCAGTGCAATTTTATTATTTCGGGTTCTTCCTTGAAATAACACACCCCTTTTATCCTTGATGGAGGAGTGCAGGCTCGATGGACATGAACTCCATAGTTATTACACTGATCTACTTTGCTCATCAGTCAAGTATGGTCTTGTTTCTGTGAATTTGCCCCACTTTGGTGATGAAAGAGACTGTTTGTCCACACTGCTTTATTTTACAAAAGCCATATGAGGTGGCTTTTGTGGGAAGAGCAGAAAAACAGGAATGGTTGCAGTAAAGGTTGATGTGTACAGTTAAAAATGTACTTAGGAACCTGCACACAAATGAAGAAAATCAAATACTGCATCCCTGGAAGTTCAAGGCCAGGTTGGATAGGCTTGAAACAACCTATTCTGGTGGGAGGTGCCCCTGTCCAGGGCAGGGGGGTGGCACTAAATGGTCTTTAAGGTCCCTTGCAACCCAAACCATGCCATGCTAACTCCATGAAATCCCATATGGAGAAAGATGACTGCTGTGTTCATGCTAAGCACGTTCCTCCCCATCCTCCCAGTGCTGCCCTGCGTGGGGCAGAAACGTGGGCAGAAGGAGAGTTTTTCTTGGCCCTCCTAAAGAGAAGATGGCATCTAAAGGAGTTTTCCAGCTTCACTTCCGTGTTTTCGTGGCTCTGATTTCTGGAGCAGTGTTCTAGGGCAAGAGGAATCAGCCTTTTGAGAGGGTCAGGAGGGTGGTGACCCAGTCAAACACTGACCTTCTGCCATGTCCACCAGGCTACATCCACCTGCTGTCCCCCTTCATTGAGATGATCCTGTGGTACGTGGGGCTGTCGGCTTGCCTGGGCCTGACCGTGGCTCTCTGCATCCTGTCCGACATCATCGCACTCCTGACCTTCCACATCTACTGCTTCTATGTCTACGGGGCCAGGTGAGTCCCCCTCCCTCTCTGGGGTTTGTTTGGGAACACCCCAGGCCGTGGTGAAGCATTCAATCCTGGTGTAGTTCTCCTGAATTCAGTTTAACCTGCAAACAATTTCTTGCAGTCTTTTAACCCTGTAGAAATGCTGGCCACAGTAGTACAAGCAGCCTACCTCTCATTTCTCCTGCATTTAGATATTTATCTGTCATAAAAGATAAAACTGCATGACAGGCAGAGGGCAAGAAAGCAGCTCACCCCATCCCTTTGATTCAGCCTCAGTTCTCTCCTCAATTGCACCCTGCTAGAGATTTGGAGGGGAACTGAAGAAGAGGAGGAGGAGAGGGGAACCCCTGTAGTTTTGGAGAAGCCCCAAAATCCCTCTCTCTGCCCTGCTTCAGAGGTCCTTGCCTGCACTGTGGAGCACAGATGGCAGGTTTGGGGTCACAGGAGGTCTGTGACACTACCCCGGTGTCACTGTCTGGAGGGTCCTGTGGCCTGAGAGCTGGGCTGAGGCTCTGAATGAGTAGGGGGAGTGCAGGGGGCTTTGGGGCACACCTGGGGCATGCTGGGGTTCCTGTGCAAGAGGTGCCCATCACTGTGCTCTGTTCCTGCTCTCCTCTAACTTGTTGGAGCTGCACCAAGGAGTCCCACAGGCCACAGGATGTGCTTGCCAGGGAGATGGGATACAAGAGGTAAAGGACCTTTTGTCTTATAAGGTACAGAACGGCCATTGTCCCTCCTCAGGCTTTACATTGCAAACAACACGAGAAATAGCAAATCTTTAGATCTGGGTAGTTTAGGGAATGGTTGGAGGTATTGAGACCTGATTTATGAGCCAGAATCAGTAATGTCAGGAGTGAGAGGTCTCTTCCCAACACCTCTAATTACTGGAATTTCTGTGTTGGTCTGTGAGGAGTGGCCTTGCTCATCCTAGTGCAGAGTGGTAGTAGGAAGTAGGAAAAGCATCTTCTCAGCTGATTGCTCTTCCCTGGAGCTGCAGGGTGCCAGCCCACCTGTCTCATGTTTGTCAGAAGTACAGAGAGCTGTGTGCTGTCCCCATGGAGAGCCAGGAGGAGTCAGCAGTCACCCTCAGCCACCACAGCCCCTTGGATTCCTGCAGCTGGCAGGAGGAAGAATTTGCTGGTTCAGGTGCTGGTGAAGCCTGAGATCCCCTTCTGGAGCAAACCACAGAGTGAAATGAGGGCAGGCAGCAGGGCAGGTGGGGCAGGTGCCACTGCAGCAACACCCACTGGGTGTCATGTCAGGGGGTGCAGGGAGAGTGTGGCCTTAGAGCCACGGGCAGATGTGTGCCAGAACCTGGAGGAGTTGTCCTGGGCTCCCTGCTGCCTAGGGATCAGTGCCCCAAGCTGTGCCTGCCAGTCTGGAGGCACCCTGCCAATTCCTTGAAGCAGCTGGTGTTCCTCAAAGCAGATTCTTGTCTTGGATGAGACTCCCTGCCTCTGCTTTCACATTGCTGCTGTGAAATCTGAGCAGCCTCCACACCTTAGCTAGCCTGGTTTGGCAGTCTGGCTTTTGTAGCTCAGGCTTTCTCAGGCTCTGTTCTGCCCCACACATTGGCCGTGTACCCTTTCTTTACATCCCCGTATGTAGGCACTGCTGCCCAGGGCTCTTTGTGCCTCCTCTCCATCCCAAGGGCTCTTTCTTCCTTGATGTTATTCCATAAAGAGGTGTCTGTTTCCCACTCCCTGTCACCTCAAGTTTCCCTCAGCACTGACATTTTTCTGCGAGGGAAGCAGCTCCAAGTCTCACAGCACCGAGTTCTGAAAGCCTAAGGAAGGGGTGCAGTAGGGGCCAGCAGGCATTTCATTGATACTTCCCACTTTTAAGGATTTTTAGAGCTGTGGGTTACCAGGGAAGCTGCAGGGGCTCCACTCCTCTCCCTTGTACCTCTGTGCTGCAGAGGCACAGTTGCTTTGCATGGACTCGGGTGTGGGGTTAAGACCTTGGCTAGCCCTGCCCAGGGTGTGAAGGCAGGGGAAGGGTCAGATCTGAGCTGGGGAGACACAGGTGAGCTTGGGGAAATAAGATTGCTGGTTCTTTTCATGGAATCATGGAATGGTTTTGGTTGGAAGGGATCTTAAGGCTCATCTCATTCGAACCCCTGCTGTGGCAGGGACACCTCCCACTGTCCCAGGTTGCTCCAAGCCCCATCCAGCCTGGCCTTGGGCACTGCCAGGGATCCAGGGGCAGCCACAGCTTCTCTGGGCACCCTGTGCCAGGGCCTCAGCACCCTTTTGCTGCAGGAAAGGTGTTGCCATGAGGCTGGTGATTGCTGCAGCCCCAGGGCACGGCCTGGCCATTGCCCTCCAGTGGCCCAGAGCTGGCTGCAGTAGCCCCCGTGCCAGGGGTCAGCCCAGATAGGGTTGACTGAGCCGTGAGTCTTTATCTGCATCATTCCCAGAGGGTTTCTTTTTCCACCCCTGGCTCTGCAGGTGGGTGAGTGGGCCTGGGGCTGTGATGGTGACAGCTGGGTGGTGCTGGAGCTGGGCACTGCCCGCTGTGCTGCACAGACTCTTCTCTTTGCTCAGGCTCTACTGCCTGAAGATCTACGGCCTGTCCTCCCTGTGGCGCCTGTTCCGGGGCAAGAAGTGGAACGTGCTGCGGCAGCGGGTGGATTCCTGCTCCTATGACCTGGACCAGGTAGTGCCACGGCCCCGGGGACACCCCAGGGCACTGCCCACGGGGATCCCCTCCCGTCCTGCTCTGGCTGATACTGGGACAGAGCCACGGGAGCCTTTGTGCTGCCCAGAGAAAGGACATACCCCAACACTGAGTCCATGGCTCTTCTGCTGCCTCGCAGCACTCCTTGACTGCCCTGCAGCACCCCTTCATTGCCCTGCACCCCTTCCCTTCCCTTCCCTACACCCCTTCCCTGCCCCCCAGCACCCCTCCCCTTCCCTACACCCCTTCCCTGCCCCCCAGCACCCCTTCATTGCCCTGCACCCCTTCCCTTCCCTACACCCCTTCCCGGCCCTCCAGTAACCCTTCCTTACCTGCAGCACCTCTTCCCTGCCCTGTACCCCTTCCTGGCACCCCTTCCCTACCCTGCACCCCTTCCCTGCCCTCCAGCATTTCTTCCCTTCCCTGGACCCCTTCCCTTCCCTGCAGCACCCTTTCCCTGCCCTCCAGCACCCCTTCCCTTGCTTAGAGGGCCAAATTCTGGCAAGTGCAGAATTGCCCTGAGCACCTGGCCTGCACCCGGCGAGCTGCAGTGGGTGCTGCAGATGCTGGCAGCTCCCGGAGCCTGGAGTGGGAGTGGGGGAGGGATGGAGGCAGTTGGAAATGTGGTGCCCAGCAGTGTTGCCACAGTAACAGCCGTGGCAGCGTTTCTATTATAAGGCCCCGTTTCATTCACGTTGTGCTGGAGCCTGGCCCACACACTCTCACTCAGGCAGAGGCAGTTTTTTGTGGAGTGCTGTAAGCTCTTTTTAATTTCTGAAATGCCATGCAAAAGTCCAGCAGAGCCTGAACTGCTCCAGGCCAGCAGCTGCAAACACCACTGAAATAATACAATAATATTTGGAAACTTGCAGGGTCAGCGCCTCTCTCTATTACAACAGATAACCTTGAGCTTCCTGCACCACAGCTGAGAGCTGGTTTTCTGTTTCTTTGGTGATTAAAAGCCTCGGTGCCAGGTTTGCATCAGGGCTCACTCCCTGTGTACTTTGAGGAGAATTGGTTTGGCACTTCAGGCTTCATCCTGCTGCTCTGGAGACCAGTGGGAATTGTGTCACTGGCCGGGTAGGAAGAGACATTCAAAGCAGACCTTGAAAGACTTTTGGAGGTTTAAACAACTGCAGTGGAGTGACAGGAGAGGGGAGAAACAACTGCTGTGAGGAGAATGGATTGGGTTGTGATCTATTCCTGGTTACATCCCTAAAGCTGGGATGCTGACCCACCTCTGTGCTGTGGCTGCTGGCTTATTTTCTTTCATGATATCCCATAGCTGTGGTCCCTTTTTGCAGAGGTTGCAGTGCCCTATGCTCCTGTGGCCTCTCTGTTCTGGAAGTGGTGACTGGAAATTGAAGAGTCAGGTCCCTGTTTGTTATAAATCTGAATTTCTCCCACTTGGAATTATTTAGACCTACACCAGCTGGGCTGGCCCAGAGTAAAAATAACTTTTTCTGTGGGCAGTGGAGCTAATGACACCTGCTTCCTTAGGGATTTTTCTCCTTCACCCTCTGAATATTGCTTCCCAACTCCAGCTCCTTCCTCTCTCCCACCTTCCCACTGAGCAAGAGGCAGAATTCCTGTGGCTGGACAGCTCAGCTGGTTGCTGCCTTGGGAAATGTTTATCACCCAAATTCTGTCAGGTTTGCACCAGGTGCCTGCACTGCTAAAAAGGAGGAGCAAAAGTACTTCTCAATTCTTTACAGAATTTTCATTCAAATTACAACTTCTTTGTTCCTTTCCACATTTTTCTGGCAAAATATGATCAGTGGCTCTAAAACTTTTGGGGACAGAGAGTGGAAAAATGGCAAGATCATGTAAGTCTTGTTTCCAAAGGAAGCTGGCCTGAAATGGGAAATCTTGAGTGTTGTCTATGAAGGAAAAGTGCTGTCAGGATCCAGCTTTTATTTATCTTTCCAAATGTACTCCCATAATAAGGAGTTTTGAAGAAGGCCCAGTGAGAGGAGAAACACTGAAAATATCCAAGGTAACAGCATTATTCACATAGGCAACATAAAAACACATTAAGGAGTCCTGCAAACTTCCATGGCCTCGGAGTCTCCTATTTTTTATTTGTAATATATTTATTTTGCCATTGCTCTGCTCATGATTGTGTTTCCTTTTTCCCTAGCTATTTATTGGCACTTTGCTGTTCACAATCCTGCTGTTCCTCCTGCCTACAACTGCACTGTATTATTTGGTGTTTACCCTGGTAAGATTTAACCCTTGAAACAAGTCAAACACTCCCTTCTGAGATAGTAAAAAATGGTTTCCTAGACATTCATGATGATCCACAGAGAAAATAAAAATGTGGGTGTCTTAGGAAGACATTCTCACACAGCTCATGTTTGTGTTTTTCCAAAGGGAATTCCCAGCAAATCCTGGCCAGCAGGACAAACTCTTCCCCTCTCTTTCTCTCAGAAGTTGTTTTTTTATCTTTCCATCCATATCTGGGGTGATGGCCTCTCTAGTCTGATCCAGAACTATTTTTTTCAGGGAATTAACTTGCTGTATTAAATGTTTTCAGCCAAGCTTTCCTCAGAGGCTGGAACTTCTTTATTTTCCTCCCCCCAATATGACCAGTCCTCTCTGCGGTCTGCCCAGAGCCAGATTTTCCACAGACAGTGGCCATCACATGCTTTCAGCATCTTTTTTGAGCCCTCTCTTTTCAGATGAGCTTGGCAGCAGAAAATAACTGCAGTGTGACAAAAGGAGGTGCTTTAGTCAGGGACAGAAAACACAGAGCAGGAAGCTCAATTCTGCCTGCTCTGCTCGTGCTTAGGCTCTACCTGGGGTTTCTTCAGGCAGAAAGGAGCTGCTGCAGCTCACTGCTGGGGAGAGGAAAACTTACATTCACTGCTACACAGTGATGGAGTTGACTTGAAATGGGAGACTTTGGGCTTCCTTCTCAACTGTGGCTGTTGGAAGTGGAATAGTTCTCGTGTCCTTGCTGGTCATCTCCAGCTGTAGGAGCTTCATTCCAGTTACCCCCTTCGACTCAGAGTGCTGAGGACCCTCACGCAGGGTCTGGATCACTTCCCCCTTTGTCACACCCCCTTTGGGATTAGTTTAGCACACAGCAGTGTCAGATCCCAGCTCAGCTCAGGAAGTTACAAGTGTTTCATCTCCTGTTTCCTGAGATTTTCTGTTAAACTGGTTTCTGCAGCTCCGGTTGCTGGTGGTGATTGTGCAGGGCCTCATACACTTGCTGGTGGACCTGATTGACTCCCTGCCTCTTTATTCCCTCATCCTTCGCCTCTGCAGATCCTACAGGCTCGCAGGTGAGTCCCTCAGCTCTGCCCCTGCAGCACTCCAAGCATTCTGCATTATGTGCTTGATTTTGGTGCACTGGGTCACTCCTGAATTGAGGATTCAGTGGGGGTAGGAAAGAACCTGAGGCTCGAGTTGTGCAGGTGTCCCTACTGTGAACCAGTTCCTGCAAGAAGCAAGATGAGGATGTCAGTGGAAAGAAATCTGAAGCAGAATCAGGAGCACCTTTACAAAGCCTTTGGCCCCTATAAGTGACATCCAAATGAATGCTGTATAAACGAGCTCATCTTTTATTCCAGTTCTAGACTGCCAGGTCAGGTAAAACTTCTACAAGTCAAACGTGGCATGGAGCTGTGCCAGGGCAGGCTCAGGCTGGAGATCAGGAAAGGTTCTTCCCCCAGAGGGTGCTGGGCACTGCCCAGGCTCCCCAGGGAATGGGCACGGCCCCGAGGCTGCCAGAGCTCCAGGGGCGTTTGGACAGCGCTGCCAGGGATGCCCAGGGTGGGGCTGTTGGGGTGCCTGTGCAGGGCTGGATCCCTGTGGGTCCTTCCAAATCAGGAGATTCTGTGATTCTGTGAAACAAGCTCATAACCTTGGGTGTTGGGGCTCTGAAACAAGCCAAATCACAAAAATACTTGTAATATCAGCTGTTCCAAAGGGCTGGATCTACAGTGGCTTCAAATCAATGGAGCTCTTTCAGTTCTCTGCTGACTTTGACTGACTGAAGCCCTGACCTGAGGTGTTTGGATTAATTTCAAAGCTCTGGGCAGAGTTCAGATAATCATTCCCTTTTTGAGACTAATCTGTCACCATTTTGAAACCTGTCATTGTTTTTCCACTTTGGATAACCATAAACCATGGCTGGCACCAGAGTAAGGACTCATTTTGGAATGCCTTTGACTGTCCACAGCTATGGTTGATCTAGTTACAGTCAAGCACATCTAAATTATTATCTCCCATCCTTTTAAAGAGCATGCAGCAGGAATTTAGCATAGAAGAAAGAGCTTGATCATCAGTAAACCAAGGCCAGTCATCAAAGGCAGAGGAAGCTTGAGGCAACCTCAGCAGCTTTGTCTGCTGGAGCACTGCCAGGCTCAGTTTTGGGAAGGTAGAGCTGGGCTGTGTTACCAACTCTGTTGCTTTTCCGTGGGAGCCTTCAGCAGATTCCTATGAATTTCCTGGCAGAAACCTCTTAAACCCTTCAGGGCTGTCTTTGGGGAACAGGAAATGCTGCTGAAGAAAACTGACCCAGTAATGAGCAGGATGTAGGCCAGGAGGAAATCTTGGTGCCACTGAGAGATGTAAGACCACAGATTCCTTTAGGTTATGTAAGGCCACTGGCTACTTCTCCTCATTCCTGTTCAGCCAGGTCTCTGCTGCAGGAAGTGAGCCCCCACCCGAGCAGGGGATTGTCCTCTCAGCTGAGTTCCTGAGCTGGCCCTGCAGTGCCCTGGTGCCTGTGAGATGAGGAGGCATCTCTGAGCATTTCTGCAGCCCCTGTTCCTGCCCCAGCACAAAACCATGGCATGGCAACAGGAACAGATGGAGCAGTTGAATCCAATTCCAAGGACTTCAGAGAGTGCACATCACATGGTGTCCTCACTGCTGGGGTGCTGCCTCCCTTGTCAGACTCAGAACTTGGATAAGACATCCTCTGGCAGGTGCTAGGGCAGCTGATTTTACAGACACCACCAAGATGGTTCTACCAGCATGAAGGGATAGTTTTTGCTGGTAGGAAGGGGGTTGAGTTCAGCTCAGTTCAGTTGTGGCATCTGGCCTCCCACGTTGTTTGACAAGTGTCTGAACTGACAAAATACTCCATTGATGAAGCCTGGGTCAGGGGTGGGTGAATGATCCATCCACACACCAGAAACTAAATGCATTTTTTCTTTCCACACATCCAAAGTGAAGTATTTATGACTTTAAAAAGCCTATTTTAGCTAGATCACAGCTGTTGTCTTCCATGCAAGAGTTCTGTGCACCTAGTGTCAGCTCAAGGGGTGCCACCTTGGTAGGGATGTGGATTCACAGCGTGAAGAAAGGCACAGCAGGGGCTTCAGGGCTCTCAGACTGCCCACACACAGGTTACCAACATAGTTGGATTGTGAACAGGCCAGCTTGTTTTTCCTGTATTTCCCTTTCCCAGTATTCACAGTGGAAACGTTGGGACAGGTTTTGTCATGGTTCTGTAGGACCTGCCATGACTGCAGGAGTGCAAACCAGCAGTGCCCTCACTTGAGTGTGCTGTCACGTGAAACAAAGCCAATGAGTTCATGTCCTGACCTCTCCTGTGCCACTGATGGTGCCTTTGTACTGGGAAAGCAGCCCCCTGAGCTCTGGAGTTGGCTGGAAATCAGGGAATAGTTCAGGGTTCTGTGCTGGAATGATCTGCAGGAGCCTGAGCCTTCCTGCTCTTCCTGTGAGAAGGGAACTGCTCAGAGTTCCGAGCCCTGCAGTAATCTGCAGCTCATTCTAGAATGAATTTATAGCCTTTTTGTACTCGTATTTTCTTAGAAGTTTAAGACTCTTGAGCAATTAAATAATCTAATTAGGAAATGGTTGGCTTGCAGCTGTAGGAGGGAGGTGTGTGGCTGGGTCCCACAGAGCCAGCCTTTGCTGGGATAAGGGACTGTTCCTGGGATAAGACTCCAGAGTGCTCGACCACACATCTGAACCTTCAGTGCCTGCTTGTTTCTGTCTCTCTCTGACAAAGTCTGCCAGAAAAATAGTTCCTGGAATGGCTTAGACACTTCCTTATAGCCAGAGCTCTGTGAATCATATTGACTTTGGTCATCCAGTACATTTGCTTGTTGAGGCCCAGGACACCCAAACATCTATTTCAAGCCACTGGAGAAGCCCCTCTTTCAATATAATCCAGCAAAATGCAGATAAATCCCTCCTGTCCTGGACAGAAAAAGCTTTATGAGTTGGGGAGAGAGTTTAAATCAGAGCTGTGTGCTAAAGGAAAGCATTCTGTCCCAGGAGTGAACTGTGTAATTTTAATTAACTGAAAGCTTGAGGAAAAAGGGAAAACATTTTGGTTTTTCAGTGTGTAAGAGTCACAGAGATACTGCAGCAATGGCACTTACACAGGTGAAGAGTTTTATTTCTATTTGTGCTGTTTGATCTGTGCCTTGGTCTTCTGTCATCTTCCTACCTGCAGGAAGGAGTAACAGGGCGTGCTTGGCTGGAACAGGTTTGCAGAGATGGGTTGGTGGTTTTATTTCTGTGAAGTAATTTGACATCTTTTAAAGCAAAATGCCTCTCTGGTCCAAGCTGTTGCCTTTGAAACATTGTATTAAATCTGTGTGCACTGTGTCACTCTTGGAATCCAAAATCTTTCCCATTTATCTTTACAGTACTGGCAATGAGGCAGATCCAAGAGGAAATAAGAAAGTGGCAGGTTTGATGGGGTTAGGCTGTTAAAAACATGTGGATGCTGGAATTAATGGGCAGGGATTGCTTTGAAATGTTTTAATGCCTCCAGGTCAGCCACTTCCCTCCCTCAGCCTGAAAGAGGGACAGATTTGCACGTGTGCTCTGTCCACAGGAGCACAAATTAAAGGTGGGCTCTCTGCCTGCTGCTAACATGGAGTTCCCATTCTGATGGAAGTTTGGGAAGAGTGGAAGGCTTTTCCAGTCCCTCTGTCATCATCAGGTCTGGCTGGCTGATTTCTAGGCTTTGTGCTTGCTCTAGGGCTGAGTTTTCAAGCTGGAGGTGAGAGGGGTTACTTTTAAAGGAGCTGTGTCATCAGGCTTAAAGCATTGTAGAGACAGTCCATGCTTCCTGATGAAAATGGGCAACGTTCCCAAATCCAGAAAGGCTGAAGACAGTTTCTAGGGAATCAGTGCTCAGCCAACAGCACTGGGCAGCAAATCCATGGTCTGTGCTCCAGGCAGTGAACTGTGGAATATCCCGAGTGGGAAAGGACCACAAGGATCATTGAGTCCAACTCCTGGCCCTGCACAGGACACCCCAGCATTCCCACCGTGGGTTTGGTTTCCTTGTTTTGTGTCTTTGCAGCTGGAGTGAAGTTCAGAGTCCTTGAGCAGCAGGATGGAAAACCTCTGCGGCTCCTTATGCAGGTAAGGCCCCTGTGCCTTCTGTGACAATTCCTTCCCCCCAGGGTGACCCCAGTCCATCTCTGCTGCTCCCACTGAAAGGCTCCACTTCTAAATCAGCAGCTGAAAAATGCTGAAACAAGGGAAATAAGTTCGTGTTGCTACGGCCAGCTGCTGCTGTCTGTGCTTTTTGATGCCCTGCTTGAGTCCTGTGTTTGGAGAAAGTGCAGTGCCCTGGATGGTGTGAAGTGAAGTGTAGAAGAAGGGGAGGTAGGAGAAACACAGAGCTGTGTTACTTCTGGGATTAAGACCTCATGCCATTATCACCTCCTGGCTCTGGGCAGCTTCATGTGATAATTGCTGGACACTGGGAGAACCAAAGAAGGCAGTTAAACCATCCAGAATGAAGCAGCAGGAAAAGCTCTTCCCCTCCCGAGGTGGTGGAAAGCCTTGGCTGCTCCATGACACCAGCAGGACAAGAGCCTGGGCAAGATGAGAGAGGAAAGGGCCTCCTGCTTTTCTCCTGAGTTGCCCTGGTGAGGGCTATGGGCAAAGCTTACCTGTGCTTTTGTAACTCCTATTCCCACGCTCTGGCATCAAAGATACTAAAGGAAGTTGTCTTCTGAAAAGAAATGAGGTGTTGGCAGCAGGGAAGTTCTCCTTACACTTTCAGGAGTGGAATTTCCATCTCCTGACCCAGCAGGAGTACAGCCATATCCCAGGGTGGCTTTTCTTGCTCTCTGCATCCTGAGAGGAGAGGCTGCCAGTAGCGTATAGCACTTGTAAAAGCACTTGGACACTGAGGGAGTGTGTGGGAAGGATTTGACTGCAGTTTCCCAGCCCTTTTGCTTTTTCCATCACCAGTCCCACCCTATTTCAGCAAAGGTCAGGCTAGCAGGGAACCAGCGAACCAGCTAGTAGCAATTCCAGAGGGAATCCCTTCAACAGATGTCTTCTGGGGCAAAACTAGGATTCTCTGAGCAAGCTGTCTTCCCAGCTCCTGCCTTTCAGTAGGGCAGTGGTGTAAGAACCAAAATCTGCCATCCTCTGTGGCCAGGAGATTCCAGAAAAAGGAAACCAGACACCAGAGACGAGGCACAGGAGCTGCTGAGCAGAGGCTTTGACACCAGTGTGTGTGAGGGACGAGGTGGATGGAGTCTCCAGAGGGAAAAGGCACAACTTAAAGAGCAGAGGCAGTGAGTCATATGACTGTGATGAATTTTCCTTGGACCACTGCTGGAAGATCCATTTTCTATCTGGAATATAGCACAAGTCATCACCTCAAGAGGTGGAAGTGCTGCAGTAGACGTCTGTCCCAGCCTTCTGTTCAAATAATAATGAGCAGACAGTCAGAAAAGGCACTTTTTTGCTCTCTTTGTGCTGGTGGAAATGAAAAATGGGCTTGTGTCAGAAATCCTGCTGAATATCCCACTTTCTGATAGGCCTTTGGAGAGGGCAATCTAAAAAACCTATTTTTCAGTGAAATGCTAAAATTCTTGTTTATTGTACATGGTGATGTGCCTTCCTTGAGACTCCGCAGTGGCTCTGCCCCCTCTCTGTGTGGAGCCCTCTTGGAGCAGTGCCCGATGGAAGTAAGGCTGGATGCATGGAGCTACCCCCAAAATAATTGAAGCTGTAGGGGACAGTCTGAGCTGTCCTGTGGGGCACTGGGAATGGATTAGAAATCAATAATGCTGCCTTTGAGCATTCCCAACCAGCTCCTGGTTCAGCCAAGGGATTATTTTTGATTTTAAAGATAGTGTCTCTGGAATGCAAAGCCCAGACCCTGGAGGGGGGCAGAGGATGGGGGATGATGTTTCCATTCCAAATGCTACTTAATATTCTTCAGGAAGTCTTACATAGGTCAGTGTTTTCATTAGTGTTTAAAATCATTTCTTTTGGTGCACAAGAAGAAATATTTCTGTCAGTGTGGCTCAACTGAACCGATTGCTCAGGGAGAAAACTGGCTTTAAGCTGCAGGAGGGCAGGTCTGGAGTAGAGATTAGTAAAAAAATTCTTCCCTTTGAAGGTGGGCAGGCCCTGGCACAGGGTGCCCAGAGCAGCTGTGGCTGCCCCTGGATCCCTGGCAGTGCCCAAGGCCAGGCTGGAGGGGGCTTGGAGCAGCCTGGGACAGTGGGAGGTGTCCCTGCCATGGCAGGGGTGGAACAAGATGGGCTTTAAGATCCCTTCCAACCCAAACAGTCTGAGATTCTGGGATTCTAGGACACGATGAGTTTGATCCATTCATGCACCTTCTGCTGAAAGTCTCATCTTGCCCAGCAATTGCTTTGGAAAGGGTTAAACAGCAGAGGAAGGGGAAAGGGAACAGCTCCATTAGGATGGATATTCCAGCAGGGTTTATTATGGCTTTGACCTACAGAACTTTCATAAGGGAAACAAATATTGCCCCATCACTAATAAATGAGTTTTTCCTGTTTGCTTCCATTTGTACCAGGAGAGGCAGGGACAGGGATTGCTCTGAGTGTAAGCAGCCCTGGTTATTGCAGTGGCCAGGGTTACCCCTGGGTATCTCCACTCTGCCCAGGGATGCTTCTCAACCAGGAATGTTGTGTGCAGGCCCTCCAGCCCACCCAGCTGATAGTCCAAGGAACACTCACTGTGTCTCTCCCTTGCAGAGCAGCAGTTCCTGTCCTCCTCCCCCAGCATGTTTGCACTTAAAACACTCTGCTTTGCCTACAGCTGAGGAAATGGGCAGAAATAGTTACTCGGGTTTTACGGCTGTTAGTTCTGGGGACAGGTTTCTTTGGCCTTCCCCCCCCCTCCTTTATTCTTTCCTTAAAATCTTCCCTGCAAGCAGCTGCCCTGGCCTTTTTCCTGAACTTCCTCTGGATGCTTCTGTGTACAGGCATTTCCCCCTTCTGCTTGGGCAGTCTTGTACTTTGAAACTAATTTGACAAAGGTCTCCAGGATTAATTCTAATGAACTCTTAGCTCAACACCCCTGTCCAAGAGCTCCATCTCTGTAGGCACTGGGGGTTCATCCCTCACCACTCCATGAGTTCCAGGCAGCTGAAGCAAGCTGGTGGCACAGGCAAACTCCCAGAAACCCAGATGCTTTTTTGTGGACAAAAAAAATACTCAGCTTCGACCAAGTAGTGACTCTGTGCATGGGTTTTGCTGTCTCTCATTCCTTTTGTGGCTGGATTCTGTGCTGTGAATTACTGTCTCCTACTGGAAGGGTGCTTGGTTGGTCCCAGCAGAGCTGAACCCTTTTTCTAGAGAAGGATGTCCTTCCATTTCTCTCCCCTTGCCAAGCTTTCCCTGCCTCTGTAAGTCCCCAGCCCTTGGCATCTCTCGTGCTCTGTGCTCTGAGCCCCACCATTTCTGTGCAATCCTTCTGCTCTTTTGGAGACTGTGCTGTGCAGCCTTTTCATGTGTCAGATCTTGGCCACACTGGGTCCATCCTGTGGACTTCACCTGTCTCCCTACCCTGAATGCTGCACTGGGATGAGCATTCCCAAGGTCTAACATGGCTCTGTCACCCCTTGTACAGTTAATGTGTCTGTTCACATCCCTGTCTTCAAAGGTCCATGCAGCAACTGGAGACCATAGTCAGAACTTCTGTAGGCACAGGCTTGGGGTGGTGATTGCAGTCAAATTAAAAAAGATGAATTCAGCCAAGGAGACTTAATTGGAAATGGTAATGAGGAGCTCTGTGGTGTGATCCTGTCGTGCTGGGACTTGGTTCCACCGGGTGGTTTCGGGTGATACCAGGTTTAACCTAACACACAGCTGTGGGCTGAGGGCTCATAACAGGTACAGCTAAACTGGTCTGTTCCAGAGGAGTTCCTGGAGCCCCAGCGCATCCCCAGTGCAGTATTGGATGTAGGTTTAAATCCGATATTAGGAAACATTTCTCCACTGGAAGGGTGGTGAGACACCGGCACAGCTGCCCAGGGCAGTGGTGGAGTCACCATCCCTGGAGATGTTCAAAGGCAGTGTGGATGTGGCACTTGGGGACGTGGGTTAGTGGTGGCTTTGGCAGTGCGGGGTTAAGGGTTGGACTCGATCTTAAAGGTCTTTTCCAAGCTAAAATATTCCATGACTCTGTGATTCTGTTGCTGTCTGCTGTCTCTCCAGCCACCATCCCCTCCACTCTGGTGTGTACCACATGCCCCTCTCATTCCCGCAGCGCTCGTGCTGGTGCTTGTCTGCCCCTCTGCTTGGGAATGGTTCTAGTAACACCCCTTGCCAAGCTCAATTTGTTAATGCTGGGGGATGATGGAGAAGGATAAACAGCCTTAGCAAGCCAGGGAGGGATTCTGATGCTGTGTGAGGAGCAGGTCTGATGTTTCCCTTGCTGCTGTCCCTCTTTCTCCACACAGATCAACCCCCTCTCCTACGGAGCTGTGGTCCAGACGTACAGACTGCCCACCTACAGCTGCTACCCCAAGGACTCCTGGGCATCTCTCTGCAAGAAACTGTTCCTTGGAGAGCTCATCTACCCTTGGAAACACAAAGGAGAGAAGCAGAACTAAAGGCAGTGGAAGACCTTGAGAACCTGACCTGAAAAACATACTGACCCCTGATGCTTTGGGACCAAAGGCTTCTCAGAGCCAGCAACTGCTCCATCCCTTTAAATAGATTTTGGTAACATAGGAAGGGCTAAATTTTTAAAGGCAAGTATTTTTAAACATTGTTTTTCAACCTTCTCTTCCCCTACACTGTGTTTGTATATTATGCTAATGATTATTTTGGAAGCAAAAGGTTAAACCCATCAGTGCCTCATGAAACCAGCGCTCAGTGTCGTGGAGGAAGCAGCTCCCAAATGGTTTGGTGATGAATTTCTCCTTCCACATCAGCTCACAGGGCCATAGTAAAGCAGCCCCCGAGCTGGTTCAGAGCCACAATGCTGTGGTGCATTCAGCCAGAGGGTGTTTTGGACATTTTATGCCTCAGCCTTCAAGCAGCTGATCAAAACCATGTGGAGAATCGGCTCGTGGAGTCCTGCACTGAAAACTGAACAGCTGGGTGTCTGAGTTCATGGGATATTTAGTGATTTCTTTTTAGGAGGGCTTGCACTCGCCCCCACTGCAGCACCAGGGAAGGTGTTGAAGGAGCGAGGCTGGAGGCCCAGAAGCACAGACTGTTGTATCATGATTCTGTGATTTCTCTAAGGGGAGTTTTCTGCTTCGGATACATTTCCAAAGTGCAGCAGTGCTTGGCTTTCCACATCCTGGTCTCATTTTGGTGTGTCTTCTTTTCTCTCTTGGAAAGGGTCCCTGTGCACTGGAGGGTGATGTCCCACCGGGCATGCTGTGGTTGTGTCAAATTTAAATAGAGTCCTTACCCAAAATGCACTTCCTCCAGCTCTGTGTGTTCCTCTGCCCCAGCTCAAGCAAGGAGTCAGTGTCACTGTAACCTGCTTTTCACCCTGCAAAGGGCTGTGCTGGGTCCTGTCCCTTTTCCCCTGGCTGGCCAAGGAACCGAGGATGGAGGAGGAAGAGGAGAAGGTGCTGTGGCTGCAGTGCCCGGCCCTTCTCTGAATGGCTGCCTCGTGTCCAGATTGGGCATTGGCAAGGCGAGGTGCCCTGGGGCTTTAGGAGCCTTCAGGCAGCACTCCCAGGCACAGGGTAAGAGTTTCCTACCCCAGCCCTGTGGCTCATCCGTGTGCTGGCAGCTGTCACAGAAGGGTTATGGCCCCCCTGCTTTAAGGCATCCCTGGCCAGGTGTATTTGGGTTGTCTGGAGCTGTTGAAAGCCCCTGGTGGTGCAGTCACTGCCTCTCCAGGCATAGCCTGACCAGGAGAAAAGGAAGCTCTGCAGGCAGGTGTGTGGTCCAGACGTTCCTTAGCAGGCAAAGCTCCGAGGCCTTCGAGGTTTCCTAGGGACGTGTGAGGGAGGCAGGACTACAGGGGCACTACCTGATGCCCTGTCACCTTGAGCCAGGGCACCTCACTGAAGAGAGCCAGTGTGGCAACCCCTACCCTCACTGTCTGCCACTGCAGGCTCTGGCTGGGACATCCCTGCCTGCAGAAACTGGAGAGATCTTGTTCTTTGCTGATCCGTGCTTGAAACTCCTGTGCAGCATCTTCCTGTCTTGGAATTATCACTGCCTGAGTAATTTTCTGCACTCCAGGTGGGAATAACTGCAGGCTGTGATGCATTTAGTGGATGAATGGTGTAAATAACATTTTCACTCCAGCTGAAGTCAGAGTCATGAGCCCCATCCTCACCTGGCACTGAGCAGAGTGGGTTTACACGTTACCTCCCTCTCATCTTTCCACTGGAGCTCCTAAATTATATCCCCTCGTTCCTCCCACGCCTGCACAGTTCAGTTTGCTGACTGTTGTGAGAAACTTTGTTATTTTTGGTCTTGTGAAAGTTATGTTTCTAATATCCTGGCTTTTAAAATCTTTCTGTGAGACCAGACAGTTCATGATGGTCCTAATCAGGGTCCTTTGGGATCAAATGCCCTGAAAGGCCCAGGGACAGCACAGAGCCATGAAAACCAGCAACTGTGACCTTCCTATTGGGAACCCGCCAGATGTATTAGATGTTCCAGTGTTGGGTTTGTTTCCTGAAAGGCTGATACTAACTCTGGGGTGGGGAAATATCAAACTGAGAACAAGCTCCTCCTCAAACCTGAGATCCTGAGCCTTCTGCAATAGAGAACCTTGAGCAGCCCAGCTGGGCAGTGGCAGCTCCCTGTGGGTACAGTTCTCCTGTGTCACCCAGAGCTGGTGCCTGAGCTGCCTCCCTGCTCCTCACACTGGGAATTCTCCTTGCTCGTGATGGTATCTGAGCATCTGGGTTCTTCTGCTGGATGTTTGCCAGGTCTCTCCTCTTCCTTTCCAGTCCCTGCTGTGTAAGAGTCTTCCCCCACCCTTTTCCGACTCTGTGCAGAGACATTACAACAGCGTAGCAGACATCCTGCTCAAGAACACTTGACCTTATGTCATCTCTCTAATTAGAAGTTAAGATCAGCATCATCTTCCACAGGAGCACAGACTGGCCCAGCGCTGGCATTTCCTCAGGGAAGAGGCTGCTGGTGAGGCTCTGGCTCTGATTTATCCTCAAATCCATATTTTCCAGAGCAGCCCTTGGATGAGAAGCAGTTAAAGATTCCAGATCTCCCCTTCCCACCACGCACCCCTTGTAGCAGGCAGCAAGCAGGCTTTGCCAGCCATCAGTCAATCCTACAGACTTCTTTTAATACTGCATTTCCTTATTATTATTTCTCCCACCTTTTGGTTCCTAGTGCTGCCACAAACCCCCTCTTTACTTAGGCAGGGGGTTTGTGGAGGAAAATGTGATTCACTGTGTGAAAAACTCTATCCTAGAGAGAAATTCTGCCTTGGAGAAATACTTTCTTCCCCTAACCAGGACAGCATGTGACGATGCTGAAAGGAAACCTCAGTAATTACGCTGCCCTGAAGGCTCTGGTTATGGGTTTGGGAGTTTTCCCTGATGCTGCAGCTGGACTGTGCCCTGCTCAGGCCCACACAAAGACTCTTGCACGAACGTACAACCCTTATGTTGACTTTCAGTAGGGTAAGGCAGGAAAATCTGCATTTCATCCTGCAGATAACAAGCTGCTTTCCTTGTGCCCTGTGCTGCCTCTTCCTGCTGCTCCAACACCATCTTCTTGCTTAGCTCTAAGCCTCAGTGATTTACCCTTTATGCTTAGACCTGCAGGTTACACCATCACAGGAAACTGGTGGGGGTTGGGATCGTCTGCTCCAGCCCCTGCTCACTCAGGGTCATCCAGAGCTGGTTGCCCAGGACCGTGTCCAGATGGCTTTGGGATATCTCCAAGGATGGCAACACCTCCCTGGACAGCCTGGGGCAGAGCTGGGTCACCCCCACAGTGAGAAGGTGCTCCCTGCTCTCAGGCAGGGTTTGATGTGTGCCAGTCCATGCCCCTTGTCCTTGTGCAGTGCAGAGCTCAGTGACACCGTAACTCAGATCTCCCCAGTGAATGTGAACATCAGCAGTCCTGTGTCCTCTCTGCTCCTGTTCCCCCTCTTCAGGGACTGTTCAGCAGCTCCTGTGCCTTTTGGGGGCTGAAGCCTTGGTTAGGAGGGTGCCTGTGCATTGACTCAGATCCCTGACCTGCTCCTTGGTCCTTCTCTGGACTTGGTAGCAGAGAGCACTTTCTCTCCAGCCACACTCCTGCCTGTGCTGGACTCACAGAGGGAGCTCTGGGGGCTTGGGCAGCAGAACCCCGAGCCTGGCAGTGTCCAGGTCTGCAGGGTCAGGGAGCAGCCCAGGTGTGGAGCCCCGGGGCTGTGCAGGGTGGGTGTGCTGTGCACACACAGGGCATGGGTCTGCATCTCAGCTGATCCTCCGTGTGACAGGAGGCCACGGGGCTCTCCAGCTGCGTCGGGAGTTTTGGGTGCAGCAGGAACACGCTCTGAGCAATCCAAGCCTCACGTGGGCAGCTGATCTGCCCTCCTGGATGAGAACAGTGCCCACCAGCTTTGCCTCTGGCTCACCATTTTGCATTAGGAGTGGCTGCAAGAGTCTGTCACCTTTGGCTCCAGTCCTTATCCACGCCTGGGCCTCAAACCAGGAGTGCTCAGGCTGCCCATTTACGGTCTCAGCAGGCTGAATATGAGGAGTGTTCCTGCACTGCTGAGTGCTGTGGGTGACAGAACACGTCCCCTGCTGTGTTCATTCCCAGGCAGGTGCTGGGGCTAGCAGCAGTGAAGGTGTTTGGGGGAAGCTGCAGAAGCCAGGCCCAGCTCGGGGCAGGGAGAGGCTGCGGCTCCTCTGCCATCCACTGCGTTATTTAACATCTGGCACTGGGGAAGTTCGTGAGAACTTCACAACTCTTGTAATCAATCCTCCTCACAGTGTTTTCTGGTTTTAAGTAAAGTATTACAAAAGAGCACTGACTCATTGAGAGCTTCGTTAGAAGTGTGTGAGTGTAAGTGAAGTTTGGTGAGGAAGTTCAAACCCACGGTGCATTTCTCCTTCCCTCACGTGAACCACCGGGCGTTCAGCAGGAGCACAGTGCTCCCGCAGCAGCGGCACGGTGTTTGTTTTAAATGTCACCACTGACCCCAGCTGAAGGTGACTTCCTTCCCACCGCAGCCCTGATGTGAAACGCAGCCTGGTGATGTGAAACACAGGCCACTCCCGTGCACCAGCCCAGGAACAAGCCCTGGCTCAGGAACCAGACTGGCTTCAGCCTCATGACAGCTCCAGTTCTGCAGGCAGGAATGCTGGGCAGAGCAATGGCAGTGCCAGCAGGGCAGTGACAATGCCAGCAGTGCCAGTGGCAGCAGGGATGAGGGATGCTGCATATCAGTGCTTGTGGGTGAGTTTAGGGATGGAGAGCTTCGTTCTACTGATAGGTTTTATTGGTTAATTCAACCTTTTAATCAGAACTTAAATGGATCTTGATTACACCAGAATAAAGATGTTGGGAGGAAAATCCAGCCCTTCCCTGTAGTTTAAGTTGCTGCTGAGCACAGTGTGGCTGTCAGCAGCACAGGGATGGGGCAGGGCAGCTGCTGGAGGCTCAGCTGATCCAGGCAGGCTGTTGTCCCCATCCCAGGGCCGGGCTGGGCAGTTCTCAGCCTCTGCTCACACACACAGGGGTATTTCAGCACTTGTCAAGCTGTAATTGTTCTGCCAAGGCCAGACCACAGAGCTTGTGCAAGGAGGATCCAGTGAATGCCACCTCAGGCCTGGGAGATGGTTGAGGTGATGCTCCTCCAGCTCTGGGTATTCCTGTGATTCAGAGAGGGGTTCCTTGGTTTCCCACGGGCCTGCCCATGTGGTGTGCTCAGTGTGAGGAGGCAGCACAGGGGACAATCCTCTGCAGCACAGCACAATCCCAGCAGGAGCCCAAGCTGGGCCTGGGGATGACGGGTCCTTGTGGCCACTCCTTCCCTCCTCACACCAGAGCAGTCACTCCCTTGAAATTCCATTCCTTTCTCCTTTCCCCTCTCCCAGCTGAATGCACGGCCATGACAAAGTCCCCACACTGCAGCAAGCCCCTGCCGAGGTCACTCCTCTGCCAGGAGCCTCTGCCAGGATTGCCCCTCTCATTCTGCCTCCCACCTCCTGCCACGATTCCCACCAGTCTGGGCTCTGTTTGGTTTCCACCATCCCACCAAAGATGAGAGAAATCCCTTGAATTAGTGAGCCATAAACAGGGCTCCCTGTGGAGTGGCAGGACTCAGACCCAGAGGCTGAGAAAAGAGAAATAAAATAGAGGAGATTCCTGCCCACCCTCCTCCTCTCCGCTTCCACTGCTTTGGATCCAATGGAGTGTTGGACAGAAATGAGGCTTTTCTCTCCTGGGGAAAACAAGCACCCACAAGTCCCCCCCTCTCCCATTCCCCTGCTCCTCTCACCAGGCTGTGCCCTGGGCTGGGTGCTCTCCACAGGCTTTACCCTCCAAGCCCCTTTGCCCTGGGAGTGCAGTGGCCAGGAATGGCAGTGGCTGCAGGAGGACATCTGCTCTTTGGGTTTGCTTTAGCTGCCGTTTCATTTTCCTGTCTGTGCTCTCACTGGGCTGTTTGGGAGGCGGGAGAGGGCACAGAGGGGGCTGTGGTTGGCCCCTGCCAGTGGAGAAGCCAAACTGAGCAGCTGAGGGTGAGGATCCCCTCGGCCCATGGGACACAAACCCCTCACCAGAACAGGCCCCCCCAGAGGGATTCACAGCATGTGGCTCCAGGGCAGCACATGGGCTCAGGTCTTCAGGCTGAGACCACCAAAGAGGGGGCAGCCCCCCGACCCCAGAGCTCTCCCACCTCCCCTGTCCCTGGGAGTGTGGAGGGAAGGACTCTGGAGCAAGTCCAGAGAGGCCACGGAGATGCTCCCAGGGCTGGAGCCCCTCTGCTCTGGAGCCAGGCTGGGACAGCTGGGGGTGCTCACCTGGAGAGGAGAAGGCTCCAGGGACACCTCAGAGCCCCTTCCAGGGCCTAAAGGGGCTCCAGGAGAGCTGGAGAGGGACTGGGGACAAGGGATGGAAGGACAGGACACAGGGAATGGCTTCCCACTGCCAGAGGGCAGGGCTGGATGGGATATTGGGAAGGAGTTGTTCCCTGGGAGGGTGGGGAGGCCCTGGCCCAGGGTGCCCAGAGCAGCTGTGGCTGCCCCTGGATCCCTGGCAGTGCCCAAGGCCAGGCTGGACAGGGCTTGGAGCAGCCTGGGACAGTGGAAGGTGTCCCTGCCCATGGCAGGGGGTGGCACAGGGTGGTCTGTGAGGTCCCTTCCAACACAAACCATTCCGTGATTCTATAAAGACATCGCCCCTCCATCCATCCCCTCTCCCTCTCCATCCGTGGGTGACCCTGCCGTGCTCTTCAGTCCTTCCCAGGGCCCTCTGGCACAAGCAGCCACCAGGAACTCCCCGCGGAGCCGCACGATCCTTGCAGGCTGAGGGGCGTCTGTGGAGCTCGCAGGGCTGGGGAACAGGGGTCGTTAAAATGGGATTCGCCGGGTTGGGAACACGGGTGGTGGAACGCCCAGCTCTGGAGAGATTAGCAGGGAGCTTTGTTCAGCACAGGGGTCTGCCAGCAATGACAGCACCGAGAGGATCCTCCGCACCTTCCCACTGGGAATGCCCCGGGATTGGGTTTGGGAGTGGCTCCTCAGGGATGTCAGGCCAGTGCCGAGGGATTCCAGCGGAGAACTCCAGGAGTGGTTATCGCAGCGCTTCCTGGGCACAGGCTCCGCCTGGCACCCACAGCCCCACGGCCATCCCCGTTCCCTGGGGACATGCTGGATGTGACCACGGCCGCCCCTGCCCCCCGACAATGGGGTGCACACACTTCCCACCCCCAGAACCCACACCTGGGTGCCCCCCAGAAAATAGATGCTCACCCACCTGGATGCCCCCAAATCGAGGATGCCCCTCTTCCTGGATGCCCACCCCACATCAGGATTACCCCTCCTCGTGGAGGACACTTGTATGCCCTCCCTCCCGCGCACACACCCACCCACCTGGACACCTCTCACACCTGGATGCCCCCAAATCCTAGGTGCCGCCTCTTCTTGGATGCCCCACACATCTGGATGCCCCCTCATCTGCGTGCCCCTCCCACCTGGATGCCCAGCTCACACCTGGATGCCCCCGCTTCCTGGGTGACATCTGTGTGCCCCGCACACCCGGATGTCCCCCAGTCCCGGGTTCCCAATCCTGGGGTCCCAGTCCCGGGTTCCCAGTCCCGGGTTCCCAATCCTGGGGTCCCAGTCCCGGGTTCCCAGTCCCGGGTTCCCAATCCCGGGTTCCCAATCCTGGGGTCCCAGTCCCGGGTTCCCAGTCCCGGGTTCCCAATCCTGGGGTCCCAGTCCCGGGTTCCCAGTCCCGGGTTCCCAATCC
>VYXC01007761.1:41556-60640 GCA_013397175.1 Platysteira castanea
GCCGATGAGAGGCAGGATGGGCACCCAGGGCAGCCCGGTGAAGAGCTACGATTACCTGCTCAAGTTCCTGCTGGTGGGCGACAGCGACGTGGGGAAGGGGGAGATCCTGGAGAGCCTGCAGGACGGCGCCTCCGAGTCCCCCTACGCCTACAGCAACGGTAAGGGATGCTGGGGGGAACCGGGCCGCGGGACCCCATCGCTGTCACACCCCTGTCGCTGTCACCTCCCCCCTGCCGTTGCTGTCACCCGCATCCCGCGGGGACCCCCGAGGGCCGTACCCCAGCGCCGAGCTGGCAGGCAGGGAGGGGTTGTTTTGCTTTTTCCTTTGTTTTTTTCTTTTCATTAGCTGGGAGCGCAGCGCGTGGCCGGCAGCTGAGAGGCCTCCTCAGCTCCTTGAAATGCCCCAAATCTAGAGGAGAATGTGGGTAGAGGGGCTGGTGTCTGATGTAATCCCTGGATGCGCAGCCGGACCCTTCCCAAGCGGTGCCGCTCGCAGGGCAGGGCTGCCCTCCCTCTCCCCGGCTGCCACAAGGACCGAGCCGTTTCCAGAGGAAGCAGGGGCTGTAACAAAAGAACTGGAGCCTGATTCCCAGCCCTGAGCCGCTCTGGCTCGGTGGCTGTACCGGGAGCGGCCGGGTTGGCTGATCCACCTCCTGCTAGCGTCGATGTTCCTAATGGAGCCCCTGACAGACCATTAACTACGGTATCACAAGACCGTAATTAAGAGCCAAGGAGTGGCGCGGTGCATTTCCTGCAGTTACAGTGTAGCACGGCCTGGCGGGGTGCGGGTCCTGCTGTGGGTTTCAATCTGTCATCCTTCCCCCTCCTCCGTGCACAATAACCTCCCCAAGGGCTCAGACCCTGCATCATCGCTGCAGCCCAGGGCAGGAGCAGGTGGTGCCGAGTTTTGCCTCTATCAGGAACCCGAGGGAATTGGGAACTCCTTGGTGCTCCGTGCTGGCCAAATTCGGTGTGTGCAGAGCGGTGTGGCTCCGACCACACTCGGTCCTTGGAGCCACCAGCAGCTCCCCAGGAGCTGATGCAAGTGCGCACCTGCTCCGCGGAGATTTACGGGGAGGTGGTGACTCAGAAGTGGAGCTGCCTGTGAAATGGGAGCAGCACTTCGGGAAGGAGAAGGCTTTGGTATCGTTCATCTCCTCGGGTGTCTGGCTGGGCTGGTGTGGTTTGCCTTCGAGGAGGTGCTGGCTGCTTTAGAACTTCCCTGAAGAGAGTTTGTGTTTCTGGAGAACCTGCCTCACCTGGGAGCGGTGGAACTGCTCCGTGGGGTTGGTGTTTACTATGCTCAGTGTAACGGGGTGGTTGTTTTAAGTGAAGTGTTACAGTTGGAATTGTCTCCTGACTGAAGTGGGTTTGAAGCATTCAGGGCTGGAGTAAGGAGTGACTAAGTAGGGTTGTTGGTATAGGCATGAAACCCAAAGAACAGGGATTTTGGCTGTGGCTGTAGACCCTTTGTCTCAGAACCCACTGTTTTGTACCAACTAAACACCAGCATTTTTTGTTGGAAAACGAAATCTCAGTGAATAATTTCAGAACCTTCCCTTGTCCTCTGTGGGCAATTGAGCCCATTCCTAATTAGCCTGTTCCTAATCAGGTCACATACTGTTGTTTCACAGTAATATATGCTCTGGTAGTCTCTGCTTCTGTTGATTCTGGGAAGCGACGCACCTTTAGGGTAATCAGCTGGAGTGGCTTTGATATCCAAGTGAATTTGATCCTGCTGATGCTGCTGACAGCCTTGGCAGTGGAACTCCCTGTGTCTCTGGCACAGCTGGGACGTGCTGACAGGGCGTGCTGCTCCCCTGCCCTGACAGAGACCAGCCCCTGAGCAAAGGCTCTTGGATTTTGGGAACAGCTCGAGCCTGGCATCCTCTTTGACACGTACCTAATGCCATCCCAGAACAGCAGTGCTGGAATGTTATGTGGAGCTTCTGTTTTTAAATCTGCTTGTAAGCATGTTGTCCTCTTCCTCATCCCCTCCCAGATCCCACATCCCAGTTTAAAATGAGTGTTGTATCATCTACCACTATTTTGGTCAGTCCAGAAAGCACAACTTGCCTGTGCTGGTGTGTGCTTTGGGCTGCTCTTGTGGGGGCAACATCTCGTGTGGAGCTCAGGTCTCTGACCTTGGCAGGGAAGGGAGAGAGCCATTTGCCTTTTCTGTCTGGTTGGGGTCTGCTGGTTTTACTCGGTTGTGTGGAAACAGTTGTAAGCAGCCAGGTTTTGTGATGCAGTGTGGAATGGATTGTCCTTCCAGCTCGGGAAAGGCACACCCTTAGAAGTGAAGCTCTGTAAATGTGGCTCTGTATTTTTGCTGCTCTTACCCAGCCTGTAGAAAAGGGATTGAGAGATTCCTCTCTTCTCCGTGGGCATCTGGGCATTGGATCAGCACACAAGTGAGAGATGAAAAGCCCTTTCTCTGTTGGCTTTTAGGTGCCATAAGCAGCCTCTGCCTGCCTGTGTCTGGTATCCAAGAGCCTTGGATGCAGCAGGAGCTGTGTCTGTTGTACAGCACCGTAGGTGCTTCTGTCCATCCTTTTTCAGGATCCCTGAACAGAAGTGTCACTCTCAGCACAGCCTTGGAGCTTGGCACCTCGTTCTAAATCGGGCACATCTTAAATTAGCCCTGCAGTTCCTGTGGTGCATAGCAAGGCCTCAGCAGTGTCCTTTCTTTAAATTGCTGGCAAAATAAACCTGCTCTGTGGGAGCAGAGGTGGTTGTTACTCCTGTTGCAGGAGGAGATGTGAGCGATGTGCTGACCATTGCTGCACCAAGCTGTGAGGGCACTGAGTATGGAACTTTTAGGGACATAAAGGTGGCATTTTGAGGAGCAATTTGAGGTCCAGTTGTCACTTGTGTGTTTCTTAGTAGGTTCATGCTGGAGCTGTGGAGTGTATCAGCCTCCAGCAGCATCAGCCAAGCACACTCCCTGTGAAGAACAGGGAGTGTTGTTTTTGTCCTGTGGCTGGATATTGTAACTGATTTGGACTTAGCTTTTGCTTTTTCTTGGCCATCCACAGAAGACCCTGAATTAAGCCTTCCTGCTAGTGTTTTGACAGGGAGAACATTAATGCTCTTCTGGGCTTCCAGTGTTGTCCTTCTTCCCAGCTTTCAGTGTCTCTTTCCTAAATCTGTAGTTGTGGAGGCAGGATACTGTTCTTAGAGCCCCCCTGCTGCTCTGGACAGCTGGAGGATCTCACCTGGGAACCAAAAATCCTGCATTTTCCCTGAATGCCCTCTGCTGCCAGCACTGGCTCCTTCTCCCCAGGTGCAGGGAGGGGCTGCTCTGGCCCCTGTGCCATGAGCCATGGCATTACACCAGACTCAGAGTGAAACTGTGCTTTACTTGTGGATATGAGTCCACTACACAGATCACTTTTTGCTTTAGTCTTTAAACAGCTCACTTGGGGTCTGTCCTCGTCCATCCCCAAGTACTGAGGCAGGACAGAAATGTCTGTGGTCACAGGGTGGTTTGGGACATGAGATGTGGTGGAGCTGCACGTGAAAGTAGGGGCGGTGTGTGTGCCCTGCATGAGGGGCACGAGGCTGCTCCTCACCTGAGGGACCCGTGGCTTTGTCACCACCGTGTCACACATCCACTCTCGAATAGCTGGTTATTCATGTGCTGAAATGATCTCACCCAGCTGGTTTGTTGGCTTGCTGGAGCAGCCAGCCCTGAGCCCCGGGTGAGGCAGGGCAGCGCTCTGTGCTCGGCAGGCACGAGGGCCAGCGCTGCCCTGTGAGACAGTGACGGTGCCCCAGGAACAGGGCCAGGGCTGGGCTCACCACGCAGACATGAAGGTGATGTACTCCCTCCTCACATGATGGAGGGCTTTTTCTGCAGCTGCCTTCCCCCTCACCTGCTGCTGTTCCCACAGGAAAGCAGAAATGTGTGTTAGGGAGAGAGTAGAGCGTGTTTTGGAGCAGATGGCTTTGACTGGAAAGGGGGTGGATTTTTATTTTTATTTTCCCTGTCCTCAGCTTGTATTAAGAAAGTGATGAGGATGCAGCCAATGTCCTCACTCTGATCTTGCAATGAGCACACAAAAGCTGAAATGAGAGCCCTGCCCTGCACAGGGTTGGTGCTGACACCAGCCCTAATGCCCTGAGCCCCAGCACCTTCTTTCAACCCTGTCCCTTAGCTGGATTTTAGTACCTTTATTCAAGCACCATCCGTAGGTGCTCTGGTACCCCACTGCTACCCAAGGCAGTGTTAGGGAAAAGGCACCTGAAGTGCTCAGTGCAATAACTACCGGCAGGTTTTATGGTTTGGGTGAGAACTGGATCTTTCCCAGGAGCTCTTCCCCCATAGCAGAAGTGCAGGAATTCAGCTCCTGGGCAGCAGCAGCAGTAACCCCACCAGGGCTGGGGTTCCATTCAGGAGCAAGGGCTGGGGCAGTGCAGCTTCCTGCCCTTTGCCTGGCCAGGAGGAATGGGAGAGGCAGCTGGAGACGCTGCCCAGCCCTCGGAGGTGGTCAGTCCCCTCCAGCCGCCACTGTTTGCCTGGGGACTGCTGTTAATTACCAGGTTGTTTATCTGAATGATCCACAGCTTTGGATGTCTTTTCCCTCTGGTTGTTTTTCTGCAGCTGTCTGAATCTGGAGATCCCTAAGAGGTCCCTTTCAGGTCTTCCTTTACAGCAGTTCCTCTCCCGGTATGTCCTGTGACCCCTCAGGCACCCGTGTGCAACCAGAAACTCCCCTGGCAGTTGAATGCCAACCAGGAGATCATCTGTCCCACAGCAGCGTGCACAGGGAGGGAGTGAAGAGACGCTGTGTCTCATCCTCCTCACTGCCATGGAGGGCATGTGAAGAGATGTTTCCCAGTGCTCCTACTCCTTGCCTGCTGAGTTTCCAAGACTGACCATGGAAATGGTCTCTTGCTTCTGATCTGTGGCCTCTGTGTTGCTGCCATGTTTGGCTGGAGGTCCTGCTGTACTGGTTCAATTGTCACAGCCTTCAGAAGTGTGTGGCTGAGCAGCTCTGCTCTAAACTTGAACTTGTCTAAGCACAGGACCTTTCTCGATACTGGCTCACCCTCCTGAGCAGACAGGAATTGATGGGTGACCCTATGTGCAGTAAAACCTCAGACAGGGCTGGCACCAATGTAGTGGCACCTTCTGGGCATAGACATAAGAGCTACAGGTGTTGAGCCCAGGCTTCAGCTGGCAGCTGAGTGCTCCTCATGGTGCTGCTGCACTGTCAGGGCTCTCTTTGGCGTCAGTAGGGAACAAAGCCTTGATTCTGGTGCTGCTTTGCTGCCTCCTCCTCCTCACCTGGCCCAGTCCCACCAGGCGTGTCCTGCTGTGCCGGAGCAGCTCTGTCCCTGTCGATGGTAAACACGAGGTGGCTGGGCTGCCCCGCTGCCTCAGCTGCTGCTCAGCAGTGGAAACTGCTCTTTGTTTTCTGGCAGGACTGTTCTTTGGAATAATGTTTTAGTTTGAGGCTTTAGCACTCTGATGCAAGAAGGATTGAGGCAAAGTGTTCCAAGTGCAGCCCAGCCATCACGTTCCTGTAGTGGCTGCACAACTGATGTGCGGGAAATGTTTGAGCTGGCCTGTGCTGGTTGTGCTGCTGGAAACCTCTTTGGATGGCTTGCAGAGTGCAGAGTGGTTGTTGCAGCAATTCCCGCTGTCTGCCAGCACTTGCATCAGTGTCCTTCAGGGATGTTCACTTCCCTGTCATCAGAGATGCAAAGCTGATCTCATCAGAGCAGGCAACTCAGAAACAGCTCCAGCATCTCTTGTTTCTCCATTGTTTACTACATAACATTTGTGTGAAAAATAGTTCCAAAGATACAGTGCTGAACCTCCAGCTCTGCTTGTTGTGGGACTAACCGGCTGTGGTTTAAACTTAAATCCCAAAACAAAGCCAGCAAACAAAAAAATCCCCATCAAGCCAAAACCCAGCCCCCAAACCGAGTGCCTGGCGGGTTTGGTGACTCTCTCTAGTCAGGATTAGGGGTGCACAACAGCGTAGGTTGTTATGTGTGCAGAACTTTTGAGGAGGGTTGTGTTTTTGTTGGGGTTTTATATAGCTGAGAACCTACCCTGCAAAGTTCTGGATTGCACTGCAGAGTTCTCACCACCTCTAATCCCTCTATAAAAGCTGTGTTTTTATGGCTGTTAACGTGTTCCAGAGCCCTGAGTGCACAAAGGTGATGTGAGCTGAGCAGTACAAAGCTGAAATGGGTGGAATGTTCTTCTAATAACTGGGATTAAAAGTTTCTCTGTGTTTTTTGCTTCTAAAAAGCAGGCAGGTTTTGTTCTCTCCAGATTCCACACCAACATTGTCCACACCTCTCCTGATGTGGGGCTTTTTGGTTGGTTCAGTATTTAAGCTGCATAGGAAAGACCATGGAAAATGGTCTCCTCCTCCTTCAGCTTTTGTTTCCAGCTGTTCCCTGGCATGTTTTCCTCTGCAGCCTCCCTCTCTCGGAACAGCACAGCATCTTTCCATTGCACTGGAGAATAGCTACGCTCTGAGCTGAGGCTTTGAGCTGTGGGTTTATAACCTTGCTGGTTCAAATCTGGTTCTCTTTCCCTTTGCCCCTCTCTGGCCCCTGACACTCCAGCTCGAGCTCTACAGGAGCATTATGTCATATCAATTCCTGTGTGATTGCAGGCACTGGAGGAGGAAGGAAGCTCCAATGTGAAAACCTTCAGCTTTGTTTTGCTAAAGGCTTTGCTGTAAGGTGAGACTCACCTGAAAGAAAATTACCGTGGGGCACAGAGGGTGGTGGCTCAAGGCAAGAAACCTCCATCAAAGTGTGTTTGCTTCTGCAAAAGTTGTAGTAAATAGTAAGGTTGCAACATAGCTCGGAGATTGTTTGTTCCTCAGAGATTGTTTGTTCCTACAGAGCTTCTATTTGCTGAAAGTATTTTTACGTAGCCACAGCTTTTTAGATTTTCTTCCTCTTTTCTACCTCGTCTTTGTTTCGTTTCATCAGCCTATTCTAGACATTGCTAGATCATTTTAAAACTTTGACACCTGTTCTCCTATAAATATAATACCTGAAAGTCTTAATGTTTTATATGTTCTGTGCAGTATCGGGCATTGAATTGGGACAAAAATCCTCGTGCAATTCAAACATAATATTTGCTGCTTAAAGCATCAGTGGTTAAGGAGGAGGCAGGCAGAAGGAGGACACTGAAAGACTGCTTAAATGGCAGTTTAACAGAAGGTTCTGAGCATCTTTGGGTTAACCTCTTAAGTAAAATGCAGAGTTTTTAAAAAAATTCTTTTTTAGGGATTTTAACTTGTTTCCAGCTCAGCTTCTGAGTTCCTGGGCCCACTTGGGGTTTTTATTGTACCACTTGCCTCTCTGTGCAGGTAATTGCCTCTGCTCAGTCCTGGGCACTGGAATTACCCTGCCTTGTTTCCTTTGGTACCAGCTTTAACAGCACCTGGAACAGGCCTTTTGCCCATGGTTCTGGAGTGGAGGCCGAGTGCACTGGAGACAGAACTGGATGGAAAAAGCCCCAACCAAACACTGAACAAACAAAGAAAATGCAACAACACCCCCCACTCCCCCCTGCATTTTGCCTGTCATTTACTTAATCTTAAACCCTCTCTTGTCCCAGGAGTTGTTATTTTTCTTACATTGTCAAACTGCCTGAGTAACTTGGTGGTAAAATCCGTTCAGGAAACTCCAGGGCTGTGCTGCTGCACAAGGACATGAAACTCTGCAGGGCAGATCTTACCTGAGTGCCTTACCTGTGCTATTCACCCTGCCAGCAAATGTGTTTGCTGGGGAACACCTCTGTGGGTTGAGACACACTTGTGTTCTTGTAGGGCTCATCTGTATTAGAATGCTGAAATTCAATACTTTCTTTATTTTAAAAATGTCAAATGCTGGCTTTTTCTTGGTGGCAGCAAAAGTTGTGCTCCAGAGAGGCTCTCAGGGTAGGTGGAGTGAGATCTCTGTCCTGTAGGTCAGGAGGGGATCTGGGAGGCTCCAATTTGGGCTTTGAAAGCCTGGTTTCAGGCTGGTGAGAGCTGCTGCAAGGCAGCAGAGTTTGTACAGGTGTGTAGTGAGGTGCTTGTTGTGCCAACAGGGCCAGTCCATCCTTTAAGGACAAAGAGGGAGTGCTGAGCACACCTGCCATGCGCTGTAAGTCAGGTCCCTGGAGGTTTGTTGGCGTTGGAAACAGCACATGGAAAGGTGAAACCAATGCTAGCAGCCATCCTGGTGCTTCCAGCGTGGAGCAGCCCTTTCCTGGCACAGGACTTGTGGTTGGTGCAGTGAGACCAAACTTGGGAGCCAGAGAAATTTCCTGGGGAGTGGAATCTCTGTAGCTGTTCTGAGAGCTCTGCAAGTGTCTGCTTAACCTGTCTACACCCAGCTGAAGGGCTGCAGCTCTCTGGGTGTTTGGGTGTGGAGCTTTCGTCTGGAGATGCTGTTTTGTTGCTGGCAAAACCTGGAGATGCCAGCTGGGGTGTGGATGGGGATCCCAGGGATCAGAGGCAGCCTCTGCAGGATCCCTGAGCGGGTGTGCACCTGCGCCTGGCATGCACCGTGCATGGTGTGGGGATGCCACCAGGGTCTGATGCTGCAGAGAGGCATTTCCCTGCACAGTGTCCACAGAAATGTAACTACGGACGGACGGGACATTGAAAGTATTTTGGACAAATACTTGGATTTTTTTGAGTGTTGGGGATTTTTTTTTGTCTCCAAGCATATCTTGATGTTTGTACTGTCATCCAGCAACAATGCAGACTGTTATGGTGCCCTCTGATTTCCCTCACAGGCTGCCTTTGTTTCTGCATGCAGCTGTGTAGTTTTTATGGAGATCCGAACTGCAAGGCATGAAGAAACTCTTTTGTTTGTTGTCAGTTCTGTGCATAAAATCATCCTTGATTTTCTTCTAAAGCACAAATCCACTTCACATCCCTGATTC
This sequence comes from Platysteira castanea, assembly GCA_013397175.1. NCBI lineage: Eukaryota > Metazoa > Chordata > Aves > Passeriformes > Platysteira > Platysteira castanea. The sequence goes on from VYXC01007761.1 coordinate 50,474, forward strand.
TGGACTGACTTTGGACTGTTTCTGGGATTTCCCGGGTGTCCACTGAAATTGTTGGAGCTTTAGGAACAGATTTGCTTCTGGCTTCAGATGCTGTTTTGTGATGCAATTGTCCCCCTTAAGTGTGCCCAGCACAGAGTTCCTCTGTGTGAGGACCACGTAGCCGCTGAAACGCTGCTGGGCTTGGAGAAGGCAGTGGACAAGTGAAATCTGCAAATCCGGGCTTCTCAGAGGTCTCCAAATCAGTGTTTTGCCTTTGGCTGGTTACAAAACCAAACAAGCAGTTATTTGCCGGAGATTCCCACCTACAAGCCCTCTCAGCTGGGGATGAAGATGTCTGGGAACTGATCTGAGCAGACTTAGTGTGAAAGGCTTCCAGGCTACATGGAAATCCTTCTCAGTTGAAATGAGGCGTCTATGAATGGAAGATGGAGTATGTTTCTCAGGATAAAATCTACAAATCTGGGTAACTACAGATAATTGAAAGGCGTTTGTTCTCTCTCTGTTTTCACATGTGTGTCAGGACGAGGTGCTTGGCAGCTCCTTGGATGTCTCACGGCGCTGCCAAGCGCCGCGGCAGCTCCCGGGGCTGGCAGAGCTCGCGGAGCCGAGCCGTGTGCGGGGCCGTGGGCTCTGTGTGCATCTCAGCTCCTGCCCAAACCAGCTGCTGCTCATCGGCTGCACACCGAAATCATGGGGAGCCCTTGTTGCCTCCCACTGAGCGCTGCAGCGAGGGTGGAATGTGTGTGAGCTGCCTGAGCAGGAGGTGACGAAGGCAGGAGGGTGCTGGTCTCCTGCATGCCCAGTGACAACCGAGACCTCTTGATCCTGTTCCCAAAGCTCAGCTACAGTGCGGGACAGGATCACAGAGGTAAAATCACATGCTTGCTGACCTTCAGTCCCAGCTCTGTAGGCAGGAACTGGGCTGTTTTGCAGTGATGCTGTTAGAAAACTTCTATCACCCTGCTCGAAACAAAGTAGTAGTACTGTGAGGTAAGCTGTGACACAGAAAGGCACAGACCTGGGATGAATCCACCTGTGTTTGGTTGACCCCTGTTGTTGGTGATGATAATTTGTTTCTCTCTCTAAAGAGTAGGTAATTGAATGCGTGACTCAAACTGATGAGCTCATGTGTTGTTTGGAAGGGATTTTTCCCGTGGCTCACAGCTCTGAGCTGACTAGTTAAATTGCTGCTGTTAATGTGCTGCTGTACACACTTTTTAAGGTTGGGTGACTTCATCAGTTGTTATTTGAATAGCTTGAATTCCCTTTTTTCATCTGTTATGTTGATGCCCTCATACCACATTTTTTCTGAACAATTTCATATCACGTACAGATGACAGAGACAGTAACTATTCCTCTAAGTGTGTAGTAGGAGCTGGGGTGGAAGATAATGCACCTGTGGTATCTTCTTACAGATGTTGCTGCCTGTTTTTAAAGTACTCATGGGATCTCAAACCTGCATGTGTGGGTGCATGCATAACTCCCAGCTGCCTTCTGCCTGGGAGTGGGTTTGGTGTTGGATTAGTACATTTGGTTAAACCTGTTTGCTCTGAACATGCTTTCAGCAGCTCCTGGCCACCTGTGATGCCCGTCTGCCTCGTTTGACTAGAAGTGAAGCAACAAGTCTTCCTCTATCAGCTTTTGGCCACAAACAAACAATTCTGATAGGTGAATTCTGCCCTTTTACTCACAGGCTGGTGAGGGCTTGGAAAAAACCCAAAACAACAAAACCCCGAAATAAGACATTTTAAACCACATTTACAATGTGTCCTGGCTTTGTATTCTGCTTTTGGAGCAACTTGGTCACTGGCCTCAGTCGCTGTAGGTGACATTTCATGACCATCCCCACCATAAGCGGTTCTTAAACAAAAAGGTGCAGGATGTGGGGTGTGGTGAGAGGGGGCAGTGAACGTGGTGTTGGAGGTGTAGTCACTGTTGTCTTGTGGAATATGGTTCTGCCAGAAGATGAGTCCCAGGAGGTCAGTGCCCACTTTGGTGTGAGGGAGAGCCTGTGGAGAAGCCGGTGGGTTTGTCTGGCCCTGGCGGTGTGGCAGGATCGTGCTATGGAGCTGCTCTGGAGGAACTCTGGCCCTCCCCTTGTGTAATGCTCCCCGTACACCCCCGAGCTGGGCACTGGAGAGGCTCTGCTGGGAACTCTGCCTGTGGGTACCACCCTGTGGGTTGGGGGGCTGTTTGACCCTGAAGTAACCTCACCGGGAGGGTGTTGGTTCAGGGCTGCTCCGAGCTCCTCTGCTGATGTCTGTGCTGTCCAAATTCCTGCTGTGAGCCCCGTGTGTGAGTGTGGTTTGCTTGTGGAGATGGTCTGTGGGCTTTGTCTTGGTTTTGGGGTGAGGTTTTGCATGCTGAGAACTGGAAGCGGGAATGACGTTCTTACTCTGTAGCTGATCTGCTGGCAGCCCTGGAGCTATTACGCCCACCTTCTGGCCTCAATTTTGTGACCCCCCAGCACTTCTCTTCCCTCCTTTATTCTCTTGGGCTTGTTGAGGATGGAACTTAGCTGCATGTTGCTGCTTCTGCCTTTTTTTCGTACTCAGCAGGGATGGCAGTGTCTGGCCACTGGCTGCTCTTCCCCCACAGTGGTTCCAGCTTTCAGGAGGATCTGGGCAGCCCCAGGTGGTGCCTGCACACACAGGGGCAAGGCTTTCTATGTCCCAGCCGTGTCAGTCATGACTTGGAAAGGCATGGATCATCTTGGAAAAGGACTGGTAACATCTTGGAAAGGTCTAGTAACATCTGTGACACCCAGGGACTTGGTAGAATAAGTCACCTTTGGGCACTGCTTGGGTATTGCTGGCATTTGGGATAAATGCATTTCTGCACTAATGGCCTTAGGCTGGACTTAGCAGAACACAGAACGGCTCCAGTTCCAAAGTTTGTGGCACAGGCAGAGGGGCAGCCTCTGTGCTATGTGCAGCACAGACTGATTGTTTTTTCCTTTTTTAATCCAGCTGGAAGGTTGGCACAGGCCCTTTGGAGGAAGAGGGAGGGACCTTTCTGCAGCTCGTGTCTTGCGCACACACCAGGAAGATGACAGCCAGTTTATGTGACAGCAAACATGCTGGTATGTCCCCAGAGGTGTGCCAGGGGACTGTGGCAGGGGGAGCCCGAGTGACACCCAGCCAGGCTCTGCCAGTCCTGCAAGAGAGCTCAGAGGAGGGGACACCCTGACTGGACCCCTCATGGAGAGCCTGGCCAGAAGGAACAGGGCTCTCATACGTAGTTTGTGTTCTCACAAAAATTCACAATTGCTGTGGCGTTCTTGGCATCCACAGCGTTGTCTGAACTGTTGATACTGTTTAAAACCAAATTTACCCATCTCTGCTTAGTCACAGCTCCTGGAGTCCTGGAGTCCTAGTTCCAGCTGAAGCTGAGAAGCTTCAGCACAGATTCATCCTTAATGTTTTCCTTTTGCAAGCGCACAGTAAAGGATTTGCAGTCCATTGACCCAGTCTAAAGTGTTCCTAGGTGCTTATCTACCTTTGTGCCAGTGAGAACATGCATTTAAGACCAGCTGCACACTGGGTGATTGTGACTTTGATCCTTCCCTAGGTAGTAAGGAAGGATTGTCACAACACAGGTTACAAATTCCTGGCTGGATACTCTTTGTGTTTGCCTGTTTTATAATCATGGCTTGTCTTTAAATCTGTCAGCTCCTTGCTCACAGAGCCCTGCATCCCTTTCTCCCAAGGCTCCTCTCTGGTGCCATGCAGCACAGCCAGCCCTTCACAGCTGGTTACTCAAGTTCATTGTGAAATCTCAGCAAGTTAAATATTTGATGTGTATTCTCTATGTTTTCATTCCAGCCCTTTGCTCTCCCCTCTTCCCAGCAGCCAGTGGTCAGTGTGGCACTAAACCTACAAACCTTTAGGGAGACCTTTTAAGAACACGAGACCTTCTGCACTCGGCAGAGCTGATGACCTGCAAGCAAACAGAGGAGGCTGGGGGTGTTTGGGGGAAAATCCAGCATTTTCAGTTAGACGTTTGTGGTGTGGTGGCTTCAGCTGCACTGATGACAGTCACAAATCAAAGTCCATCACCAGGCTGGTCGGGTGACGCACTGTGGTGGCACCGTGAGTCTTTCTGGTGGCTTCTGAGCCAATTTTAAAATTTCCCAGTCGAGGAGAGCATTTCTGTAGGTCTGCAACAGACCAGGCACATCTCACCTTCAGCCCTCATCTGACTGCTCAGATATCGTCAGAGTTGCAGAATGGAGCAACTCTGACTTAATTATGTCTGTAGATAAAAGAACAATCCACTGAATGCAGCATTAGTCAGGTAACAAAAGTCCATTCAGTTTATCTTATTTCTTATTTATATCATGCATTGAGTAAAGGCTTGGCCTTGGTTCATCATCAATGTACACCTCCAATTTTGCCTGTTGACCTTATGTATCACTTTGCAAGCAGGTTGATTATCTTCTTTTGAATTATAAATAAATGAAACCAAATTTAATTTTTAAAAAGGAGGAAAAAAGCTGAGGTTGCATTATACAGCACGTGTCTGTAAGCTGGGGGAACTGAGTTTTAATGAAGTAAAAATAAAGTGCACTGGTTTTCTTTTGTGGGTATACTAACAGAGTGAGGTGGATTCCGAGCTCCCACAAGCAGAAGCATTCATTTAAGAAATGAGGTGGCAAAAGCATCTTTGACCACTCTGACTCATGCAAACTGGAAATGACTTCAAGTGACAAGGAGAGTCTCTCTCAGAAGGAAAGCAAGCTTGTCTTAAAACTGTATCAATGTTTCACTTGAGTACATTGATTTTTTTTTTACTACTTTTTAATTGTTTTTCCTTTGAAAGAGATTTTTGAGCATCACCTGGAATGTCTTCTGCCCCAGATTTGAGATTAAATTCTGTTCTTAAAGACACTGCAGATGCAAACTGGGGATGGTGCTGGCAGCTTTTGGGGAGGGTCTCAGGAAAACCTGCTGCTGGCTTGGTTAATGTGGGATGAGTCCCTTCATCCCTGTCATGGGGCGAGTCCTGGCTGTGCCTTTATGATGTTTGTGTAGATGCAGGAATTGTTAGTTGGGGCTTGGATCGTTAGAGCATCCCTGGAGGAGGACACTTGATTTGGACCAATAACCTAAGATGCAGTGTTGGCTCTGGCGTTACCCCGGGAGCTGGAATCACCTTCACCCCAGTGCTAAGTGGGATCACCTTGGAAAGCCAAAGGAGGAAAAAGGCACGTGCTGCTCTTAGGTTTTGCTCAAACCTGCCTTTTTAAGGGGAGGTGCCCTTCTGGCCCCCACCCCAGTGTTAGGGCAGAGTCACCTGGTGAGTCTGCAACGGCAAACTCCTCTCCTTTTCTCTGAAACAAAGAGCCACACAAAGCCCAGAGGCCACCGTGTTTCAGTAGTAAATATTTATAGAGCCTTGTTCACTGGAGCTATTTAAAGCAATTTTCCTGAGAGATCAACCTCTTTAAAGGGAGAGCATGAAATGCACATCTCCCTGGTGTTTCTCCCTTTTCCAGTGTGACTTCCAGATCCATGTTGCTGCTTGGCTGCTGCCTCCTCCCTTGTGTTTCTGCTGCTCGTGCAGGTGCAGGGCAGGGGCTTGGCAGAGTGGATGTACACCTGTGTCCAAGCCATGAATTCCCAAGGGGAAGGGGAACAGCCTGATACAAAGTGGTATCAAGTGTTGGGAGAAAGTTACCATTTCTCTTGGAGAGGTTTTACTTTTCCTGTCCACATCAAGTGTCATCTTTTGGGTGAAAGCTTTAAGTAAGCTCAGGTTGGGTGGGGGGTTTTCAGGTGGTATTGATGCAAAGTGTGTTGTGCTCTGCATGAGTAATTTGGAAGAGAACATAGTTTCCTATAACACATCCTGTGGATTCCCTTGGGAAAATTACTCCCTTTCTTAGGTTTTCCTTATAGCAACTGGCAAAAGAAAGAAAGAAGGGTTTGGGATTCCCTGGAGCCTTGCCCAGGAGCGTGAAACCCAGCTCCATGGAGGAGAATTGGGTGTCTGACACGAGGCTCAGTACAGCAGATCCCTCTGCACAGTGCCCCGTGCCAGCTCGGCTCTCTGCTCCAGAAACGGGGCTGGAATGGCATCAGCATAAGCAGGAGTCTAAAGCAGACCTGGAAGAATAACACAGGAGTTGGCCTGAATGCTAAACCCAAGAGAGCAGCCCAGACTTGTTCTCTGAGCCTCATTCATGTAGTTGCATCATGGTAATACTGGTCCAGAAGGAGATCAGTTGATATAAAATAGGCTTTAAACAAGAGCATTTTCTTTTCCCCCAGCCCCGCTGCCCCGGGGCCGGGCAGAGCTGGTTCTCTGGGCTGTGGGTGCTGCAGCAGCATCCCAGTGGTGGGGTTGGCACCTCCCTGCCAGGGGAGCGGGATCGGAGCCGCTCCGGCAGAGCAGAGTGTCCGTCCCGAAATTAGCCATGCTTGGCTGTAAACAGAGGAGATGCTCAGGTGGGGAAACCCTGTCACCTGCAGAGAGGAAGTTCTAAAAACTTCCCTTAACTTGTGTCTGAGCTGCCTGAAATGTAAGGGCAGAGGAGCAGCCCTGGTATGGCCATGGCCATGCACTGTCACACTGCCAGCAGCCTCAGTGCGGAGGCCAGCCTCTGGTGGCTGCTGTGACCCTCTGTCCCCAGGTCCCTGGGACAAGGGAGGAGCCAAGGCTGAGCTTGAGCTGTAGGCTGGGCCTAGGAAAGAGCGTTCGGCTTCTCAGGTTCCTTGTGAGCTGTAGATGGGGGCGTGTCTTGGGCTGCAGCTCAGGACACGGTTGTGTGTTACTGGGACTGAAATATAGGGGGCCAGTACTGGTGTTCACCACCGTGGCGAGTCCCATGATTTTGAGGGCACCTCTAATTGATGCAGATTTTGTGGCACCAGTGAGCCATGGGAGAGCTGTGCCTGTGAGCTGCAGCCTAGTCAGTGCTAACCAGCTGAAAAAACAGACCAAAACCAGGGAGTGCCTTTGAGCTGTCCTGATGCACTGAGTGTTTATGGAAAAAGGAAGCTGAAATTTTCTCCAAAACATTGCAGTTGTGCGGGTTTTTGTCCTTCATTAATGAGCTTGTAGGCAGAGTTTGCTTCAAAACCTTTTGTAAATTTGGTCTTAGTCTCAGTTTGGGTGTTTACAAGTTAAAAATGCAGCATTTCCCTCAGCCTGTTACCAGATACCAGCTTGCTTTTAACTGGAGTGTGTGTGACCTCCTTGCGCCAGTGTATGTAACGCCCAGAGAGTGGTGTCCCTCTGGATTAAAGTATGTGGTGTAGTTTCAGATGAGCATGGATTATTTAAAGCATTTCTCTGGTGACCAAGTCATGAGTTTTGAGGACAGGGAACCCATGTTCCTCTGGGGATGTAGGCTGGGCAGTCAGTGGGTGAGGAGCATAATGAAGACATCTGTGTATTTGACATTTCCATTAACAAGTTTCCTTCTCTTCCCAGTTAAGCTGAACTTCTCTCACTTTTAAAAGCTGTAGTCAATCAATTTGTTTCACCTCAGCAGTGGCATTTTTGGAAGTATGTGGCCTCCGTGCCCTGAAAACTGTCCCTGTCCCCTCTCCGTGGTGCTTTCATGCAGCTGCTCCAGTGCACTGCTGGCACTGAGGGTGATTAGGACTCACTGCTGACAGGGAGCTCTTGTGCCTAAGGAGGGGGCACAGTCTCTGGGGATCATCTGAAACAGAGCAATGGGCTTAATTAGCCCCTTCCTTAAGAGCCCATCAGATCCTGGTTCAGGAACTGGCAGGGGAAGATGTCTGGGTGCTCCCTTCTGCTGGCAGAGCAGCCTTACTCCCACTGCTCCTCACCATCCCTGGGGATGAGGGAGATTTATATCTGCCTGAAAATAAATACAGATCATTCACTTGTCTCTGGAGGAAGATAAAATGTAAACTACCTATTTTCTGTGATAAAGCACTGGAAATAGTTGGAATTTAAGATAATTATCTTTATTGCTTTTTATAGCACCCTATGAAGGCTGAAATCTAATTTGTTTTTCACTAACAGGGAACTCCTGCGGATGACTCAGAAAAATCCATTTGCTTTATTGACAAACTTGTCTGTTTGGTTGTCAGGGCAGTGTTCTCCTTGCAGGAAAAGGGAAATGCAGGTCATAACACAACGGTGGGGTTTTAATAGAGATTCAAACTTTGATATCTGTTGGCAAGAAGAAAAACTAAAGTTGATGTAATCAGAGTGAAGTGATTCTGCTTTATTAAAAGGTTGTAAATTAGTTGATGCTTCAGTGGGTGTGCAGTAATGGTGCTCTGTGCTTTGTTTATGCAACTTCACTACACTTGAAGCTCATTAACAAGAGCTTGCAGAGAAGCTGCTTTTCCTGGGCACCTGGTGGCCCTTGGCTCTGGGAAGGAGGTGGGAGGTGCAGTTGTGCCTGTTCCCTGTGCCTGGGGCTGCAGGGAATGGTGTGTTCGGCGTGGTTCGGGCCTGGTGCTTGCAAGGGGAGTTGTTTTTTTAAACTTCTCAGTCTGACTCTGAGGCAGGCTCCCAGTTTTAACAAATTTCTTGTGTATCTGAAGGCAGTGGACACCCCTTGTGTGAGTTGTGTGCCAGCACAGCTGGGGGTTGTGGTTTGGGGGGTTTCTGCTGCTCCTGTGCTGAGGCTCTATGAAAAGCAAGAGCAGATGTCTGTGCTGCTGCTCAGCCCTTCACAAGGGGGGAGTGTGTCCTGCCTTACCTGGCCCTCTGTGATCCACACCCCAGAGCTGCTCAGAAGAAGAGACAGCAATCTTTGGACAGCCTTTCTGTAACACTCATCTCCCAAAGTGTCCTGTGGCTGCAGGTGGTGGTGTTTGAGAGATGCTGGGACTGCAGGCTGATGTAGCAGAGATGCTTCTAAATTGTTTCTGCCTGTGGCTCACCCCCCCAAAAGTCTAATTTATCACTACCATACGGGATAATGCTACAAATCACTGAATCTCAGAGAATCATGGAGTGATTTGGGTTAGAAGGAGCCCTAAAGCTCATCTTGTTCCACCTCCCCCCCGCCATGGTCAGGGACACCTTCCTAGGTTGCTCCAAGCCCCATCCAACCTCTCCTACAGCTCAAATTCCAAGAGGTTAAATCCCACAATGGAGAAGTCAGAAGCAATGTAGGGGTTAACGGTGTTTTCAGGGAGGAGGGATAGAGCTCCACGAGAGCAGTCTTTGCCTTGGAGCAGAAGTCTGTGTCTGTCAGGTCTCTGTAGCCCTCTTCAAACAGGCAGCAGAGCAAGGAGGAGAAAACATCCTTTTAGTAAACATGAAATGAGAGCTCCATGTGAGCAGAGCAAGGTTCTTCTGCAGCTCTGAAGATGTTTGCAGGGTTTGCTCAGCTTTTCATTGTTTTTCTTTCAGGAATTGACTACAAGACCACTACTATCTTGTTGGACGGCAGAAGGGTTAAGCTGGAACTCTGGTGAGTGTTTCTGAGCCTTTCTAACCCAAACCTGGGAGCTCAGGCCAGGTGAGCAGGGACGCAGGGCTGGGGGGATGCTGTAGCGGGCTCATGGACCATCCCTGGTGTGTGGTGGGACTTGCTGNTCAGGTCTCTTCAAACAGGCAGCAGAGCAAGGAGGAGAAAACATCCCTTTAGTAAACATGAAATGAGAGCTCCATGTGAGCAGAGCAAGGTTCTTCTGCAGCTCTGAAGATGTTTGCAGGGTTTGCTCAGCTTTTCATTGTTTTTCTTTCAGGAATTGACTACAAGACCACTACTATCTTGTTGGACGGCAGAAGGGTTAAGCTGGAACTCTGGTGAGTGTTTCTGAGCCTTTCTAACCCAAACCTGGGAGCTCAGGCCAGGTGAGCAGGGACGCAGGGCTGGGGGGATGCTGTAGCGGGCTCATGGACCATCCCTGGTGTGTGGTGGGACTTGCTGGCTGTTCCTATCTGAAAGTTACTCTGGCAAACCAGATTCCTTTCTGTCAATCAAGCAGCACACACACCATGCTGCTCTTTGCTGGAATAGTCTGATTTCAGTCACTGTCTGTCATCACTGACCATTTTCACTGTTACTCTGCACTTGAGACCCCACCTGTAGTTCTGTTCTCCAGAATTCCTGGCACAAGGATGTGGCTATGTTAGAGCAGGTTCAGAGGAGCCCATGGAGATGCTCCAAGGGCTGGAGCCCCTCTGCTCTGGAGCCAGGCTGGGAGAGCTGGGGGTGCTCACCTG
>VYXC01007761.1:60648-86361 GCA_013397175.1 Platysteira castanea
TCCCTGTGGCGTGAGGAGGCCCTGGCCCAGGGTGCCCAGAGCAGCTGTGGCTGCCCCTGGATCCCTGGCAGTGCCCAAGGCCAGGCTGGACAGGGCTTGGATCAACCTGGGACAGTGGGAGGTGTCCCTGCCCATGGCAGAGGTGGGACTGGTTGGTGGATAATGTCCCTTCCAGCCAAACTATAACATCATTCTGTGTTCCCATATAGCTCTTGATCACTGAGGGAATAGTATTGTTTTGGAAGCAGTAGTGGGTTTTCCTGAAATCCAAGGGTGTGAAATAGAAACAAGAGAAGGCAGGTAGAAGAATAAAGCAGGTGAAGCCCTTAGTCCCTCAGCACCTGGATATTTCTCAATGCCTTGAGTAGAAAATTAAAACAAGAGGTGTGAACAGACCTCACAGCGTCAGGGTGGGATGAACCCCTGGAGAGCAGGACTGACTGGAGTGACCGGACACTGGGACAGAGATGGGAGAGCACTGCATGGGAGGGGTAACCCCTGCCTTATCTGCCAGCACCGGAGGGAGAGCTGGAGTCCTTCTGGCTGAGCTTTGTCTGAGGTCTGACTTGCTGAGGAGCTGACACAGCAGTCTGTGGAGATGAAAGAGGAAGGGTAGGACAGGATAGGTAAGGATAGGTAATCTGTCCCTACCCTGGTTTTCACGTGGATCTGGTAGGGAGTGACACAGATCCTGAAACATGGAGTTAAATATCCCCTTACAAATGCTTGGGTCAGGTAACAGGAATATTAGTAACATGTGTGAATTGTTAAATAGGAATGAACTCCATGTTCTCAGCCTCCGTGACTGACTCTAGCAAGTGTGTAGTTTGGTGGTTTAATTACACTCCTGCTCTCTGAAGCTGAATGTCCTCATTTTTCTTACAAAAAAGAAGAGAAGCAGCTAATTTATCTCTTCTAGCCTCCATGTTTGTATGTGCCACTTGCATTCTTGTCTCTCTTATAAGATGCCTATTTTAACATTTCAGCCCCAAGTGTGCAGTAACTTAGAGCTTCCCTCTTGAAACCATCTTTTTATACTGTAATCCTTGAGCTGGAGAACAGCACAGGAACTGAGAAGCTGATAGCACTGATTGATGATACTTTAGTGTCATCTTTTACCACTACTTACCCAGTGTTTGATTGTTGAGGGAGAAGGACATGTAAGCACAGGCTGTTAGATTGATGTCCAGGATCCTACAAAGCTTTAGAGCTGAAAAAACGGCTGTCCTGCATGTGAGGTCAGTATGTTTTTCTTAGAGCTGCAAATCGGGGGCTGAGGGATTCCTCAGCCTTCTCAGTGGTCATTAAAGTGTCTTTTATCCTGGCCCAGGGAATAGATTTGACAAACACCTTGCTGTGTCTCTGATTAGCCTGACATATTTCAGTATATCCTGGTTAAATCAGAGTGCTGGGCTCTGGCTTCTTGTCCCAGATGGGCACTGAGGGGGACTGGTAATGTTGTCAAACTTAGTTACACCTTGTCCAGACAGGACAAATGATAGTGACTGAGAAGCCCCTTATTACCACAGTGGTCTGGAAGCACTGTACCCCACTCCTGCTTGCTGCAGGGTATATAGACCAGGTCTGTCAGGGATCTGGGTATAAAGAGAATTCCCTTTATTTTTGGTTAAAATGTGTTTGAAAAATAGGTGAAGCCTAGTGCAAGGCAATTTCTCCTCTTGTGCCTGGTCACATTTAGGTTGGCTGTTCTCCATGGCTGGGGGAGCTCTGTGGACTCACTCTGGCTTTGAACTCCTGTGGACTGAAGGGAACTAGGCAGAAAATCCTTTGCCCAGGGGAGTAAAATGACTTACACCCTCACACATCATCAGGCAGTGCTGCAGCCGAGTGGTTTGGGCTTGTACCTTCTCCGTGGGAAGCACGATGACAGTAACAGCCTGTCCAGTGACAGCCTGTATAGTGACACCCAAGGCAGTGATCCACTTCTTCCCCAGGAGAACTCACTGTGCAGAGCACTTTGGGTACCATGCACATCCTGAAGATCTGACAAGATCAACACTAATTTTTATTTTATTTCTTTATGGCCAGTAGGAGATGTGCAGTGTGGGAGTCAACTCTCCACGTCTCATAGCTGTAACTTTTTTGTGTTTTAGGGACACCTCAGGGCAAGGAAGATTTTGCACCATTTTCAGATCCTACTCCAGGGGAGCCCAGGTAAGTGCTGCTCTCAGGGCTTTGATGGGACACATTTGCTTTTCCTTTAGGCTGTGTAAGTCTTTCCTGCCATAGTAAAGAGCTCTGAAGAGGAATGCACTGATCACCAAAAGGATCTCTGTAGATGACAAGAGACACTGAATGTTGTCTTGTTGCCTGGGACTCTGTTCTTATGAAATGGTGGGAGAGAAGGGAGTGAGTGGCAGACTTTGCTGAACTCCTACAGAAAAGGTCTGCACAGACAATATTAAGTGTTCATTTCTAGAGCAGGGCTGAGAGGTTGGGGTTAGAGAGGATGAGGCAATTCTCACTCTAGATCTGCCTTAGCTTTAATGTGGGAGCTCCTACTTTCTGAGGTTTCGCAAATTTGTTTAAATATGGCCTTGGCTTTCCCAGTGGAGTTCTTCCAGTCTGTGTTGCTTTCGAGTCAGTTCCAAAAATAGGGGTGGCTCCTACTTGCGTGTTTGAGGCAGACTTGAAACTAGAGCAGCTCAATTGGAACGTAAAGTATGTGTGTTCCTCAAAACATGAGGCAGAGTGTTACATTTTGAGTTTCTCCTTTGGGCCCTGCTCCAGAATAGCATCCAGATCCTCAACAGCACAAAAATCTTGTGGTCCTCTGGAAAATTGTTGTTTAATAGTGCTTTCTCACAGATCTGCCGTTGTCCTTTTAGTAGCATGGCAGGGTCCCTCCAGGATAAAGTTTCCCTAAGTTAAATGAGTTACTTTATTTTCCTTATTGTTTCTAAATTGTAAAACTTTGGAGAAAATTCCTCCTCTCTTAGACACTGAGAGTCAGAAGCTGTGTATCAGCCTCCTGAGCATGCCAGTATCCTGGGAGATTCCCAGCCTCTGGGAAACATTGCTCTTCTACTCAAGCTCTTACCACTCTCGGTTTTTTGCTCCTTGTATCTGTACACCTTTGCTTTGCTAACTGGCAAAATCCATGTTGTTCTCTTTCTCTGACTTCCTGCAAATTCACTTGTGCCATAGACATAGGAGCGCCTCACCTGGGGTGTGCTGTTGAGATCTGCCCCAGTGTCCTGTTTATTCATGTTAGTGCACATCTCTGGTGGTCTGGATGCTTTGAGGCAGCTCCTTTGAGGCAGAGGCCAATTTCCTGGTGCTTGCAGAAAAGTGCAAGGTGAGGAGAGCTGGAGTTCTGCAGTGGGAGACAGCAGGATCCCCCGTTTGCATGCTCAGTCCCGTGTCTGAATTTCTTTCAGCTTCTACATTTCATTTTCTTTCAGCCCTTTCTACATTTCAGAAAAATCTGGAACCCCAATCACAGAAGGTTTTGCTTTGGAAAGGACCTTAAGGTTCATCTCATTCCAACCCCCCTCCCATGTGCAGGGACACCCTCCACTAGACCAGTGTGCTCCAAGCCCCATCCAACCTGGCCTTGATCCCCAACCAGGGATCAGGAATCCACAATCTTCTCATGCAACCCATGGGCTTGAGGCCACGTTTCTTCCCTCACCAGTTAGAAGTGAACAGAACTGGTCAGTGTGGTTTCCTGGTAACCACAGAACTCAGCTTTGGTCAGGCTTTTTCTAAGACCTTGCTGTGTCAGATGCTCAGATCAAACTGGGAACAAACAGCAGCAACAGCTGGGTGCAGGAATGCCACCTGGGAGCTTTAGCCCCGTGTGCAGCCACTGTGCACAGTGGTTACTCCTCTTGGTGTGACCTGGGAGCTCCTCAGAGCAGGGGCTGTGTCTTGGCAGGGCTGCACCCTCAGAGCTGAGCCCGCACGCCAGAACTCGTACCTGCTGCTGCCACAGGGCAAACTGGGGCACAGGGCAAAGCTGAAAGAAGCAGTGATGAGAACACTTGAATTGTGTGGGGAGAGGGACACACGTCTGTCTGGAACCTGCATGGAGCTGTGAGGCACTGGCACAGCACCTCCACAACCTCTGCAGGGGTTCCTGCAGCCTCTTCTCCCTGGACACTACATCTGGGTGCCACAAGGTGTCATGTGCCTGCCTGCCTGCAGGCTTGAAATGGATTGGTTTTCTCTTCCTTCCTCAAAGTGCAGCTCTTGACCTGCTTTGCTTTGGAGGCAATGTCCTGCCCTGGAGCTGTAGTTATCAGTATTGCTGGAGGAGCTCTCACCTGAGCATCAGCAAGGTTTGCCTCATCCAGCTCACTGCCTACCCCTCTCAAGGAGTGAGTCCGAGAGACAGTAAACCTCATCAGCCAGGCAGGGAGACCTTTAATGGGAGTGCTTTATAGAATCATGGAGTCACTAAGGTTGAAAAAGCCCTCTAAGATCATCGAGTCAAACCAGTAACGCAGCACTGCCAAGGCCCCAACTAAACCATGTCTCTCAGCACCACGTTCTGTGTGGGTTTTAACATCTCCAGGGATGGTGGCTCCACCACTGCACTGGACAGCCTGTGCCGATGCCTGACCACCCTTTCAGTGAAGAAATTAACCCAAAATGCAATCTACACCTCCCCTAACAATTGAGGTTGTTTCCTCTCAGCCTGTCACTTGTTACCTGGGAGAAGAGACCAATCCCCACGTGACTCCCACCTCCTTTGAGGAAGCTGTAGAGAGCAATTCACTGCTGAGTGCTGGGCAATGGAGCTCACTTGCACACCAAGGTGTAGCTCACACCTTTGCCTCAAACCTGTCCTCTGCTCATGCAACAAATGCCTTTTCCAAAGCGCTGTTGTGATGCCTTGATCCTGGTCTGCTCTAGCAGTCAACCCTTAAAAGTAGCAAACCAGCCCTAAGGAACAAGCCTGCCTAGGAGGAGGAGAGGTAATTCCCAGGGGAAGACTCTCCATGCCCTCTGAAAGTGCCCAGAGATGAGCACAGGGAAAGTGCCTCTTGAAAATGACTGGAGTCCTTGTACAGTCTTCTCCAGGTGGCTTGGAGTGAAACTCAGATTGTTTTCAGCAGCAAGTGGTTGGCTCCCATGTGATGTTCCAGTGATATTCCTGTATTTACAGGAATACAGATACCGTGTCTCTTAAATAACTCACCACAACTTTCAG
Organism: Platysteira castanea; assembly: GCA_013397175.1. Lineage (NCBI taxonomy): Eukaryota > Metazoa > Chordata > Aves > Passeriformes > Platysteira > Platysteira castanea. The sequence goes on from VYXC01007761.1 coordinate 65,828, forward strand.
TGGAAGAAGAAATTATCTACATTTATACTCTGAATGGTTAACCAAAGCAAGAGGACTGTTTGTTTTGAATAACAGATGCCTGTGTGACTGCAGGGATGGACTTCCAACACCTCCAGTTATTTTCAGTATGCAGAAACTGACTTCTTCTGGCGTGGCCGTAGCATAAATACAGCATAACCCGTGTGGTCTTGGCGGAGAAACACATAAATGCTCCTGAGTTCTCTGATTAGAATTATGGAGTGGTTTGGGTTCAGGAGGGACCTTAAAGCCCATCTCATTCCAACCCTGCCATGGGCAGGGACACCTTCCACTGTCCCAGGTTGCTCCAAGCCCCATTCAGCCTGGCCTTGGGCACTGCCAGGGATCCAGGGGCAGCCACAGCTGCTCTGGGCACCCTGTGTGAGGGCCTCCCCAACCTCCCAGGGAACAATTCCTTCCCAATATCCCATCCATCCCTGCCCTCTGGCAGTGGGAAGCCATTCTCCCTTGTCCTGTCATTTCATGCCCTTGTCCCCAGTCCCTCTCCAGCTCTCCTGGAGCCCCTTTAGGCCCTGGAAGGGGCTCTGAGGTCTCCCTGGAGCCTTCTCCTCTCCAGGTGAGCACCCCCAGCTGTCCCAGCCTGGCCCCAGAGCAGAGGGGCTCCAGCCCTTGGAGCATCTTCGTGGCCTCCTCTGGACTGTTACAAGATGTCCAGGTTCCCTCACGTTGGAGGCCCCAGAGCTGGGTGCAGTACTCCAGGTGTGGTCTCCAGGGTGTTTTCAGGGCTGTGTGCTGCACTGGCTTCTTAGCTGCAGCTGTTTGCTTTCCTTTCTACTGTCTTGGAATCATCAGACTTCAAGACTTCTGCTGTAGGAAGGCTGACGCAAATCTCCATGGAGGCAAGAGAAACAGCTTATTTAAACTAAAAGCCAAAAGTTCAGGAAGAACAAATCCAGCAGAGAAGAGAGGTGCCAGCATGGGAAAAGCTCTGTTTGAAGATGTGTATGATATTTGTACAAGAACAGGTTGGTATAAACTGGCCTTGAGCACCTTCACGCTGAGAATTAGTGGAAGGTTCTCACTGAGTAGGGAACTGAAGAGGACAAGGGGAGCTTGAGGAATGAGGTTCCAGAGAGGACTTGTACGGGTTGGCCGTGAGAGCAGGAGGCTGGCTCGGCAACCTGGCAGCCCTTACCCAGGTCAGGAGAGCCAGTGCTTAAGAGAATACTTGGTATGGAAAGTGCCTCCAAGCCAGGGAAGCATGCCTGACTTCCCCACACACTCGTCCTTGTTTCTAAAGTGTAGTGATAAGAACTGAATTTTCTGAAGTAGGCCCTGGAAAGGTTGCAGCATGGGAAAACGGTCTCCAGACAGCGAGCAGACCATCTTGGGAGTTCTTCTTTCCCCCATAGCACAGCCTGGTGCAGTGCTCGGGCTGAACTTCAGCCTGGTCCCTCCCCAGGGAAAGGACTCCAGTACCTTGGTGCCTCCCCCAATTTCAACCCCACACCGCTGGCCTGGATCCAGAGCCATGTGACTTTCATGTTCAGCAGGAACATCTTCCTCTTGAAATTATCTGCAGTAAAACAGCCTTGCTGCCCTTTATGAGCTGGCTCTGAGCAAGAACCAGCCCCTTCTTCCAGCGTGATTGCCTCAGGGTTTGCTGTGAGGATCACAGGTCTCTTGCCTTCCTCTCGGCCCTGCCTTAGCAGATCTGATCTCATCAGGGGCTCTTGTGGTGCTGGTGTGCCTGGGACCCCTCTCTTTTTCTCTTACTTCCCTAGACGTTGTTTCCTCTTCATCCGTTCTCTCTTGGGGGTCTGCTGGGCCAGCAGGTCCTGAGCACATCACTCCAGGGTCTCACTTTGGGGCAAAAGAGGAGCGTTTGTGTCTGGGATAGCAGAGCGCGGGCCTCCAGGCACTGATGGGGTGTGCAGCCAGTCATGGTGACTGCAGGGCCTGGGAGGAGGGAGACCTGGAAACCCAGCAGTGTTGCACCCTGCAGAGCCACCTCGGGCAGTCTGGAGCTCGCTGTGTTGCAGAAGGATTTTTACGTTAATTGTCACAGCATGGGGTATGGTGGAAAGTATTTAGTGTGCTTAAAGGTGCTGCAGAGATCTCTTTTGCTCTTGGACTTCTGCTCCTTTTCTGCTTGGCTTCAAGGTCGCAATCATTCCAGCAGAGCTGGCTCACTGATCTCGGCTGTTGCGAGCAGCTGTGGCTCTTTTGGCTGCTGTGAGCAAATGCAAACTATTCCAAGAGTCATCACAGAGGGGAGAAAGAGTTGTGGTGGTGCTTCCCGATGTAGCCAGGAAGAAGCAGTGGTAGGATCATTCCTGATGTCCTCATATGCCAGTGATTTAAACTGTTTCTGAAAATGTGGCTTGCCAAACTCTTTCCAGACAGTGTGATAAAGTGCTTCCATCTTGCAGCAAAGCTGCAGCCCTAAAGAAATGATGAATATTGTTGAGTTCTGCTTAGGCAGGTGGTTTGAGGAGCTGCTGTTTATCCTGTTCAGGGCTTCTTAGTATGCAGGAAGGTGGTGGATTTCTGGCAGCTCAGCAGACTCAGGTGTAGGTTCAGCCCTCCCTGTTGGCTTTTTTGGTTGCTGCAAATACCTCACCTACCTTGGGTCATTGGGACAGGATTGTCCAGCTGCTGGAGGAGCCTGCCCTGCCTGCCAAAATATCTATCAAAAGCTCAGTGATAAATGCCCCCCCGAGGGGCTGTGCTGTTGGGAAAAGGTTTGGCAGCAGGATGTCCCTGCCCACGAGCCAAAGTCCGAGGTGCCAGCTGGAAAGCCACGATCAAACGGAGCTGTGAAAGAGCAGGCAGGAGACACAGAGTGCTCTGGTTCCTGTCAGCACTGGACCTTCTGTTTAAGGTTTATTTCTTCCTGTGGGACAGAAAATCCACTCTGGGGCTGTCTTCAGCCTTCTTCAGCAAAAGCTTTTTTCCATCAGTGGAGAATATCAGCGAGTGACACTTTCCTGGCCACCCTGTCACCTGCCTGCGTTGGGCTGAGGTCCTTGGCAGTTGTGCGAGTGCTCCCAGCAGTTTCTTGTGTGCTGGAAGCCCCTAAAGCATCTGGGAAGCCTTTTTAGACAAGCCTGCTTTGCATTGACAGTGTGCAAGCTGATTTTCTCTTACCTTTAAAAGCTTTTTGCTTATAAACCTGGTCCAAACCTGCTGCAAGCAGGCAGAGATGATATCTCCCCACCACCACCTCGGTCATGTGGACAGATCTTTGTGTAAGCTCCTGCTGGAAGCAGATTTGGGTTTTGGCAGAGTAAGTGTCCACATGTGCTGCTGGATACAGTAATTGGTGGTCTCTCTGTGTGCCTTGTTCACTGTTTGAGGCACTCGTGTGGAAATTTCTGTCGCTGGAGTGCTGAGGGTTGTGCCAATCCCAGCAGTGTGGAACAAAACCAGAATGGGAATGAACTCTGAAAATCCAATTGTGAAAAGACCCCAGATGGATCTGGGGATGAGTCCAGTCACCTTCCACCTACACAGAAGCTGTAGGCAGACTGAGGAGGAAAAGAAGGAAGGCTGCTGGAGGGTTGTGAGGGGTCCAGGTCTCCTTGGTCTGAGAAGCTGAGCGTGGAGCTTTTCACCCCATGCTGTGGGAACCTGGGGTGCCTAATGGTACAAAAGGGCTTTGTGAAACTAAAAATCAAGAGCTATGGAGATAATAGGGCGTTGACAACCATCTGGGCACTTAGAGAACGAATTAGGCTGGAAATGGGAAGCTGTTCATTTGTTGAGTTGAGGAAATTAAAATTCTGTGCACGTTATTCCAAAGGAGACTTTAAAAAAGCCTGACAGATCTTACTTGGAACTGTCTGCAGTGATGGAGCCAGCTCCTCTCTGTGTGCATGGCTGAGTGCTGTTCTCTCTGGGGCAGAAACAGCAGCGACAGAGTGGATTTGGGATGTGTGCTCTGGGAACGTGGTGTCTGCAGCATGCCAGTGCTACTTGGAAGCAGTGTGAGGTTATCTGGCAGCACCAGGAGCTGGCCAGGGCTTGAGCAGCCTTCTTCCTCCCCCTGCTGAGCTGCAGCACAGCTGGGCTCCATACCCAGCTGGGCAGGAGGGAGATGGAGCAAGGCACGGGCCACTTGGCCTCGGTGTCTTCTGACCTTTGGGAAGCTTTCTTGGACAATCTCCACCCCAAACGTGTGTGCTGGAGCCGTGGTGTGGCTTGGAGGCTCTGCTGGCAGACAAGGTGTCATGTTTTGCATTTAGAAATCGTGACCTTCCACCCTGCTGAGAACCTGGAGTGTGTTTTTGCTGAAGTTTTATCCTTATTCCTATTCAAAGAAGATCCAGGCAGAAGCTGCCAGCAAGCTTAAAAACTCTCTCCTCCTCAAGCATATTGCTGGCAGAAGTAATCGTCACAAACTGGGTCTTGGGTCTGTTTCTCTTGGCTGAAGGAACTTGTCAATCCAGAAATGAAGCAAGTAGACTTTATTTATCTTGCTGGCCATTTGTCTTGGAAGGGGGTCATTGCTTCGTTATTTCCTGACTCTCATTAATTCTCACACACAGCCTTGGAAGCTGGAAGTCAAAACAAATAGAGGAAAAATTAAAAGAAAGCTCCGTCTTTTTTTTTTTTTCAATATGCAATTAAAATGTGATGTATCCTGCTAGTAGGTATTTCTAGATCTGGTCCTTGAGAAGCAGTATCTTTGGTTTTGTGGGATTTTTTAATTATGGAAAATCATTACTTCCTTCTTATTTTTCCTCTCTCAGTCTGGGAGAAACTGATCCTTTCCTCCTTCAAAACAAAAACAATCTCCATTTCTTTTTGATTATGAAGTTTTTGGACTGTCCTCGAAATGAGACTACAAAAAATTACGGACTCTAGGTATGAGCTCCAGACTTTCCTTGAAGGAAACTGAAGATGCTCCCCCCACCCCACAGGTGCTTCTGCCATTGTGTAAACTCACCTTCAGGCCCTGCAGAACAGCCTCAAACCCAGACTTTAAAGGGCTTGTTCTTCGTGTTGGGCATTCATACATGAAGCAAACCCACCTGACTTGCCTTTTGTGCCCTCTGCCCTTCTATTTTTGTGCATTTGAGCCTCTCTGGGGGGGTACAAATGCAGATGTGGAGATGTTGGAGGGCCAGCGAGGACAGACAAAACAAACTTCACCTGGAGAGTGACTGCCTGGGGTGGAAGCACTGGTCAGTGAGGTTGGAGTTACAGCTCAAGAATCAGAATTGTTGTAGAAGCCAGAGTCTTAATTGTTAAAAAATTATAAAATCGGTCGGGCTTTTAGAGCTGCTTATTCAAGAAGAGCTGAGAGAGAGGCAGACAAGGTCGAGGCACACCCAGTGCACTCCAGGAACAGCTGCTGTTCCATGAGGGGGGCAGCAGTGCTGGTGCCAGCTCCAGATGTGACTTTATTACGAGGATTCAGGTGCCTTTGTGGCCCAGATGCCAGTTTATCATTCCCGTGTGCTTCACATTTCATGTTAATGATTATTTTTTTGTAAATTTGAGGTTTATGACACACAAAGCTTCTGCACGGGCTCCTCCCAGATCAGCATGGGGGTTGGCAATAACGGGGATTGTAAAGCTGGGGTTTGGGAGGACTGGGTAGCTTGTGTTTCCCATCCGTGTGCACATCTTCCATTTCAGTGGGTAAAGGAGCAACTCTGCAGGTCCATGAGAGTTCTCCACAGTCCCTGACTCGTACCAGGACAGGTGCTGGGAGTGTCTTAGCTCGCTCCTTCCCTGTGCTGAACCCAGGCCTCTCATAGGGAGGACTGGGCTGAAAGCTGAGACCTTCCTTTGCCAATTTAAGATCTCTTTGCTTATGCTGGGGCCTTGCTGTAGTGGGTGGCTGTTCCTGGATACCCCTGATTCAGGGAAGGCTGGGTCTGTGGAACTTGGTGCTCAATGATCTGGTTTGGTTTGGCCTTAGCCTTCCTGCTGCTGGGCTCCCTTTCGTCCAGCGCTGCCTTCCCAGCTGGACTCCTCCTCTCAGCACAAGATTGTCTCCTCCTCCCTAGTTCCCATTGCAGGCATCTTGTGCTGTGATTCTGCCGAGTCAGCCTGGAGTGCCTGATGTCACTTGGAATGTCCTTGACTGCAAAGAAGAGTGACAAGAAGTCAGAAAAATAAGGGGAGGGTTGCAGAAAGGCTCTGCTGAGGACAATTCCATAAATGCTGTCTGTGCCCAACCGGTACCGAGCGGCAGCTCCTGACTCGTGTGCCTGCAGGGCCAGGCACAGCCTACTTTCCTTGTGTCTGTCCTCAGAAATACTCAGATTCAAGAAACGCTCACTTGCTGGGAGATGCTGTGTGGTGGCCAGCAGTCTGGCCGTGCTCCTGGCTCCTGCCAGCCCGGCTTGGGGTGAGGTGGACACTCCTCGGAGCTGCTCCGTGTCTCCCCTGCCCTGAGTCGTGCCTGTGCTGCTGCCAGCACCGTGTGCTGCGCCTCAGGAGGTGACTGGGAAGTGAGTCATGGATGTGGGTGGTGTTCAGGGACAATGGATGTGAACCTGAGGATGCTCCAGGTACCTCTTGCCTGGAGAAAGCGTCCTCTGCCAGCGTGGCAGTGACAGTGGGAAACACCTTCAGCAAGGTCTGGATGGATCCTAGTCCTGAGAGCTCGGTCTGTGGAGATACTGTGGTGCTTACTGGCATCATTCAGCTTCTTCCTTGTCAGCAAAGGGCTCACCATGAGTCAGGTTCTGGAGAAGAGGGGTGTGCTTGAAAATTCCTTCCTGTCCTGCTGCCGCCTCACCGCTGACTGCAGCTGTTCTGTGTAAGGCGATAGGAAAAAAGGTGTCTTTCTGCCTCAGCAAGTTTGTATCAGATTTGTGACAGGAGAAGGGTGTGCTCTGCTCCTCCAGATACAGCATCTTCGGAAATTACTTGGGGGATATCAGAGCTAAAACAGGAGTAAAACCTTCCCTAATGACCTGGGACTGCATTAGCACAGCCCTATTGTCTCAATTTTTGCCCTATAGGCACACAAATGGTGCAGCTGGAGCCATGTTCTGTCCCTTTGCTTCTCGGTTTCTGCATGTGGGGTCTTTCAGGGATGTCCTGCCCCTTTCCCTTTTCCTACTGTGAAACTTCCTGATTGCTTCTGATTGTCTTCCACCAGGGAATTCTCTTGGTGTACGACATCACTAATCGCTGGTCATTTGATGGCATAGACCGATGGATAAAGGAAATAGATGAGGTAAGTGAATGGAAGAACTTATGCAGTGACCTATAGCAGAAATACGGGGAGGTATCACCCAAGGTGTTCCCTGATCCGGGGGCAGGAATGGCTCTGCTGTGGAGGGGACATGATGGCAGTGCAGTAAGAAGTGGAGCAAAGCAATAAGTGTCTGCCCTCCACCTCTGTGTAAATTTGGAGTAGTAGGAAAGGGCTCAAGAAGGGTCAAGAGAGACAGGAAAGTTCTCTCAGAAATGAATGGACTGGGAGATGACAAGTTAGCCATCCCCACCACACAGAGGTGCTGCTGGGCAGTCCCTCGGCCACAGAGCAGCTTCTACCTCTTCCCCCTTGACTGCTGTTGCAGCTAAGCAGAATGCTGGGTGTAACCATGATTTCTGCACTTCTTTCCTTGTTGCAGCACGCCCCAGGTGTCCCTCGGATCCTGGTGGGAAACAGGCTGCACCTGGCCTTCAAGCGGCAGGTGCCGACGGAGCAGGCGCGCGCCTACGCCGAGAAGAACTGCATGACCTTCTTCGAGGTGAGCCCCCTGTGCAACTTCAACGTCATCGAGTCCTTCACGGAGCTGTCCCGCATCGTCCTCATGCGGCACGGCATGGAGAAGATCTGGAGACCCAACCGAGGTCAGTGGGCAGGGGGGGCTCCGTGTGGGAAGTTTGGGCTCGCATGGAGCCGTGGGGCTGTGGCTGCCCGGGTGGGAGGTGTGCAGCTGTGGGAGCTGCACCCACCTGACGTGGAGAAACGCCTCGGGCCAGACAAGCTGAAGCTGAGCCACAAGCTGCCTGTGCTGGCACGGGGATGGGCAGCTCCAGAGGGCAGTTCAGCATGTCTGGGAACTGGAGTGCTCTGGGGCCTCCTCCACCTTTCCACTTACTCTGGATGAGGCTGAGGGCAATTAAGCTCCCAGCTTGAAAGTACTTCAATCAAAGGGCTGTGTGGGATAAATCCAAGTGTAAGCACCTCGCTGCTTGCCCTTGCCTGAGCCTGTCTTCCTTGTTTTGGAGGGAAGCAGAGTGAGCCCAAGGAGCTGAAAGGGACTAAATCTCATCCCTGCTGTCAGCATGCAGCATAGGCTGGGTTATTCCGTGTATCCAAGCATGAGTGCAACAGGGAGACAAACCACGAGCAGATTCCGTGTTATGTCTCAGCCTGTTGAGTTTGAAGCAAAATAATCTCAGTTCCCACGTTATTCCTGGCTGGAGGTAGCAGTGTGCCCCACTGCAGTGTGAGCAGCAGGAGCTCTGTGTTCCTGGGACAACCTGCTCTCATAGGCATCTTCAGCTCCTGCTCACCAGGCTGAGAAAATCCTGTTTGCCAGCCCCAGGCACAAAATTTTCTGCCTGGGCTCCTGTCCCCAGCCTGGCTGCTGTGCCATGGTCTGCAGGTCAGAGGGATGGTGGGCCGGGCTGAATTCACAGACCTTGCCTGAATCTCTTTGAGAGGATTTGTAACTGCAGGCTGTCTGCTTGGGAATGGAAAAGGCAAAAGGAAACGGCCTCAAGTTGTGCCAGAGGAGGTTTAGATTAGCTGTTAGGGGAATTTCCTCACCAAAACGGTGGTCAGGCACTCAAACAGGCTGCCCAGAGCCGTGGTGGAGTCACCATCCCTGGAAGTGTTCAAAAGAGATGCAGATATGGCACTTGGGGACATAGTTTAGTGGAGACACTGGCAGTGCTGGGGGAATGGCTGGACTCGATGGTCTTAGAAGGCCCTTCTGACCTGGATGATGCCGTGACTGTGTGACGGGGGGCTCCGTGCCGGGCGGTGGGGATCGGCCCGCTCGGGAGCGGGCGGCGTGGCTGCGGCAGGGCGGTGACGAGGGCCCTCGTGTGGCCGCGGCTGGCACTCCCCGCAGGGAGAGCCGCTTCCCGAGGCAGGCTCAGGCGGTGCCCGCTGAGCCGCGAGCGCTGGGAAGGGCACAGTGGTGCTCTGGGTGCTCTGGCTTGGTGGAGGTTCTGCAGAGAGCTGCCCCCTGAGCAGGTCCCAGGTGACACTGTCCTGTTTGAGGACTTGCTGACCCTGTTGCCTCTTTCCCAGGCACATCCTGGTTGCCAGAGGATGGGTTGGGAAGCCAAGTGTCTGTCAGGAATGTGAGCCAGGCCCTGCCAGCCGCAAGTGCTGGGCAGAGCAGGGCTGGCAGTGCCTAACCCTGTGTTCACACCAAAGCTTGTGTCTGGCAAACCTCCAACAGCAGAGCTCACCTTGATTTCCCAAGCCTTTGTCCTAAATACCCTGCTCCCTACTCCCAGCTCCTGTGCAGTCATTACTGACATATCTCCCTGAGGAGCTGGAGCTGTGCAGCATGAGGAATAGTTGTGGGGGAAGGGCACCCCAGGAGATCTCCTGGCCCTTGACTGTGTGGTCCTTTCTCCCACCAGTGTTCAGCTTACAGGACCTGTGCTGCCGAGCCATCGTGTCCTGCACGCCGGTGCACCTCATCGACAAGCTCCCCTTGCCCGTCACCATCAAGAGCCACCTGAAATCCTTCTCCATGGCCAACGGGATGAACGCAGTGATGATGCACGGCCGCTCCTATTCCCTGGCCAGCAGCGGGGGCGGGAGCAGCAGCAAAGGGAACAGCTTGAAGAGATCCAAATCCATCCGGCCTCCCCAGAGCCCCCCACAGAACTGCTCACGCAACAACTGCAAGATCTCTTAGCAGGATGGGCACCCTGAGCTTCTGTCGGATCCACACCCACCCACCGATGTACAGCTGTTTGCACACCGAACCCTTTTCCACTGGATCCTTTCGGATGGGCCACGGTTGCTTTTCCAATGGCACGCACAAGCGTTAGGAATGTGCTCACGTTTTGGCTTGGCATAGGAAGAAGCATGGTGCCGGCTGGATCCCGCAGCGCTGGCGGGGAGAGGATCTGCCAAGTGACCCTCCAAGAATGCTTTGGGCTTTGCCTCTTGGCCTGGGGTGGAAAATTCAGCAGCTGCCGGGTTGGGGAGGGGGGAAGGGGAAAAAAAGCTCATCCAGTCTCAATGGAGCAATGGATTTAATGGAAGATTGAGAGGCTTAAGGCAGTAGGCAAGAAGAGTCTGTGCTGCAACTTTAACTCTTGGCCTCCTGAACAGATTGCTGGTGCAATAGTGATCATGGGATGTAGACAAAAAGAAACAGGGACAGGGGACTAATGACAGTTTTCACCAGGATGTTAACCTGCTGTTGCCAAAAAATCCAGAAAACAAGGCAAGAGTTGGCCAATTGGACAGGGGAAGGCAGCACTCCGTTAGCTGCCTTCACTTATTTATGTAAATATTATACATATATATAAATATCACTTGTTTTTTAAGGGTTTTTTTAAGAAGCAGTCAGGGAAAATTTTATGCAGCCATGTAAATACAAGCACTGGATTGACTTTCCCAGTGTCAGCAAAGGGGACAAGTGGAGGATTTTCCTATGAAAACACGTAAATGCTTTAAGAGACTTTCCCTCACCTCTGGGCTCGTGCTGGCATTTTTAAATCCTACATGTGCAGAAGGAAAGGACAACCGGTGTGGAACATGCCCCAAGCTGCTCTGTTCCTGTCATTGCCTGGAGCCTGTGAGTGCTGAAGGCAGGGTGGGATGGCAGTGCCTGGAGGAGCAGAGCGGCGAGGCCAGGGTCCTGGGGGGTTGGAGTGTTTTGGCAGTCAGGAGGAAGAGGCAGCTCTGGGGTCAGACTGATGCCTTGCTCACTTCGTGCTTTCTCATGGGAGATCGGGGAGCAGGGGGTGGAAGCATTGTGCCTAAAGCAGAAGAAAAATGCTGAATTTCGTCCCTTATTGCTGCAAAGCCTCAGCCATCGCTTCTAGTGCCCTCCATCCACGACAGCACCCCATGTGACAGCCCCTGGATCCTGGCTGTTTCCAGCTTTGCTTTCCCAAAGATGCTGCCTGAGCTCGCACTGCTGTGGCTCCTCCTGGATGAAAGTGGGAAAGGGCAGAAGCAGCTTTTCCCACTGGAGCGTGAAGGAGCAGGGACTGGGAAGGTGGAAGGTTGGGGTGGGGAAACAGCAATCTCCAGGTCCCTTAGTGGCAAAATCACTTGGCTCTTGGGGCAGACCCAGGAAATCGGGAGAGCAAACTGCTTTGCTCCGTGGGGTGGCTCCTGGATCTTGGAGGGGGAAGAGCTTGGGATGGATCTTCTGTCAAGCAAGTGCACCTGCTTCCCTGGCTTTGTTCCACAGCTGACCTGTGCTGGAAATCCACCTGGAAACTGAGAAATAGCACCCAGCCCTTATCCCAAAAGCTAAGGGAGCCTGGCAGTGGGGCTGGGCTACGGTGGCAGGTTCTCATAGGTGGCCAGGGTGTGTAGATGGTGAGTAGCATGGTAGGAAGCGAAATGTACAGTGCTGCCGTCCCCTCCTGGGACCAGCAGCTCCTCAAGGCCCGGGCTTGCTCTGCTCCCTCTTTCCAGGCAGCCTGGGGCACTTCATGGGCAGAATGAAGCCGCCGCAGCTCCCGCGCGGCCGACGGACCCGCCGTGTCCAGGCAGCAGGGACAGCAGGGACAGCAGGGACACGTCCCCTGCCGGGACATCACTTCCCTTGCTCCCAAGCCGACCTGGGAGGTGCCGGAGGCTTCCCCCTCCCCTCTCTGCAGAGCACAGCACGGGCAGGTCTCTTGGCTCGGCTCTCTCGTGCTTTATCTCCCAGCTCAAGTGAGCGAGGACAGAATTAAACCCCAGGCAGGTGGAGGGGGAGAGGAATCCTTTGTAGTGGTGCTTTGGCTCAAGAGCAAAGCCGCGGCCGGGCCATCCCGGTGGCACGAAGGCCGGGGGATTTGGAGAACCTGTCTGGGATGGCTGGCACCTGTTTCCCATCACTTAACACACAGCAGAAGACAATGGCTGGCTCAGCAGCACAGGGATATACGGCCAACAGGTGACAACGGCGGCTCCTCCCGGGAATCACCCCCGGGCACCACGGGGCCCCGGCGCCGGTGTGTGGGACCAAGAGGGATAAAGGGATCCTTCTGAAATCACCAAGCTGCTGCATGTCTCCAAACTCGCTGTACCTCTGCTTTGGTTTGGCTGTGCCACGTGTGCCACCTCCCCACGCTGTTTCCCTGTGGTTGGTTTAGGTCTTGTCACCCTGTGAAGTCTCACAGATCCTGTCTGGAGTGGGGATGGAAGATTTCCCTGGAGTGATTGCCCAGCAACAAACTTTTTTTATTTTTTAATTTAAAAGGAAAAGATTCTTGCATCTGATGTCAACACTAGTCTGTAGCTGCTCTCCAACACTTGTACCATTCCTGAGTTGGGTTTTTTTGGACTATCCTTTTATTTTTTTATTCCTTTGTACAGTCAGTGTTGTTTAACTGATTCTACATGGTTTTGTTTTGTATAAATTAAAAGTCTTTTTGTTTGTTTTGAACTACCAATTGAAAAGAGGAGAAGTTGTATCCACTTTTGTGGGGGCTGGGAAGAGGTTGAAAGGAAAAAGGAGGTGGTTTTGCCCATGCCTGGGGATTTCAGATTGTTTGTGGTACAGGTGTGTATTCTCATTTCCAGGTCATCCATGAAATAACTCGAATTACATTTTCTGGGGAGCCATGGTTCCTGGCTGTGGTGGCTTTTTGCCCTTTCCTGTAGATGCAGAAGATAAATCTGTTCTTGATTCTCACAGAACCACTGATTTGGAATAGTGGAGCCCTAAGAAAACAAACTCCTCTCCAACAGGGTTGGTCCCGTAGGTGGCTGGAGGAAGCCAGGCTCTCCAGCAGTTTGCCAGGAATTGTGCCCAGTCCCTGCTCCACGGGGACAGGTACAGTCAAAGCCTTAAATCCCTTCTTTGGGTCTGGGTGGTCCTGGGGGAGCAGCGAGTGCTGTGGCAGCAGTCACCCCTCCTGCCCAGATGGGAGCAAGCTGGGAGCCATCCTGGGACAAAGGGGACTGAAACGGAGAGGATGCTGCAGGGAGCTTGGAGCACCAGTGTCACACCAGGGTGGCTCTTGGAGGCACCAGGAGCCCCGAAGAAGGGGGATTTGATCCTGGGGTGGAGGGAGACTAAGAAGTCTGATCCCCTTCTCCCAGCCCACCTCCCCTTGACCTCCCTTTTCCCTTGCCTTCTCACTTCCCTAGGATCAGATTTTCCACTTCGTACCAGACTGGCCACGCTTGTTTTAACAGCTTAAGTAGTAATTGCTGGGGCTGGGAGGGGGCAGGGGGAAATGAGATCGTGTCTGCAGCCTGGAAAACCCTGGAGCTAAGGTGAAAGCCTGGTCAGGGAAGAGTCACACAGCTCTTTTTTTTTTCCTTTTTCTTCAGGGGGTTCTGGAAGTGTCTGTTGCCTCTCCCAGGGCCGAAACAAAGGCTGTGTGTGGTTTCAGGTGGGGTCGGGACAGCCGGAGCCCATTACGGCCGAGCAGCGGGGGCTGCGGGGCCACAGCTGTCTGCTTGGGAAGAGCAGGGCAGGAAAACACTGCACAGCCTGAGCGGGGCGGGAAGGCTGGGACAGCTTCAAGGCTCTCTGCTCCTTGGAGAAAGGAGGAGGGAGCAGGTTGCTCCGGGATGATTCAGGACTTTGGTCATTGAGTGTGTTCCTCCGCACCCACTTTTCTGATGTGAGGCTTCTTGGGTTGGTCCCACTGTCCCACGCAGGTTGGGAAGAGGTGGTGACCTTTATGCAACTGCAAGATGCTTGAAAATGAGGGTGCAGCTCCCCAGGGGTGCATTGGAGGGGCAGGAACCTGCCAGGTGCAGCAGGTTATGGGAGCAGGGACACATGACATGGCATCCTTCCCTCCAGGACACGGTGCTGAGCTAATCTGTGTCTTGGAGGGAGAAGATGAACCATAAAACCCTCATCTGTGTCTAGGATCTTTGAAAGTGACCCCAAAAATCCGTGTTCTAGGGTGTAGTTGGTGCCTGGACACGTGGAGGTGAGCAGTTTGGAACTGCTGAGGTGGTGAAATTATCGTGGCCTGGGTCAGGGTGGGAGGAGTTGCTTTGTCGTTCAGCTGAAGAAGCACTTGAGGAGGATGGCTGGGGGTCCCCAGGTGGTTGAAGGTCTCAGCCTGGGCGGGGGTCCCAAGGTGTTGGTGAGGACTTCCAGTCACAGGGAGCCGCATTTCCAACCACGCCGCAGCTGCCATTCCTCCATCCAGCCTTGCACCACTGAGGTGAAGGTTCCTGGCTTGTCCCAGCCTCGCAGCTTCTGATCTTGGGAACACGGGCATGAGGCACCTCGGGCTCTGGTGTGAAGCACATGCCACCCTCTGGGGCTGCTCCTGTGGCTCTGAAAAGGGGCAGTGGGGCAAGAGCCAACCCAGACCTGGGCACTGGCATCATGCTGTGACCACATGGAGCCCAGCATGTGTATAGGCAGAAGTTGGGCTCCAGGTCTTGTTCGCCCTTCCCTCCTGCACCAGCACCCTTGGAAGGACCCTGGGACATGCCAAAGTGGCTCCATGCCCCTGGACTGTGTCTGTGGGGACCAAGGTGCCCTGCATCTGCCACACTGTTTCCCAGCTGGAGCAAGGTGGGTTTGTGGATCGGGAATCTCCAGGCAGCTGGGCCCAGCTGGGTGGATCTGGGGATTTCAGGCTGCCAGGGTACGCAGGGTACAGGCCCCGGCAGCTCCTGGCTGGGCTATCCTGATGCAATTCCCTGTTTGCAAAACATCAGCCTCCTCACAAGTGCCCCAGGGCAGCATAACCTTCCCTCAGCACCTGCAGCTGGATGGACCCTTGGGTGGCTGCTTGGCTGTGGAACGGGATTTGGGGCACAGCCATGGGACCTACTCCGGCCCTCCATGCATGGTCATGGGCAGCTGGTGACAGACCTGACTGTGCTTTGGGGGTTTGGGCCCCAGGGAGCCCCAGAACCACCATGGGCAGCCCAGAGCCAGCAGCAATGCAGCCGTTTGCTGGCCCGAGCAGGGGGGTGACAGGGGTGGCAGAGGTGGCAGGGAAATGGCAGGGAAGTGGCAGGGGTGGCCGGTCACTGTGTCAGTGCTACTGGCTGGGGGTCACCATGCTGGAGCGTTGTGGCTGCACCCTGCTCACACCAGCGTGGAGGTGTCGAGGGTTCCCCAAATCACCTGATCTGGGGCAAAAGGGCTTCCCCAAGGAGCCACAGACCGGGGGAGCACCAAACCATTACATGTGAAAGCAGCTCTGGGGTGGGGGTGGGTTGGATTCCTTTCCCCCCCCCCCCAAAAAAAAAAAGGAGCAAAGGTCTCCAGCCGGTTTTTTGGTCCCCCTCCACCACCTGCCCCAAGCGGGGACGCTGGAGGTGCTGAGCTGCTCCCCGGGGCAAAACCCCCCCGGGTTTGCTGTTTCACAGGGGCTGCAGGCCCCCCTCAGGGCTAAGGCTCACACCAGAGCCGGAAGAGTTAATGCTGCCAAAATGCCATGAAATGTTCCTGCTGCAGGTCAGTCTCCATCAGGGATTAGAGGGATCTGGCCGGGGAGCCGGGGCCGGCTCCTGCCAGCTCGGGGCTGGTGCGGGACGTGCTGGATGAGCCCAAGCACAGTGTGCCGGGGTCTGGTGTGGCTCAGGAGACATCCTGGCCGTAAATCATCGGGGAGGGAGGGCTGGGAGCCCCAGGGGGCTGGGGGAGCCCCTCCGGGGGGCTGGGTGGGCACGCACCCCGCCAGGCGAGACACGGCACTCGTGGGATGCGGGCAGGAAAGCGGGGATGGATCCGTGCCGCTGTCCCGCTCCCGGGCACCTTCGGCTGTGGTGCCGGTGAGTGCCCAGAGATGCGGTGCGGGGTGAGGGGCTCCCGAGCCAGCCCGGTCCCGGCCGCTCGCACCGTGGGCTCCGTGGGCTCCGCGTGCCTCCCGCCGGCCGCCCCGTCCGAGTGGACCGCAGGCTCCGGCTGTTTTCTCATCCTGCAGGAATTCGGCTCCGTGGGCCGGGCGGGTTCTTGTGTGCCCCCCCCCTCCCTCCCTTCACTCTCCCTCTTTGGAGACTTTCTGCATTCTGCCTTTGATCTCCCCCCGTGTTTGCCCAGGGATCGCCGGGCTCGCCGGGGTTAGAGGCTGAGGTCAGCGCCTTTCCCATTCCAAACACCCAGAAACATCAGTGGGAAGGGAGGGGATTCAGATTACAACCTTCCCGTCCTCCCCTTCCACCCCACTCGCCCCGCTGGCCGTGCCGGGGATGGACTGAGCCCCGAGGGACACCCGCCNGCGGCACCTGGGCGTCTGCCCCAACCAGCTGAACCCCAACCTGTGGGTGGACGCCCAGAGCACCTGCGAGCNCGCCCCGAGAGCCGAGCGGCGGCGATGGATGGAGGCGGCGGGCGGCATCGCCGGTGGTCCGGCGGGCGCCGGGTGTGCTGAAGGACAGAGGTTTGGTCCTCTCCTCCTCCTCTTTGTACCCCCGCCCGCCCGCCTTCTCCCTCATCCCCTCCGTCCTGAATGTGATTTATCCCGAGCGCTCGCCAGCGAGCCAGGCCGGTGGCGGGGGTGGCCCGATGGCTCCCGGTGGGAGAGGCGGGCGCGGGGCCCGGGGGCAGCNCACAGCCGGTTCAGTTATTTCAGTGCAACGGGCTCAGCCGTGCTGCAGCTTTGCCCCCTAAGCCCCTCTGGCTGGGCTCCCCGTCCCCCACAGGCAGAGAAACTGCTTGTTGCCCCCTCATGTCACCCCCTCAGACCGTGTCCCGTGGTCAGAACACCCTCCTCGTGCACCCCCAGGATGCTCCCACCCCGTCAAAGGGCTGGCTGGGATGAAGGGAATGGGTGTGCTGGGACACGGACCTCATCAGGACAGAATCCTCTCCCAACTTTTCCCTGAAGGCGGGAGCCCACCCACGGACCGGGTTGTCCATCCCAGAGAGCCCTGGCTCTGAGCTCCACCGGGGGGAGCAGGGGCACCCCCACCGCCGTTAGGGCTGTCTGAACCCCGAGGGGAGACTCCTTCACAATCCATCCGGATAACGAGTTCTGCCTCCTCTCGGCCAGCGAGAGCTGAGAAGGACAAGTTGCTCTCTCCTGGGGGGGAGAAGGGGCCGTCATCACTGCGGGTGTACCCCTAAACATCCCGGGGGTGCTGAGGGCGGGCTGGGGCTGGTGCAGCTGTGCCGGCCAGGTCTGGCTCGTACCCGGAGCCCAGCGCTGCTGAAGGTGCACAGGGCTGCGCGGGGGACACCCGCCCACCCCAAAGTCCCACGGGGCTGGGAGCGGCACCCAGAGCCCCAGCACAGCGGTGACCTCCATGTCCCCCTCCGCAATCTCTTCTCCCTCCCCGAGCAGGACTGTGAAGACTTTGAGAAATGCTGCACCAACGTGTGTGGGCTGCGGAGCTGCGTGGCCGCGCGCTTTGCCGACGGCAGCGTTCCGGCGCTGGCGCCCGCCGCCTCCTGCGAGAGCTTCGTGTGCGCGCAGCAGGGCTCCGACTGCGACATCTGGGACGGGCAGCCCGTCTGCAAGTGCAAGGACCGCTGCGAGAAGGAGCCCAACTTCACCTGCGCCTCCGACGGCCTCACCTACTACAACAAGTGCTACATGGACGCCGAGGCGTGTCTGCGCGGCACCCGCCTCACCACCGTGCCCTGCAAGCACATCTTCACCTGGCCCGACACCAGCCCCGTGCCGCAGGAGACCACGGCGCGCCCCACGCCGGGCGCCGGCCCCGAGGTGCCGGTGCCCCCCGCCCTCTACACCAACCCCTTCCACCAGTCCGTGCGCGCCGGCGGCACCGTCAGCTTCCGCTGCGATGTGAGCGGGCGCCCGCAGCCCGACATCACCTGGGAAAAGCAGAGCGAGCGGGAGGAGAACTTCATCATGCGGCCGGACCAGATGTACGGCAACGTGGTGGTCACCAACATCGGCCAGCTGGTCATCTACAACGCCCGCCACGAGGACGCCGGCATCTACACCTGCACGGCCCGGAACGCAGCCGGGCTGCTCCGCGCCGACTTCCCGCTGTCGGTGGTCAGGCGGGAGCCGGGGGCGACCCCGCGGACCGGCAGCCCCCAGCCCTTCCCCAGCGCCGAGTGCCTGAAGGAGCCGGACCGGCGGCGGTGCGAGGCCACGGAGGTGCGCTGGCATTTCGATGCCAAGCAGGGCTCCTGCCTCACCTTCCGCTACGGCGGCTGCGGGGCCAACAGGAACCACTTTGAGACGTACGAGGAGTGCCGAGCTGCCTGCCTGGGCAGCGCCCGCCCCACCTGCCTCCTGCCCATGGTGCAGGGGCCCTGCCAGAACTGGGAGCCGCGCTGGGCGTACAACCACCTGCTGAAGCAGTGCCACTCCTTCGTCTACGGCGGCTGCGAGGGCAACACCAACAACTTTGAGAGCAAGGAGACCTGCGAGGACGTGTGCCCTTTCCCTAAGAGCCTGCAGTGCAAGGCCTGCCGCCTGAAGAGCAAGATGGTGCTGAGCCTCTGCCGCAGCGACTTTGCCATCGTGGGGCGGCTCATGGAGATCGTGGAGGACCAGGACTCTGGCATCGCCCGCTTCGCCCTCGAGGACGTCCTCAAGGATGAGAAGATGGGCCTCAAGTTCTTCAACATCAAGTACCTGGAGGTGACCTTGACCGACATGGACTGGAGCTGCCCCTGCCCCAACATGACGGCAGAGGACGGGCCCCTGATCATCATGGGCGAGGTGCACGACGGAATGGCCACGCTGGACCCCAGCAGCTACGTCCGGGCGGCCAACGACAAACGGGTGAAGAAGATCTACGAGCTGATGGAGAAGAAAACCTGTGACCTCCTGAACCGCTTCCAGGACTAGGGGAGAGCCAGGATGTGCCGACGGGGGGAGCTGCAGACACACCATGAAGGGGGCAGCGTGAGGGAGCCCCTGCACCGGTACCTGTTTCTAGAGGTTACCACTGTCACTTAGTTTCCCTCCAACCTCATGCTGAGCCCCAGACCAGCTCCCACCTCCTCTGTAATTTATCTGCCGCATGTTCCCCCCACCGTGTGACCCCCCTCATCCTGTCCAGCAGCAATAGAGAGCTGGGTTGGGTTGCAGAGGGGTGGGAGATCTGCCAGGACCACCCCACTCATAAAATCTTCCAAAGCCTCTGGGTCCAGTGCCACACCCCTGCTGCTGGGCCTGACCCTTTCATTGGTGCTGGAACTGGGGACACCCCCACCCCGCAGCGTTTGTGCTGAAAACATCAGGGAGCTGCTGGGGTGTGGAGGGCAAAGCCACAGAGTTTATTGTTGGGGCAGCAGCACAATCCTGGGGAGGGGGGAACGGGGACAGGCCCCCCGCCATCAACCCAGCATCCTCCGAGGAAATGGGCCAAGGAGCCTCCCCCATGCCCAGGGGTGTTGTGTCCCCCTCGTCTGTGCCCCCCGTGGCAGCCGTGCTGGGGCACCCCACTGCAAAGGGAGCCCCAAAGGCACCAGGGGAGATGGACCCCCCCAGCCAAGTCAGCCCCCGCTGGGGTGAGTGGGGCACTGTCCCATCGCTGCTGTCCCCAGCCCCACTGGCAGCCACGGCGGGACAGGGACAGCCCTGCAGGAGGCATCCGCGGGGACAGCGGTGCCGGGAGGCGCTGGAAGCGCAGCCAGGGCAGGTCACAGCTTGCGGAAGATGAGGCTCTTGTTGTTGGCCGGCATGTCCACCTGGGAGCGCAGAGCCGGGGTCAGGGCTGCACTGCGGCACGGGGAGCGCCCCCGGCCCCAGCACCTACCATCCTCTCCAGGCACAGCCCGTTGGCCTCGGCCAGCTCCCGCAGCAGCGCCGTGTCCCGCAGCCCCCAGGCGGGATTGCTGCGGGGAGAAGCCGTGGGTCACACGCGGGGACATCGCCCCCAAAGCGTCCCCATCTCCCAGGGGCGCCCCCGGCTGCGGGGCTGCCCTCAGGCGTTCTTATCTTGAAGGACCACGCTGGGAGGGAGCTTCCTGCAGCTGCAAGGAGCCGGGGACAGGATGGGCCCCAGCAGCCTGAGCCCCCCCAGCCCCCTCCTACCTCTGCCTCAGGCTGCGGTCAAAGTCCACGTTGCTCTGGGGGCTGATCTGGCCGTCCACGGCGTAGGGCTGGTGGGACACAGCTGGAGCTGCAGGCAGGAGCCACCCCGTGTCCCCCCAGCCCCCCTCCCATGCGCTGCTGTCCCCACCATGCACAGAAGCCAGGCGGGAAGAGACACAGCCCCCAGGGGAACCATGAGTCCCATCACCCACTGTGGGTCCTGTCACCCTCTGCAGGCCCCCCCAGACCCTGCCTCGGATAAGGTGAGGGAGGACAGGATCTCTCTCATCCAAAACTGCCCCTTTCAGGGCTCACACGTGCCCCAAAAGGCAGAGACCCCCCCCAAACCCAAGCCCCTGCATTTCCCAGTTCCCTCCCTGAGCCATGCCTGGAGCTGCCCTCCCACCTGTCCCCCCCAGCACCCACTCTGACACCCTGCACCCCCCAGGATGCTCCCGCACCAGGACAGGACCCACCCCATAGGTGAA
>VYXC01007761.1:89988-126685 GCA_013397175.1 Platysteira castanea
GGGGCCAGCGCCGGCCTCGCCGTGTGACCGCCCGCCTTGGCCGCGCCGCGCACCCGCGGGGGCCGCGGAGCCCACGCGGAGCCGGCGATCCCCTCTGCCCCTGAGGCCGGCGGGACACTTTCTGGGAGAATTCCAGCGTCCAGCAGCAATACCTGGAGCTGCCGGGTGGGTGCTGAGGGGTATTCCAGTGGCTGGGAGGTGATGATAGGACCCCTAAGGAACCCTTTCCTGGCTGGAGGGCTGGGGTCAAAGCACACCCAGACAGGGCAGTGGGATCCCGCTAATTCGGCACGTCCTCTCCAGCTCCAAGAAATGGGTAAGAGGCCCCCAACACAGTTGCTGTCCTTCCCAGGATCCCTGTAATTCGCTGAAGTGGCTTCTGCCACACTTGCCCTCCGCCTGCCTGCCCAGTGCCCCTGGCTGTGGGGCCTTGAGGGTCACTGCCCTCCCCAGCCCCTGCCTGCAGAGTTGCAGGAACTACTTGCTCCCAGTCTTTCCTGCCTTCCAAACCCACTCCTAGGGCCCCTTAGACTTTGTCCCATGAGGAACGTGGCTGTTGCAGACATGTCCTGCCCTGCAGCTGGGCAGAAAAGCCAAAATACTGGAGTTTTGCATTGAACATGCTCCCAGGTCTCATCCCAAGTTTTTCCTTTAGCTCTGGTGGGTGTTGCTGTGTCCAGGCAGGGGGTGGTTGAAGTGTCCCTTGCCAGAGGGGATCCCAGCTCTGAGGGAGCCTGACCTGCTCCCACTTGGCAGAGGGTTACATCCCAGTCCTGGGGCACCTTGGGGACATGCTGGGGCAAGAGCTGTTCCAGTGAACCCGAGTGCTTGATCTGCAGAGGTGGCACGTCCCCTGTCCAGTACCTAACTGGATTTCACTTCCATTTCCTGCAATTTTGGTGGCAGATTCTTTATTTTAGGGACGGCACTTGGTGCTAGGTTGAGGGACAGCTTGGTGCTAGAGTAGGAGATGGGCAGCTGATGCTTTTCCCCAGGAAGCTCCCCTTGCACCCCTCCTGGGTCAGAATCCCCTATCCCTGGGGGCTGGGTCCCTCTCCATCCCAGTCCTTGGGGACAGAGCTGGGTGACCACAGCTCTGTCTGAGTGTGCACCACGGGGCAACCCAGGGGACACCTGAACTGCCCCAGTTCTTGCTGGGGTGGGCAGAGCTGCCTGTGCCCTCATGCCCCCCTTGCTTCCCTCCCTCCACAGCCCAGCACAGAAACTCGTCTTCAACAGAGTGAATGGCAAGAGGCCCCCGCTGCTGCTGCAGCAGATCTCGGCCCCTGAAGAATGTTACACCCTGGCCCACGAGGAGAACGTCCGCTTTGTCTATGAAGGTGAGGGCAGAGGGTGCTTGGGGCAGCACCCAGGGGAGCTGGAGCTTGTGGAGTCCCTCCCCAGCACCTACACCGTGCTGGGGACATCGGTGGCAGGGATGCAGTCCCCAGCCTGGGGACTTGCCCTCCTTTGCTCCGCCTCCTGCTCCTGTCCCGCAGCCCCCACGCTGGAAACTCCCATCCCAACCCCACCCCGTGCTTGTTGCCCCTCCCCAGCCTGGCAGCAGGTAGAGCAGCAGCTGGACGGCAGCCGGAGCGGGGAGAGCGCCTGCGGCCCCGTGCAGTACGTGGAGAAAACCCCCAACCCCGGACTCAAAAGTGAGTGGGAAGCGGTTGTGGCACCTGGGGGGGCATCAGGCTCGGGGTGCAGTGGGCTCCTGTGGGCTCAGCCTGCACCTGAGCAGGGCTGAGGTGGAAGGAGGAGGAGGATTCCAGTGCTGGCTGTGCCAAGAGGGGGTGGTTGGGTCTGTCCTGCTGGTGCTGAGGTCACTCTGGGGGTGCTGGCCCCAGGCACTGTGGTGGGGACGTCCCACTGTGTCCCTTGGATGTCCCACTGTGTTGCTGACTCCTCTGGGATTCAGGCCTTCTCCAGCCACCAAGGGGTTCAGCATCGTGCTGGAGAGAGAGGAGCCCCCCGTGGGGACCTGCTTCTCCTGGGGCTGGCAGGACCAGTCGGCCATGGGGACAACACTTGTCTGGTGGCACCTGGAGTCAGGGCAGTGGCAGCAGCCTGGGGGCACTTGCAGTGGCCGAGAGCTCCCCAAGGAAGAGAACGTCCCTGTAAACCCAGTCTGGCCTTTTGAGGACCTGACACAGGGATGGGGGAAACCTGGGGGTGTCATTAGATTGGATATCAAGAAAAGGTTCTTCCCCCAGAGGGTGCTGGGCACTGCCCAGGCTCCCCAGGGAATGGGCACAGCCCTGAGGCTGCCAGAGCTCCAGGAGCGTTTGGACAGCGCTGCCAGGGGTGCCCAGGGTGGGGTTGTTGGGGTGTCTGTGCAGGGCCAGGAGCTGGACTGGATGATCCCTGTGGGTCCCTTCCTGCTCAGGATGTTCTGATTCCATGATTATTTTTTCTGGTGGTTCAGGGGGGAGCATCCAGAGTTCTACTCCTGCTCCAGCTGCTCCTCTCTCTCCCTCCCCTCTCTTTCAGACTTCGTTCCCATCGACCTGGAGGATTGGTGGGCGCAGCAATTTCTGGCCAAAATCGAGAACTGCTCATAAAAGGGAAGAAAAGGTTGCGTTTGGTTTCTTTTAAAGAGAAACGAAGCTGCGAGCACCTGGTCACAACCCAGAACCGGTGGCGTTTTTGAACCACATTTATAAAAGATGCCCGAAGTGGAGTGACCCAGCCCAGCGGGACCGGACCACAGCCATGCCCGGCCGCGCGCCCTCCCCGTGCCCGGCAGAGGAGCAGCGTGCGGCCCCAGCCAGGATTCCTTAAGTGCCAGTTCTCGGACTGCTGCAGCTCCTGCAGCCTCCAGCTCCCAGGGACACTGCGGTGCCACGCTGGGGACGAGGGAGCACTCCCCCCTGCAGCCGTAGCCACGGGGAGGACAGGGGGGTGCTGTAGCAGGACCGCCAGACAATAAAGCGCTGAAACTGCCCGTGGAGCTGCGCTGTGGGCTGGGGAAGAGGGGGAAGCAGTGGGGTGCAGCATCGTGCCCTGGACAGTGGGCACCTGGTGGCTGTGGATTCAAGGGGTTGGAGCTCCTCTTCCTTGGAGCTGCATCCTTGCCCCAGTGCGGCCTCATCTCCCAGGGCTCAGCTGGGGGCGGGTGCTGGTTTAGGAGATGTTTGGGATGGAGGGGGCTGAGCACCCTGGCTGTGCTCCAGAGCGGGGCTGCAGCGTGTAGATGGGCAAAGCTGCAGGAATGGGGGTGCCAGGGCCAGCCCCCCAAGGCCATGGAGGCCAAAAGGCATTTTGAGTGCCAAGCTTGAGGTCTCCCCCTTACCTGTTGTTGTTTGAGGGAGCTGAGAGAGGACAGTTGTGGCTGCCTGAGGTAGAAAGGATGGGGACCCCAACTTGTGCTTCTCCAAAAAAAACTCAGCTGCTGGGCTTTTCCAAGCTGGACTGAGCCTTTCCAGTTCTGGTTTTGTAGGACACCCCTCCACCCCCATGTCCCTCTCCCCAAAGCAGAGAGCAGGAGGCCAGCACAGGCTGAACAGAGTCTGATTCCAAAGGAGGCCAGGAAACACCCACTGGAAAAAAAAATCATCTTTATTATTCCTATGATGGGAATAACAACCAAACTGCAGCCAGGGGGGAGTAGAAGCTGCCTGGGAGCCGTGTTGTTTCTCCCACCTGGGAGGCCAGAGAAGTGCCAGCAGCAGCTGTGCCCCTGGCAGCACCTGCCCTGGTCCTGCTCCCTGCCCCAGGCTGGCACGGCTGGCACTGTGGCTGTGGCTGAAATTGGGAGCAGCACCATGCACAGCCCGCAGTGCCTGCCTCGCTGGCAGCAGGGTGGTACAGCCCCTGGGACAGGGACCTGCTGCTTCCATTACACTTCCTTCACTGCGGCCAGGACGGCCCCAGAGTGGTGGAGGGCTGGGCCCAGGGGACGTCAGCCTTGCCATGGACTCCTCTGCCACCAGCTCTGCTGTGGCATCAGGGGGTTACACTGCCTGTGTCCCCACCCCAGCACCAAGCCCTGCAGGGGCACCAGTGCCAACAGGACAAGGGCTGTTGCTGCTGTGCTCAGGACACTGCCAGCCCGTGGCAATTTTGGATCTCAGCCCCTGAAACCTCCACATTCCCCCTGTTCCCCATCCCAGGCAAAGCCTGGGAGGCTCTGCTACATCCTGCTGCACTTCCCTTTCCAGAAAAAAACAGTTACTGGGAGTTTCAGCACTTCGGGCACCCCCCCAGCAAAGAGCATCCCCCCTTTTTCTTCCCTCCCTGGGAAAGTCACTGGTGCTGTGATTCCCCCCTGCACGGTGCCCTGGCAGTGGCTGGCTCTGCTGCCCCCAGGATGTTCCCAGGGAGCAATCCCTCCCTGCCAGCAGCTCCAAAAGCGTTCCAAGGTGTTCTGGGAGGCCATTCACCTGCTGGCTGCTGACTAATAAAAACACACATCTTTAAGATCTGGGGAAATTCTTAGTAACATGATGCACCATCGTTCTGAACAACAACATTAGGCAAAGGGAAGAAATGGAACAGGAAAGAATGAGTCAGTCACAAGGAAAAAAATGAAAACCCAACCCAAAATATAACCCAACCCCTGACAATGCAATCACTGGGAGGGAATCAGCCCCCCTTGCCATAAATATTAATTAGTTATGTGCAATTGTGTGTAGTACTATAGTGCAAATAGCTCTGCATTGATCGTGGGGCAGCGCCCGAGGGGCTGCCCCAGGTGACACAGGGACTAGTTAAGGACAGACAAGAATCAACACAGATTTCCAACAAACAAACAAACAAAAAACCCCCCCAGCCCAGCCACTGGGAAACTCCAAAAAGAAGTTGCCTCCTCCAACTGGGCCCAGGCAGGACTGGGCAATGCTGGTGCCCGGCAGCATCCCAGAGCCAGGCAGGGGCAGGAAAGGGCCTTTGCTCCCTGCCTACTGCTGGCACAGCCTGGTGAGGGGCAGAGGGGATGGGGATGGGGATGAGGAGGGGGATGCAGGACAGATTTGGTCTGGGTGGAGCTGTGTGGGGTCTAAGGGGTGAGCTCAGCAGGACGGGCACAGCGAGGGCATCGCTGGCTTCAAACTGGTCCCGTGGCTGCACTGCACAGTGTGGGGCAGAGCTGCTGGCAGAACCCCTGCATGGGCACAACAGAGGCCAGCAGGGTCCCTGGGCACCCTGTGACACTTCACACCCATGCTACAGAGCACAGCCAAGACCCTGCAGCACCTCTCACTCAACCCAGCAGCGGCCCCAGGGACCTTGTGGCACCTCTCACCGCTCCCAGCAGCGTCCCTGGGCACCCCTCACCCCTCGCCGCCTCCAGCTCTGGCTCCCCAGCCGTGCCCATCACGTGCTGTTCCCGGGGCTGAGCTCTGGGCACTGCTCCAGCACCATGTCCTACCTCTCACCCAGTGCCAGCTCCTGGCACCACACAGCTCCTCTTGCACGGCTGGGGTCAGTGCCAGCTCCTCGGGCCAGGCTTGGCAAGCAGGCAGGAGGAGAGAGACTTTTCCCAAGCAGTTAAAGGAGACGGAGCCTCCTTTTCCCATGCCAGGCAGGTGCCAGACAGGAGCTGAGCCGTCCCCCCCCGGCTGAACATGAACTGCTCCCATGGGCGAGCCCAGTGCCTCCTGCCCACCCCAGGGACGGTTTGGATCTGAGCTAAGTGACAGCCTCCTGCTAAACCACGAGCAACCACCAACCAACACACGGACATGCGGGTGAGGAGCACGGGGCAGCGTCCCGCTGGGTGTGAGTGATGGGCAGGGAGGGAGAGCAGGGGGGGATCCCGCTCCTCCTGTGCCAGCCCAAGCCCAACACCCCCCTCCACCCACCCAGGCTCCTCCCGGCCTTTTGGGCAGGTTTTTTTTGCTGTGTGGAGGGATGAAGGCTGGAGAGCAGCGCTGTCACCTGTGCACACCCACGCGTGCCCAGAGCCGCTGACAGCAGCGGGAGCGTCGCCATCCTCTCGCCCCTCCCCGGAGGAAAGTTTTACATTTATACAGTATTTAAGACACGCCGATATATAAATTACTGTCTCTATATATACTATGTATAGGCTGAGGGCCAGTCCGTGACGAAGGGCACCGCAGGGGCTCATTTCCCTCTGTCCTCTGTGTAGTGCTGGAAGCGAGTGAAGCTCATGAAGACCTGCTCCAGGGAGATCTGGCTCACCGAGTAGTCTTCCAAGCGATACTTCTCTTTGGCTTTCTCCAGGGCCCCAAAGACCTGCAAGGGAGGGCAGGGACATGAGGGCAGCGTGACTTGGTGGGGAGGACCCCCAGGAGCCCAGGGGGAACAGAGGCTGTGACACAGGAACCCCCAAGCTGTGGCAGGGAAAGCAGAGAAAGCTTTTTTCTCCAGGGAGACCCAGGAAAATGACACCTTCCCTAGCAGGAGAGTCGGGGGAAGCCAGGAGTATCTGACACCATTTAAAAATATATGCTGTGGATATGATTGTTTTACACATCTGTGATAAATGCATACATATATACATATATATATACACAAATACATACATATATATGTATATGTATATTTACATATATACACACACATATATACACAATCCCTGCCCAAGGTTTCTGCTAACACATTATATATATAAAATATTTATATCATGTAGAAAAAGCTACATAGGATACTATATACACTATACATAACTATCTGTATATAGCATACAGATCATTCTTATAGTTCACTACATATAATATATATATCTATAAACTCATTCTCTCTAGTTTTTATATAATCCTATACATAGTTTCTATATAACCTGTAGACTGTGTACTCTCTCTATATATACTCCATAGACTATACTACATACTTGTTATAAAGAGTATAAACTCCAGAGTATATAATCTGTATAGAGTATTACCTTATATAGAGTATATAATATAGTATCTATTGCATGTATACAATATACAGTATATTATATCCACTACATCCAGTGCATATAATATACAGATATATAAAAATATACATATACCTAGATACTGCATATGAAAACTACCTGTATACTATGAATATCTCTGTAATGTCCATATAGACAGACAGGAAATACAGAGGGATATACTATGTATATAGTGTATAGGTAACTGTATACTGTATGCAGAGGGTTACACGCTGTATCTGTACTGGGGGTTTTGTAAGTGTCCCCGGGCTGGGACCCCTCAGCATCAGTGGCTGGGTACAGGCACTGCCCACAGCCCCGCTGGCACCACACGGTGCCTACGTGGCACCACCTGAAGCCACTACCAGGGGGTCCCTGGGGCCGAGGGGAGGAGCAGGGAGGTGCCACGGGGAAGCTGTGCCCATCCGTGCCGTGTTCCCACAGCAGAATGCAGTGTGGGAAGGATGCATTACTGAAAGCAAAGCACTGAGAACAGGAAGGGGCAGGAGAAGGGTTCCCAGCACCCCCTTACCTGTGCCCAGCTGAGGTTCTTGTTGGTCAAGTGGTAATGCACCATGCCCTGGTGCTCGTGCTTCAGGACACTGCCTGGGGAATGGAGCAGGGAGAGGCTCTGGGTTAGGGAATGTGCTGAAGTTCACACCCAGCACCCTGCCCCTGCTCCGAGGGCTCCAGCAGCTCACGGTACCTGGGAAAGTCTTCTCCACGAAGGCCTTGAAGGCCTGCAGCTCGCCCTCCTCCTCGCTCCGGGTTTTGGCCAGCAAGGTGTATCCACTGCCAAACTTGCTTTTGAGGTGCTGGGGGCTGCCCAGGCACTTGAACTGCCCGTTCACCATGATGGCCAACCGTGTGCACAGCGCCTCGCACTCCTCCATGCTGCAGGAAGGAGAGGACTCGTTCAGAGGATCCCAGGATGGTTTGGGTTGGAAGGAACCTTAAAGCTCATCATGTTCCACCCTCTGCCACGTTCCACTATCCCAGGCTGCTCCAAGCCCAGTCCAGCACGCCCTTAAACACTTCCAGGGATGGGGCAGCCACAGCTTCTCTGGACATGTAAGCACCAGGACACAAGCAGAAGCTTTTGGGAAGCGGCTGGAGGTGTATTCCCTCCCCTCTGGACTCTTCAAGGAGGGAGGTTTGGGTAAAGCCAGCCACTGGCTGCAGGCAGTGCATGCCCACCCACCAGGCCCTGGAGGTGTTCCCCATCCCTTGGACCCCACCACTCCCCCTGATCTCTCACGCCAAGCCTTGCCCAGCCAAGTGTCACCTGTGGGAGGTGAAGATGATGGATTTGCCACACTCCCGTGTCCGTGTCACTGCGTCCCACAGCAAGCGCCGTGCCACGGGGTCCATGCCAGTGGAGGGCTCATCCAGGAAGATCACGGGAGGGCCACCAATGAGGGCAATGCCAGCACTCAGCTTCCGCTTGTTCCCACCGCTGCGGAGGAATCACAGAATCATTAAGGTTGGAAACGACCTGCAAGAGCATCGAGTCCACCCTTCAGCTGAAAATGGGAGCAGAGAACAGGGACAGAGACCCAACACGAGCACAGGGAGCGTCATGCAAGAGGAGGGGCAGCAGTCTGTCCGTGGCTGCTCTCATCTCACCTGTAGGTCCTGACGAGCTTGTCGGCGTGCGGCTCCAGGAGCAGCCCCCGCAGCATGTTCTCCACGCAGCTGCCGATGTAGCGCTCGGGGATGCCGCGCAGCCGCGCGTACATGCTCAGCGTCTCGCGCCCCGTCATGTGCTCCAGCAGCGCGTCGAACTGCGGGCAGTACCCGATGCGCTGCTGCACCTGGGGCCGAGAGGAACGCACGGCAGTCAGCTCACAGGGCACCCACAGGCTCTGCCACTCCTCTGGGGGTTTTGCTCAGAGCGATGGGAACTGAGCCGCAGCTCTGAAACCGTGGGGGGAACGAGAGGGAAATGCCCCCTGGAGCAGCTGGGCTGACAGGGATGATGGACACAGATGTGTCTCTGGACAGCAGCTGGGTGGGCTCACAATGCCTCTGCCTAGCTGGTTCCTCACTGAAGCTGAGGGACCATTTTGGGTGGCCCAGGCTCTCAGGAGAAGGAAAGCGCTCGAGAGCTGGTACCTCCCCCATGTCCTGGTCACTTCCAGGGACAAGAGCATGAGAGAAGGCAGTTCCAGGGAAGGGAGCAATTTGGGGCATGCTTCAGGGAACATTGTCCATGTCTGGGGTCCCCATTGACTTAAGAGCTAGACTTGTGGGTCTCTTCCAAATCAGAATATTCTGTGAAATCTGGGACAGGGGTAGAGGAATCCCAGGACTGGACTGACAGCCTGACCTCTGCTCATCTCTTGCTCTTCCAAAGTGAGTGGGCAATTCCCAGCAAGGAGACCCCTAGCAGAGGTCAGGAAAGGTTTGATACACTCATTTTAGAGACCATCCTCCAGTATTTTCCACATTTCCAGCTATGTAGGTAAACCCTTTGATGAAGGGTTTGCCACCCTCACCAGGTTTGGCTTCCATCTGTATCACAGTTGTAATCCCAGTGGAGAGGCGACTGTTCCCACATGGCCAGATAACGGAGAGCTGAGCCAGCCAAGGACACAATCCCACAAATACCCTAGGATACTTGGAGGCACCTGCAAGGTGGCTCAGCCCAGCCAAACACAGGACAGTCCACAACACCACCCTCACCCCTGCTGCCCTGGGTACCTTCTTGATGTTGGCCAGAATGCTGTGGCCATCCACAAAGGCGTCCCCTGATGTGATGCTCTCGTCACCTGTCAGCATCTTGAAGGTGGTGGTTTTGCCCGCTCCGTTGAAGCCAAGGAGACCAAAGCATTCCCCCTTGCTGACGGCCAAGGAGATCCTGTCCACTGCCAGCAGGGACTCCCGGCTGTCATAGACCTGGAGGGGACCACACACGAGCCACGTGTCACTGCCCGATGGCACGGCAAGGCAGGCGGTGGCTTTGCCAGCCCCGAGAGGACACAGATGCCACAGATGGCAGCAGGATGCTCAGGTTGTCTCTCCTCACCTTGGTGAGCTCCTTGATGACCAGAGGGCTGCTGAGAGACGACAGCAGCTCCGGTGGTGATTCCAAAACCTTCTTCCTCTCATCTGCCACGTCCCTGTCCTCTGGCAGCACAGACACCCTGTTCAGCAGGGCCACCTAAACACAGGGGGAAGACACTCTGTGTCATCTGGGTGCTGGGGCACAAATGGGTTCCTCCAGTGTCCCCAGCCCTGGCAGGATCCACCCCTTCCATCGGCCACCTCTGGGGATGCCTCACTCCCCTGGCCAATCCCTACAGGTAACAGGACTGGCTCCTCCCAGCTCCAGGGATGCTCCCTGGGAAGATGATTCAGGTGATGAGCACCCGTCTGCAGCTCACAGGGACTGCTGGGCTGGGTTTGGAGAGCACATCACTGCTCCCTCCCATGTGCTTCACTCACCCATTTCCGCCGCCTGCAGATGCCACAGATCAGAGTTCTCAGTCTCCAGAGAAGGTTTGTCTCAATGAGGAAGAGGAGGAAGAGGAAGGAGAAACCCTGGACGGCCAAGGAGGTCAGGTATCGCCCGATCCCAGGGGTCTCCCAGGAGAAGTAGTTCATCTGATAACTGATATCTGAGGAGGGATGGAACAAAATCAACTCCTGGATCAATCCACACTCTGGGGAGGGGCAGATAAACTCCAGAGGAAGCAGTGAGCCCAAAGCTTTGCCAGGCTCATCTCCATCCCACACTGACTCCCTGCCCATAGCTCTTTCCAATGCTTCCCACAAGAGGATTTGGGTCTGGAGGGGATCTGGCAGAAGATTCCCAGTTGAGGCAGGCAAAGGTCACCAATCTTGGGATTGGAATTTCTTTACTCATCTGTGAAATGTCCCCTAGCCCACATTTTCCTCCTAATCATGAGTAAGGGGATCCAGTTAAGGAGCTTTTTCCTATGTATGTCCTAATATGTTGCCCAGTTTTTCCTCTAAAATGGTACCTGGAGCTACTGCCCAGGTAGAGGCCCCATGGATCTGCCCAGTTCCACCCTCCACCCCACACAACCCCCCAGTGAGGCCAGGTGAGGACATGGAGACTCACTGAAGGCCTTGCAGATGAAGATGGCTTCAACGGAGGAGGTGCAGAACTGAATGAACTCGTAGTTCTGGTAGAAGTCACTGATGCACTGCCCCAAGCAGTAGTTGGGTAAGACAAGAAAAACTTTATCCAGGGTTTTGGAGAGGTCCACCAAGCCCAGCTCTGAAAGAGGAGAACAGGTGGATCAATGGATTAGAGACTGCTGGTTTGGGAGAAAAAAACACCGATACTCTGAAGTTTAGAGGGAAACCAAACATATTTTGTCACATTAAACGGGTGGGAATGGACTGTTGTAGGGTTTTATGGCTATTGTGGGAAGAGCCCTGGGGTGAGAGAGCCCTTTTGGGGGCTGGACCTTCTTGGTGATGGCTGGGCAGGTGCAGAGGGCAGCGACCCACCTGGGATGCTCATGATGGTGACGGCGAGGAAGGTGGCGGTGCCCGAGAGGATGTTGAAGATGGTCAGACGGGTGTAGGCTGTGGCCGCCACCGAGAAGAAGAAGCTGAGGAGGTACATGAGGGGGATGATGGCCCAGCCGTAAAGGAGGAAGATCAGCATCACATCAACGAGGTGGCTGTCCTGGGTGAAGGCTTGCACGTCGAAGGCTTGGAATATCACCTGGGGCACAGCAATGTGGGGAGAAGGCACATTTGGCTTGACCTCAGGCAGTGTCTCCTTGTCCCAGCGGCCCAGGGAGCAGGGGAGTATTGGCACTGCACTGATCCAGGCAACCCCTCATGGATGAGTCCTACCAGCAGCCCGTGGCTGTGCCCAGGGGAGGCCCCTTCTGCAGACTGGGACGCAGAAGGGCACATCTGGGGAATCCATCTCCAAGATCCCATGGATTTAACATTTCTAGTCCCAACAGCCAGCGGCAACTGCCTCAGCTGGTTGGCCATGGTCCAGCTGCCAGCAGGACCAAGGGACAGCTTTCCTGCTGGTCCTTTCTACAGAGACAACGCCAGTGGCCTTGTCCTTCTCCCTGCACCCACACACACCCCAGAGGAGCAGCACCCAGCGCTCCCACCAGCAGGGAGGGCACTGGGGTGCCAGGGGTGACTCACCAACATCAGAGCACAAGGGATGAGGAAGTTGATGATGTCCCAGAGCAGGGCAGAAAGCCAGAAGTTGACGACGTAAACGCCGCTGACAAACTGGACGTGCTTGGCCTTGATGGCGCGTTCGCTGACCAGCAGCAGCGCGAAGGTGCTGGCGAGCGAGGCCATCCCGTACAGCAGGTTGATGGCAATGGCAAACCCTGTCTGGCCTCTGTGGGGACAGGGGGACACGTTAGGGCAGGGACACCTCAGCAAACCAATGCTGAGGCTACACAGGGCCAGCACAGAATCATGGAATAGTCTCAGTTAGATGGGACCCACTGGGATGACCCAGTCGAGCTCCTGGCCCTGCACAGACCCCCCAACACCCCCACCCTGGGCATCCCTGGCAGCGCTGTCCAAACGCCCCTGGAGCTCTGGCAGCCTCGGGGCCGTGCCCATTCCCTGGGGAGCCTGGGCAGTGCCCAGCACCCTCTGGGGGAAGAACCTTTCCTGATCTCCAGCCTGAGCCTGCCCTGGCACAGCTCCAGCCATTCCCTCGGGTCCTGTCTCTGGTCACAGAGAGCAGAGACAGCACCTGCCCCTCTTGAGAAAGCTGTGGCCAGCACACCCACACTGGGCTTCTTGAAGAGGCTACACTCTCCCAGCATGCTGAAGAAACACTCAAGGGAGACAATCATCCCCCAGGCACAGCCCACCCTGCACACCACAAACCTCCACCCAGCATGGATCAGGGTCCCACACATGGCCCCTCTGGTCTAGGTGAGGTTCAGGGGCTCTGGATGTGGGGTTTTGTGAAGAGTA
The DNA here is from genome assembly GCA_013397175.1 of Platysteira castanea. Lineage (NCBI taxonomy): Eukaryota > Metazoa > Chordata > Aves > Passeriformes > Platysteira > Platysteira castanea. Next base: position 102,797 of record VYXC01007761.1, read on the forward strand.
TGGCCATGTAGCCCCCCCTGCTATGAGCATCCGGGGAAAACTAACCCCAACCAGTATCCTGAGGGGAACAGCCACCCTGAGATGTGCGTGGGGTGACGTGGCTGCCAGGCCCAGCAGGTAAGCCACCTCCACAGCTTTGCTCCTCCAGAGTGCAATCACAGCTACATTTGGGTCTGAGAAGCTTCAGCCTGGCTTCTCCACTGACCCCAGCACAACCAAGCCAACTTGCACCCGCGGGAGCCCCAAGCCCTAGCAGGAAAGCGAGCCCCGTGCCATCACCACACGTACTCCATGAGCTGGTCCTTGGCCTTCTCGGTGATGTTGCGGGGCTGGGGGTAGTTGGTGACGGTGATGGAGGCGTTGGGGCCTGCCAGCACCCTGAGCAGGGCGCTGTCGGCCAGCATGAGGGCGGTGGCCGGGGAGTGGTAGGCCTGGTTGTTGAAGAGCGCCGTGACCAGCGTGCGGTTCCCCGCTGCCTCGAAGGAGGCGGCTGCAATGTAGTGCTCGTTGAAGGCTCCTCCTTCCTCGGAGGCTCGGGAGATGAGGTACTCGTCCAGCCCACCTGCCAAACAGCACTGCTGTTAGGGGCGGCCTCCATCACACCAGGCCAGCTGGAAAAGGGCCCTAGCAGACCCCGCCCTGGGGGCCCACCCTAGTCCTGACCATAGAAATGCAGATCCATGGAATCTCCTGAGTTGGAAAGGACCCACAAGGATCATCGAGTTCAACTCCCAGCCCTGCACAGGACACCCCAACAATCCCACCCTGTGCCTGAGAGTACTGTCCAAAGCTCCTTGAGCTCTGAGAGCACTGGGGCCGTGACCACTTCCCCGGGGAACCTGTTCCAGTGGCCACAAACGTGGGGTTATGGAGAAGACAGCTCTGCTCAGGTGAGGAGAGGTCCTGCCAGTGATGGGACACTCCCACGCAAGAGGGAAATGCATTGGATACGCCACAGCTGGGACCTAAACCACCTTCACCAGTGGCCCCTGGACACCCCGCCGGGCACCACCAGCTCCAGGGGTGCTCCCTGGGCCCTCACCCAGCACCTCCAGCGGCGACTGACGCTGGGCTTCCAGCAGCTCCACGTACTGCTCCCCCAGCCTCTGCGGCAGGCCCGCGGCGCCCGACACCGAGAAAGGCACGACGGTCTGGCCGTAGGGCTCCAGCGTCAGGCGCAGCAGGGACGAGTCCCGCGGGCCCGGGAAGGTCTTGGCCACGATGAGGGCAAAGGCAGTGAAGATCAGAGGGACGAGGAACTGCGCCGCCACCATCTTCCAGTTGCGCCAGCTGTACATGGCCCGCTTCATGAACATGGCGTAGAACTGCTGGCAGCACAGGTAGAACTGCGAGGGGAGAGGCCAGGCCAAGGTGAGCCCTGTCAGCTGTGGACATACCACCCCACGCAGCTGATGGGGAAGATGACTCCAAACCACCCTCACCCTGCATGCACCCTGCGAGCCCGCAGCAGAGCCTGCTCTCCAGCCAAGCCTATAAAGGGATTAGCAGGGCAGCTGCCCAGCTCCAGCACATCCAACTCCATGGCTTCTGAACAAGTCACATCACTTGGAGATCTCAGGTGTTAAAAGCAGCTTTAGCCACGACCTTTACCTTCCTCCACCTCCCAGCAGCAGAGGTTCCTGAACAGGATTACTGCGGGGTGGCTGCTGGCCAGAGCGACCGGGTGAGACACCTGAGAGTGCCCAGCCCAGCCCCTGCAAGCACCTCCTCTGCCTGTCAAACCCAGCAACACCCTTCTCCCCCTCTGCCTTTGAGACGTGCCCTTGAGCAGACAAGGGATATTGATCGCAGGTGCAGAGGCAGCAGGGCATGAAGGGCTGCCAGGGAACTGGAACACGAGCCTAGCGAGGAGAGGAAGATTGATTTCCTCATCTTCCCTCCGGAAAACCCAAGTGATGGAACAACGGCAGATGGAAAACCACATTAGATCTCCTGAAACAGCTTGAAGAGCAACTCAGACCCCAAGATTAACACGAAGAGGATGGAAGTGACCAGCCCTACCAACCCTAAAAATCATTTCTCCTAATGATGCAGGTTCCAACCTGATCTTTCAATTTGATGTTCCAAACCACATGCAACAAGAGCAGCCGTGAGGGAGGCTCCACCTGGTAACCCTACTTCAAACCCCCCTTCACACATCCCCTCCCCGTTCCAGCACTCACCCCGGTGTTGAGCTTGATGCTGGAGCAGTCCTCGGTGATGAGCGCCCCGCTGTCGTCCGTCATGTCCGTCATGCCACTCAGGCTGCTGGAGTCGTCCATGGCCCAGTCGTTGGAGCGCCTCTCGTGCTGGTACTGCAGAGCGGGCAGCTGGATGGCCTGGATATCCATGCTGGAGTCCACCAGCTTCCCCACCCTGTGCCAGGAGGGAAAGCAGGTGATGAAACAGAGATTCAGGCAGGATACAGCTGCTCTGAGCTGGGGAAGCCAAACCCGAGAGACAAAAGCTGTGCTGGACATCACCAAAGCACAGGGGCACTGGTCACTCTTCCCCCTACCTGAGGAACACCTCCTCCATGGTGGTGACCGAGGCGCCGTAGCTGGCGATGCCCAGCTCCTCCCGCCTCAGCTCCAGCTCCGTGAACAGGGCCTCAAACCTGAGGGAGAAGGGAGATGTCGGACACCAACACTCCTGGGAGGGGGCACTCAGGGGTAAAGACCCTCTGGGCATCAGTCTTGCAGCTGGCTGGAGTCCTGCAGCCAACCCCAGGGTGGCCTGTGGCATTGAGCATGCCTCTGTCCCCAGGGGCATATTTTGGGCTCCACTGGCTGTTTGTTCTTGCTTCAGCTATCACGGAATCATGGAAACACAGAAGGGTTTGAGTCTGGAATGGACCTTACTGACCATCTCATTCCACCCCTGCCATGGGCAGGGACACCTTCCACTGTCCCAGGCTGCTCCAAGCCCCATCCAACCTGGCCTTGGGCACTGCCAGGGATCCAGGGGCAGCCACAGCTGCTCTGGGCACCCTGGGCCAGGGCCTGCCCACCCTCCCAGGCAACAATTCCTTCCCAATCTCCCATCCAGCCCTGCCCTCTCGCAGTGGGAACCCATTCCCTGTGTCCTGTCCCTCCGTCCCTTGTCCCCAGTCCCACTCCAGCTCTCCTGGAGCCCCTTTAGGCCCTGGCAGGGGCTCTGAGGTCTCCCTGGATCCTTCTCTTCTGCAGGTGAGCACCCCCAGCTCTCCCAGCCTGACTCCAGAGCAGAGGGGCTCCAGCCCTTGAAGCATCCCTGTGGCCTCCCTGGACTCATTCCAGGAGCTCCACATCCTCCTTCTGGCACCTCCAGACCAGGAGGCAGCACTGCACGAGGGGTCTCACAAGAACAGAGCTCCCCCAACCTCCTGGGTGCATAGATTTGATTTCAGAGCCAGAACACCCTGCCTCCTTTGTGCCATCCTCAGCACCACAGGAGGAACTGAACCCCGTTTTCCATGACCAGCGCTGATGCAGGGAGCAGCTCCCCTTCTCAGCAAGCCTGTGAGACAGCGTGTGAAGGGGACAAGGGGACGCCCCAGGGAGGGCAGCGGGGGACAATGCCGTCACCTGTGCGTGCTCTCCTTGGGCAGGATGAAGGACAGCTCTGCCCCGGCGTTGCTCTCCATGGTGGCGTTGGGCACGTACTGGCAGATCAGGCGCGAGATCTCCCCCAGGCTGCAGTAGGGCTCCTTCACCATCACCATGTGATATCCTGCCCCTGGGAGCCACGAGGGAAGGGAGAGGAGGGTCAGTCCCAGCCAGCCTGGCCTGGCGAGGGGGCCGGAGCAGAGAGGGATGCTCAGGCACCACTTTGCGCCGGACACAGGCACGACGCAAGAGCAAATGTGGGGATGGGCTTCAGGAGAGGCTGAACAGCAGGATGGGGAGCAACCAGCCATCAGGCAAGGAGCAATGGATCCCCTCCCTGCTCTCTATCCCCCTCCTGCTCCCCCCTGGCCAGCAGACACAGAGCACAGGCTGCTGCTGCTCCCGTACCATATTTGCGCTTGAGGAAGAGCGAGGAGCCGCAGCACTGCAGCTCGCCCTTGGCCATGATGGCTATGCGGTCCCCCAGCAGGTCTGCCTCGTCCATGAAGTGAGTGGTCAGCAGGATGGTTCTGTTGCTCCTCTGCTGCTGCAGGAGATCCCACGTGGCTCTGCGAGAGGCTGGGTCCATCCCCGACGTTGGCTCATCCAGCATCACCACCTGCACACAGGAGATGGGTGCAGGTCAGAAAGGGCTGGAGAGGCCCAGCAGCACAGCAGGGAACAACGTCAGGGCCCAGGAGGAGCCTTGGCCTCACAGCAGTGATCTTGGCGAGCAGCTACCAGAGAGCACAGCCTCAGGGCATGGCCCTCACAGCTGTCTCCTTTGTGTGGGTGCTCCTGCCCGTTCCCCGCTGTCCTTGCTTCTCCCACTGAGTCACCACCGGTGAGGAACAGCCTCAGAGCCACCCCAAGGACCTGCACTGGCCCCAGGTGTGAGCTGAGCCCACCAGAGCCACCTGCCTTGGAGTCCCCGATGAGGGCGATGCCGATGGACAGCTTGCGCTTCATGCCCCCGGAGAGAGCCTTGGTCAGGGAGCGGCGCTTGTCCTCCAGGTTGAGGATCCTCAGGATGTGGTTGATCTCCTCAGGACACTTGGAGGGTGGGTATCCCTTCAGCTGCCAGACAGGGGGGAGGGAGGGTTGAGCCCACCTGCAGGGCTGCCCAACCCACCACACTCCCTCCTCCACACACGGACAGGGAAGTGGGCAAGCAGAGGTGGGCTCCTGCCCGGCCCTGCAGGAGCTGGCACAGCTGGTGGGGTTGGTTCCACAGAGTTGTGCTGTCTGAGACCCTGCACTCCTCCACCAGCCTGCAGATGAGGTGGGAAGAGGATGCAAGGGCTGTTCTGTTTATCACGGAATCATGGAATGATTTGGGTGGGAAGGGACCTTGAAGATCATCTGGGCCAACTGCCCTGCCACGGGCAGGGACACCTTCCGCTATCTCAGGTTGCTCCAAGCCCTGTCCAACCTGGCCTTGGACACTTCCAGAGATCCAGGGGCAGCCACAGCTTCTCAGGGTGACCTGTACCAGGGCCTGCCCACCCTCACAGGGAGGAATTTCTTCTGTATATCCCATCTAACCCTGCCCTCTCTCAGTGTGAAACCATTCCCTGTTGTCTTGTCATTCCGGACCCTTATCCAAAATCCTTCTCCTGGAGCCCCTTTAGGCCCTGGAAGGGGCTCTGAGGTGTCCCTGAAGCCTTCTCCAGGTGAGCACCCCCAGCTGTCCCAGCCTGGCTCCAGAACAGAGGTGTTCCACCCTCTGATCATTTTCTGACCCAGCTGATCGATCTCACCACACTTCCCCACCTTCAGGAGCCCAGGTGCCTCCCCCAGGGCTGCCCCTCTGCTCCGTGCCAGGCTCACCCCTGCATAGAAGTGGAGGTGCTCTTCCACAGTCATGTTGTCGAAGAGGACGTCGTGCTGGGGGCACAGCCCGAGGCTGCGGCGGATCAGGACCATGTCCTGGGAGATCTCGTAGCCGTTGATGTAGGCCTGGCCGCCCGTCGGGGAGTGCAGCCCTGCGGGGAGCGGGACACAGCGCCTCAGGGTGACCCCAGGGGCAAGGAGCCAGGGGAAAGGTGGAAGGTCCTGATGAGCATCCCCCCCCGCCAGCCAAAAACAGAGCAACTCTGTCTCCTGGTCAGGCTGGGGTACAACAGCTTCCTCCTGCCTGCAGGGTGGGCTGCAGGGCACCCACAGGTGGGAACTGGGCCCGCCAGTGCAGAAAGGAGAGGAACAGGCAGGTCAAACATGGTTCTGAGCTGTGCAGAGAGCCAGGCAGGGCCAGGGCAGAACTCCAGGAAGGTCCCGTGAGCCCCCTGAGGTGCCAGGAGCAGCTCAGAGCAATAGAGAAAAGAAAAGGACCATCAGAGGTCACTTTGTCCATTGTGCCAAAATAGGTATCCTGGAGCTCAGCAGCTCGAGAAGGACGAACACCAGCTCTACCTTACCTGCCTTATCACAGCAAAGCCTATGGAGAGCAATCCTACAGCAGGTCCAGTCTCTTCTCAGGGCTCTCCAGCACAAAACCTGGCATCATTTCACCCACTGGTCGATCCCACTCTTGTGGAGGGCCGAGCAGGGACCCCCCATGCTCCTTCATGTCCCTCTCACACTTCCCTGGCATCCCTGGCCAACAGCTCAGCAAACTGAGCTCCAAGGAAGATCAAAAACCCCTCCCCACCCTCAGAGATGGGGTCTGGCTCTTCTTTGAGGGTCAAGTCATCAGTCCCCGCAGCAGGAGGCTCCTACCTGTGAGCATGGACAGAGTGGTGGTCTTCCCAGCACCATTGTGTCCCAACAGGACGGTGATCTGCCCTTCATACATGTTCACTGTCAGGTCCTTCACTGCCTCTTTTGTCTTGTTTCCCACTTTGAAGACCTGTGGAGATCACGTCCATGAGCTGGTGCTGCACTTCAGGCAAGTGCCCCAGCTCCACCCAGCAGGCAAAGCCCGGGATGCTCACGGGTGTCAGCAGCACCCAACAGGTCTAATGCAGGTTAAATTCAGACGTCAGCAAGTTAAATACAGATGTCACTGCATCTCTAAGTACCCAGCACTTCATCCCACCACAAAATGCAGCCAGCTCTGGGGAAGAGCCACACCCAGGCCTAGGGCAGCACAATGTTGCAGAAGCTGCCTGCAGGCAACAGGTTTTACAAAGCCAACTCTGTGGTGTGTTTGTGCCCTGCTGGCAGTCAGTACCTTGGAAAGGTGCTTTATTTTGATGCCTGACACGAGGTCAGCTGGTTCCTCCTCAATATACTGACTCTTGAGAGCTTTCTCGGGGTCCTCCTCCTCCTCTTTCTCTTTCCCCACAACAGTCCTGGGCCGCCCGCACCAGTACGAGGGCTGATGGAGGAAGGGAGAGACAGAAATCAGGCACAGGCAGAGCTCATGACTTCTTCCCAGCCTTGGCCACCCTCCTCCTCCCACAGACGCCCCCCAAGGATCTCCCAGACCACTCTCCTTGGCCTGGGAATTGCCAACCAGCACACCTTCAGCAGGCAGGGCTGACATGATGGAACAGCTCCTCCTGCCTTCCCCCATCTCTCCCTTACAGCAGGACTGCCTGTGGTTACACAGCAGCTTCTCCTCATCTTCATCTCCATGGAAAAAATTTCACTGAGAAGTAAAATCACTCAGGCAGAAGCATCCTGCCCAGGAGAGCCCATGGATGACCACCCCCTCCAAAACCCCTGACAAACACTTAAATACAGCCTGGGGTCCAGCTGCTGCAGTTACAGCCCCCTTTTTTTTGACCTGGCTCTCTAGGAATGAAACTAAGTGTCTGGGACCTTAAATCCCTGTGGGAATAACAATTCAACAACTCCTGGATGCAAAATCAGCTTTTGTCAACAGCTGCATCTCTGCTTCCCTGGTCTGACTGCAAGAGGCAGTGAGATGCTGGAGTGAAACCACTCTGGGATGAGGAATCTGGAAGGGAGAAGGAAAAACCTCTCTATCAAATAACAAAGGATCCATCTCCAGTATCAAATAGAACATATCCTCTCTGCAGCCACAGAGCCACAGTGCCCACTGCAGCTGCAGCTGCTGACGGGGATGCCAAGTGTTTGGCTTGGCAGAGCGAGGGCGGCTCAGCTAACGGGGTGACAGTTGTCACCCACCCCTGGCATGTGGCGGCTGGCAGGGGGACACAGGTCACCCATGCCCGCCTGGATGGCAGCACTCAGGGGTGTCAAATTGCTGGATCTGGTTCCTCACACTGGGGCTTTCTCTCCAATGCCTTTGCTTGGGCCTGGAGACATTTAACAACACCCTGCCTGCCAGGAAGTGCTGGGAGAGAGATGTAAAGCCAAAACGACCTTCATCCACAGTAAAATCCTACAGCTGCATCAGCCTTTAGTGAGGACGTGCTGCACACCCTGTGGGTTTGGAGCCAGATGGTGCCACCCTTGCCCATCAGACTGGCCTGGTGCACGGCACAGAAGTGGTGACTGTCCCGAGCGATGCCCCTCAAGCCCAGGGAAGGGGTGTAGGCAGTGCTCACCGTGAGGAAGAAGTACCAGGGCTGTGGCACACCGTACTCGCCGGGGAACACGGCCTCCACGTACCAGGCCACCACGCCATAGAGCACCGAGTCCAGGAGCAGCATCCCCAGCACCTGGGCCAAGGTGAAGTTGTCATCCACGCTGACGGGCTTCATGAGGTCCCTCCACTGGATGCCAGTCCCTGCAAGGCACACGGGGCACTGCTACCTCTGCCTCCCCAGGAGGACCATCTCCTCCTGGACTGGCAGAGAGCAGCCCCTCTGCCAGCTCACTGCTCCGTAACCAGGAGCACCTGCACAGCTCTAGGATCTCTCTGTAGATGGCGGGAAAAGAGGCACTGACACCTGGAGGCTCCCCACCCCACCAGGCTCTTCCATGCCATCCTCTGCCACTGCCTGGGAAGAAATGATCCCTCCTCCAGCATCACCCCTCCCTCACTGCACCACCGATCTACTGCCAGCACTTAGTAAATGCATGGCTCTGCTGGAACCAACAGCAGACTCACTTGAATTAAAGAAATTAAAGATATATATCGTGAAGGAGGAAATGCAATGATTCCCATCCATTAGAACAGAATTCCCTTGGTAATTTAAGTGAGGATGGCATTTTGCACAGCCCGGGGCCACAAGGCACAAGGCACAAGTTCGGAGAGCCCAGGTATGGGAGCAATCAGCTCTACTTAGAAGCAGGAAAGTGCTTCTCCCTGCTGGCTTTCCACCAAGCCAGTCCCACCCCACCAGGCAATCAGGCTGACAGGAAGGGGATGCTCCTCTCCCCAGGAACAGGCAGCCCTGCTCACCTTTCCCTTCAAACATGCCGATGAGCTGCGCCCCCATGGCCATGGCCACGTTGGAGATGAGGCAGGATGCCAGCTTCTGGCTGTGGGACATCAGGTCGTAGCGGGGCGAGATGAAGAAGTAGGGGATGTAGGAGAAGAAGTAGAGGAAGCCGCCAGCGGCAGCCGCGACGTTTGCTGCCAGCACAGGGAAAAGCGGGAGGGAAAACGTCACGGTGGTGCCACCCAGCACTCCTCACCAGCTGCCCACCCAGGGACGTGCCAGATTTGTGCACAAAGCCTGGTTATTTGGGGGCAGGACAAGGACACATCCACATCCCACAGCAAGGCAGGAGCCTGACCCCAGCCCCCATGGTGGGCAGCTGCAGAAGCCCCCTGCCCATCCCAGAGCAGAGTCTGGGGCCAAGCCAGCCAGATGAGGCCCTAAGACATGAGCTGGGCATCGTACCAGGGAATGGTCTGGGTTGGAAGGGACATTAAAGACCACCTTGTCCCACCTCCTGCCTTGGGCAGGGACCCCTCCCACTATCCCAGGCTGCTCCAAGCCCTGTCCAACCTGGCCTGGGGCACTGCCAAGGATCCAGGGGCAGCCACAGCTGCTCTGGGCACCCTGTGCCAGGGCCTCCCCATGCTCCCAGGGAACAATTCCTTCCCAGTATCCCATTCATCCCTGCCCTCGGGCAGTGGGAAGCCATTCCCTGTGTCCTGTCCCTCCAGCCCTTATCTTAAGTGCCCCTCCAGCTCTCTTGGAGCCCATTTTAGGCCTTGGAAGGAGCTCTAAGGTTTCCCTGGTGCCTTCTCTTGTCCAGATGAGCACCCCCAGCTCTCCCAGCCTGGCTTCAGAGCAGAGGGGCTCCAGCCCTTGGACCTGCTCTGGTTTGGGAAGCAACAGTACCCACATCCCTTTCCACACACTCTGGGGAAAATGTGGCCAAAAATGGGAAGAAATGCCCCCTCCACAAGTCGAAGTGCTCAGTAACACAGGGAGGCAGCACGGGGGGACTCACCTCGTGAGAAGAAGGTGCTCACCATGAAGTTGAAGGAGATGGAGGAGATGGAGAAGATGGCGAGGAAGGTGAACACCAGCGTGGGGTCACTGTTGGTGAGCACTGCTCCCTGTTCGCTCACCTGCCAAGAAAATCTTGTGAAGCTCAGAGCTGCTGGAGTCAGCTGTGGGTTTAGCAGCACAGACCAGATGTTCTCCAAGGGTTGGAGATAAACTGAGTTGGGTGAGAACACCCAGAAACTCCCAGACCACTCCAGAGGGAGGAAATACAAATTGTCCTCGTGTGATGCAGGGTCTAAGGGGCAGGGGACACCCTGGCCAGCACCCAGACAGCCCCCTCCTGCTTCCCAAGGTGTGGGCACATGCAGAGGGGAGAGCTCGAGGCCCTCCAGAGGCTGTGGGAGCAGGGTGGTCCTGCTCTGCACGGAGTGTCCCTGGGGCTCCAATCCCCAGCTCCCTGGGCAGGAGTCACCCCTGCCATGAACGCAGCTGTGGGGCAGCACCACCCACCTCGGTCCGGGAAACCCGAACTCCAGTCTTTGGAGGAGCCCTGGGACACCAGGACAGCCCCACGGCAGAGTGGCCCTGCCATCCCCGTGCCTTGCCAGCACAGAGCTCGTGGCCTGGGGACAGACGCTCACCTTGACACAGAAGAGCACGGTGACGAAGAACACGGACACCAGGAGGAAGAGGAAGAACATGAGGAACCAGGCGCTCCAGTGCAACCAGTTGCTGAGGCCCATCATGTGCATGTACTCCTGTGGGAGGTCACGGCGTCACCCAGGGCTGCACCCACACTCCCTGGGCACAGTCAGGGCAAGGCAGAGGTGGCTTTGCCCCGTGGCACAAGCAAAGAGGTGGCAGCCCCAGGTGCCACCAGAGTGGTCCTGCAGAGCCACCAGCAGGGCGTGGTGTCCTCCACCTCCCTAAACAAGGGCTGCCAGCACTGCAGAAGGCCCCAGAGAGCTGAGCCAGGGCACCCAGGGCAGGGCAGGGTGCCAGTGGTGCCACCCAGCACAGGGCAGGACACCCAATGCCTGGGGGAAGCCAAGCCCTGCTGCTGCTCCAGCCGCCCCCACAGCACACGCACAACGGGTCTCTACACTCAAAAGGCAAAAACCTTCCTTCCCACAGGCTGAACTCTTGAATCCACGAACTCTGGAACCCACACGTGTTGCCCTCTCTCCCAGCTGAGGAAAAACACCATCCCTGTGGTCCAGCACCCCGGGTTGCACAGCAAGGAGAGCCCAGCCCATCCCGGCAGCAGGATTAGCAACATTCTTCCCTGGAGCTCACTAATCCGCTGCCATCCCCACCTCCTGCTCACTGGCTCTACATCCAACAGGGATTTTGTTCCTAATCCAAAGACATCATCCACTGGGAAAGGCTGCAGAGGGAGGGGAGCACATCCCAGCACTCACCTTCAGCTTCTTCTCCTTCTCGTGGACGACGGCGCGGACGATGTTGAGCGAGGTGTAGGTGAAGCTGAGCATGAGCAGCAGTGGCAGCTGGTTCTGGATGGCCAGGAGGAAGAGGTCGTTGACGTAGGCCGGGAAGGGGAAGCGCTGCACCACCACGGTGATGTTCTCCAGCAGGCTGGCAGAGCTGGCACCGGCGTGGTACTGCATGATGGCCCTGTCCACTGCATGCTGCACCGCCAGGAATCCTTCCCGCAGATAACCTGCGCGGCAAGAACCACAGCGGGAATAGAGACGGCTCTGGGGTTTGGAGAGACAAACAGCCTTTGTGGGAAGGGTTGTGTGGGAAGAGGAACAGGGACGAAAACTGGAGTGCAGAGGAAAAGCAATGTAAGCATCACTGTGACACAGGGGACAGGGGCAGGAGTGATACCACAGCAAATTCACGGAATCACTGGTTTGGGTTGGAAGAGACCTTAAAGCTTATTTTGTTCCACATCCTGCCATGGGCAGGGACACCTTCCCCTAAGCAGGGACACCTTCCACTAGACCAAACATCCATCTCTCCTAACCACCATTTAGAAGGAGCTGCCAGGAAAGCTCAGTTCATGGTCGCTGTCCTGCAGCACGGCTGTGACTTGGAGATTGGCTGTCACCATCAATCACCACATGGCACCGGGCTTGTGCTTCGTCCCCTTTTCTTTGTAAACCAAAACAACACACAATACTACACAGGTTGCAGTGAGAAGAAGTATATCCTGCGACTCACACGTGTGGCTTAAATTTTTGTGCATTAGAAAACACTGAAAGAATTTCAATTTCCCAATAGCATCTTCCAAGTGGGAAGGGATCCACAAGGATCATGAGCCTGACCCCTGGCCCTGCACAGAGCCCCCAACAACCCCACCCTGGGCATGCCTGGGAGCTGTGTCCAAATGCTCCTGGAGCTCTGGCAGCCTTGGGGCCGGGACCATTCCAATGGCCCATGTCATGAGTTTATTTTTAAGTGGAATTGCTGCCAAGTGTTACCTGAACAGGAACTTAAATTCCCTTACAAAACCCCAAATGAATATTTTGGAAGTCAGTTGGTTAAAATGACCCACAGATAGAAAACATAAAAGTGGAATTATGAGATTGGGAACGTTGTTTGATATTAACTCATGTCCTGAGCAAACACTCTGGGGCTCTGCTTTATTTACACACTGTGAGCAAAACCCGTTCGCCCACTTCCTCGCCCTCGCTCTCCCTGGACACTGCAATCAAACACGGGGGGAGAAATCCCACTGAGGGAAATATTCCCTTTGCCACCGCAGGAGAAGTTCCCAAAAATCCAGTCCTAAGCCAGTGCCAGCTCCAGCAATGTCCCTGCTGGCTCCTGCTCTGCCAGTGGTTTGGCTGCCCTTAAACACCTCAAACCACAGAACTGCTCTATTTACTTTTCAAGTACTTAAGCAGTACAATAAGCACTGGGCAGTTTGGATCGTGAAATAAAATTTCCATTAAAAATCGAAAGGGGAAAAAATATTAAATTTTAAAATGATTCATGCACATTAAAATTTATTCTTATCCAACCCTGCTCAGCAGAGGTGCCCAGAGGCCAAGCAGTGCCCATGAAGTCACAGGATAAAATTTAAATAAAGGATAGCTATAATGAATATAACAAAATTGTAAATATAGTTAAATTATATCTAAATAACAAATAATAATTCAATAAATTAAAGACATACGAATTAATTAAATATATAAATAAATATTAAGAAGCTCTATAGTCAATAATTAATTAACATTTAAATATTAATTTTAAATTGTGCTATTATTTGATGAATTGCTTATATATTCATAGAACTGAATATAAACACCTACACAAATACATAACCATTTAACTATTTATGTATTCATAAAGATTTAGATGTAATTTTAAAATTTTAATATCTATATAAATATTTAATATTTAATCACTTGCTTGTATTTATATAAAATAAATACATGCTTATAGAAATAGATATTTAATTGTTTGCCTTATACATACATAAATTTAATGCTGGCATAAATAGAAATCAATACTTCATTATAATTAATGGAACTTAATAATTTCTTTTAAATGAGCCTATTTCTCTAAAAGCTCAGAGCCTGCCAGGTGCTGTGGGACAGTGACCCCACGTCCTCGGCCGTGCTCACCCGGTGTCCCCCCATCAGCAAACTTGGCCTCGCGGGGCCCGGGCAGCTGGAAGAGCGGGAAGAGGTAACTGGTGTGCCAGTCCCGGTCCAGGTTGGGGTTCAGCCCGGTCTGCTCGCTCCGCGGGGCGTTCCTCGGGCTGTACTTGAAGCGCAGCTCATACTCCACCTGGAAGGAGCACACGGAGGGTCGGAGGTGGGTGAGAGGGGCAGCAGTGACCCCTGGATGACGCCCGGATGGGGGATGCTGTCCCCACGCTCCCCTCGCTCACCTGGAGGGGCAGCGGGGCCGAGCTGTGCGGGAAGCGGTGCCGGAACACGACGGCGGCCAGGACGCTGCCCGAGCGGTTGTCCAGCCTGACGTACTCCTCGAAGTCCCGCTCCGAGGCGAAGCCCTGAGCTGGGGAGGGGAAAACGTGGAGATGCAGGAACGGGGCACAGCAGCGCACCATGGATTGGTGCTCAGCCACCACCGGGAGCATCGTTTGCTCCAGGACAGGAGGGATGTGCCGTGCTGGCTGTCAGACACGGGGGAGTTCCACAGGATGCTGCCCTGTATCCTGGGCATTCAGACATTCCTCCTCCTTGAGAGCAGGAGTCAGCTTTCCCACAGGAAATCCTAACAGTTTGGAACACCAAGTGCTAACATTTTCTGCGCCAAAAGATTTCCAAAAATACTCTTTCACAGGGAAGCGCTGCCACTTTCTTTAACTGTTTTAGGGTGATATATTTCTAGATGGAAACTGCAATAAAATGAGACCAAAAAGCAACCCAAAATCCTGTCATTTTAGTGGGGAAAAAAAATCAAACTGTAGCCTCGAAGTTCTGAAAAAAATGCTGTTCTGGGAGCATGAGGATTTAGAATCAGTCACAGACTGGTTTGAGTCGGAAGGGACACGAAAGACCATCCAGTTGCAAGCCCCTGCCACGGGCAGGGACACCTTCCACTGGACCAGGCTGCTCAGAGTAGAGAATCACACCAGTTTCTGGGGTGGAAGGGGCAGCCCCAGCCCTGCTCACCTCTGATGTTGATGGGCAGAGCTCTCTCCACCGCCTCGGCGATGCTGCGGACGGCGCTGCTGTTGGAGGGGACATAGGCCAGCTCCCAGGGGTTGCTGGCATGCCGGGAGGAGAAGAAGCTGGGCAGGTCATCCAGAGACTGGGCGGGGTAGAGGGTGGCGTTGGGGTGGCTGACGGAGTGCACGCGGTGCCGCAGCGCGATCAGGATGGCGGCGAAGAGCAGCGGCAGGCACACCTCGATCACTGTCACCAGGATCTGCCGCTTCTGCGGGGCAGGGAAAGGACACAAATACGGGGGTAAGGATAGAAAATACATTCTGTATCTACATACACACAGACATCTAGATATCTACCAGAGGCACGTATCGATACACAGATACCTGTCCATATATAGTACACTCTCTAGATAAGAAAGATGCAAATACAGAAGGTAGATGAGCACGGTAACGAGGTTCAGGGCATGAGAACACCATGGAGCAGCAGCATTCTTGCATTCCACAAGGTTTCACAACCTGGGTTTTTCCAGAGCCCAGGAATGACGCTGTGCTGGTTCCCACATCCTTCAGGACTCTCCAGCCAAGGTGTCCCCTACCCTAAGCACTGCTCCAGCTCAAACCAGCCTCCGTTAGAGCCTTCCTCACCATGCTGCTGGGCTGAATGACCCAGGCTGGTCCTTTGCTCCTTCCCTGTGCCCTGGGGCTCTGCCACGTGCAGCAACACTGCTGGAACCAGTGAAACTTTTCCTGCAGGAGCTGAGTTGCTCCAGGCAGCTGGACATGGGATCTGCATCCCAGGACAGGGCCCAGCAGAGCCTCTGGCTCCAGGACGGCTGCAGCACGGCAAGTACACCTGTGGGCAGACCCAAGCCACTCCTGCACTGCACACAGAGGCTCCTTTTGTTTTTTTTAATTGAGGTTCAAGCAACTGGAGAATGAACTCAAGCCCTGCACTCAGGAGGGAGCTTCATCCATCAGTTCCCCTAGGGCTACCTCTCCTGCACAATTCCCCCTAGTTAGTAACACCCCCCACCAACACAGGTTCATTAGCATCAACCCAGGTCAGTTAGCACTTCAAACTGGTGTCCCAGGGGAACTGTGGTCATCTGAGCAACCTAGTCCAGTGGAAGGTGTCCCTGCCCATGGCAGGGGAGTAGGGACAAGATGAGCTTTAAGGTCCCATCCAACCCAAACCACTCACGATTCCGTGATCTCTGACCATGGGGCCAAGGGCAGTGGTGGTTCCAACCAGCACCAGGCAGCACACCCACCCCCCTGCAGTCTCACTCCCCTGATGTTCTACTCCAGTGCCAGGACGTGCTGAAGGTTTCATGCTCACAGCATCACTGTAAAGGTCAGGCTTGCTCCCAAGGACAAGAGCAGCAAGCACCAGGCTGTTCCCATTGGAAACTGCATCACCCGTGTGGGGAGGGAGTGGGAGAGGGAGGCCCAGAGCTCGGCTGGGCACACCATGGTTCTCCATGGGCAGGAGGGCACAGCTTAGCTGAGTGCTTGGTGCAGCAGCCAGGCAGGTCCAGGGCAGAAGAGGTGAAACTTGGACCTGTGTCGCCTCATTTCACTGGCCCAGAGAAGCTGTGGCTGTCCCATCCCTGGAGGTGTCCAGGGTCAGGTTAGACAGGGCTTGGAGCAATTTGGGATAGTGGAAGGTGTCCCTGCCCATGGCAAGGGAGTGGGATGGATGGTCCTTTCCAATCCAAACCATTCTGGGATTCTGTGATTTCCTCCTGCAAACCGAGCTGCCTTCACCCCAGCCCAGGCTCAAGAGCAGCACAGCACACTCAGCCACAGCCACAGCAGTGACAGCTCAGGGACGTCCCTGGCCACAGGAGTTCATGGCTGCTCACTCACAGCACGTGCCTGCAGCAGCAGCAGCTGCATTAACCTTTTCTGAGGCCTCTGGCTAATCTGGGCTTCACAAGACATGGGGACTTTCCACCCTCCCCTTTGCCAGGCTGAAAAGAGGAGCACTAAGAGCTTTAGTCTCACAACTTCGCTGTCTCAGCAACTGGATTTGATCCAGCAGCCAGCGGGCAGGCTCAGGTGGGCAGAGTCTCCAGTGGGGCAGGTAGGGAGCCCTGAGCACAGCCTGGACAGCCTGGGAAGGGAGACAGCCCCACAGGAGCCAGGGTGAATGGGATCTTGGACAGTTTGTCAGGAGATGATACGGGGACTACCATTACCCTGGCTCTCAGCACCCACTGCCAAAGCCACAAACACCTCTTGGGGCTTCCCCTGGGAGGAACAGTCTGCTCCAGCCACAGCCAGTCCTGGCAGCATAGGCAGGAGGCAGCAGCTCTGGGCAGGCAGGGAAAAAGGAGCTTTCCCAACAGCCACACTCATAAAAGTGAACGCTGCAGATGCCTGATGGGTTTATAACACAGCCCTGGCAGCCCAGCTGCCTCCCGCTGATTTACTATCGTACTAAACCTCTCCCTATCTCCTGGGCGGCCTCCAGAACAGCTCTCGGCCTCCCTGAACTTGCAGGCTCATACACATTCACCAGCCTGCAGCAGGAGTCATTCGAGCGCCGTGTTCCAGAGGTGACAGGGATACTCATCCATAATCACCACCTCCGCCTGGCCGGAGCAGCTCAGCTCTGGACCAGCCACGTGTGCCAGCATCCATCCTCACAGCGGGGTGGGGGAGACTTAGGAGCTCTGTGTCTTTATCAGAACAGGATTTTTAGCTGTATCCCTGCATAGTAGGCCTGAGTCAGCTTGCGGCCCTGGAAAACACGCTGAGAGGTGTCCCCACCCTGGAGCACACCCAGAAAACGATGCTTTCCCCTTGCACAGGGGATGGGAGATGCTCCTGGCTGC
Source organism: Platysteira castanea (assembly GCA_013397175.1). Taxonomy (NCBI): domain Eukaryota; kingdom Metazoa; phylum Chordata; class Aves; order Passeriformes; genus Platysteira; species Platysteira castanea. The sequence continues at coordinate 120,114 of VYXC01007761.1, forward strand.
AAATCAGCCCTGCTGCCAGTCCCTTTTGTTCCCTCCAAGGGCTGCTCCCTGTTCCGTGCCTGCCGGAAGGCCGGGTGCAGCCAGCACTTCCCTCTTCCTTTGGTTTAGTTTTACAGCAACGCCGTGCTGAGCTGCAGACGGGCATCTGAAAGTGTAAAGCCAGGCTGCAGCCAGCCCTGCTCCCTCTTCTTCCCCTGTGCTCTGCCAGGGCTGGCTCTGGGTCCCAGCGGAGCCACAGCATCTGCCTGGGAACACCCACACGCTGCTTAAAGGGCCTGCAGCCTCGGCCAGCACCAGCCGGGCCCTGCCGGCCCTGAGGTCCACAAATCCCTCAGCACCACCCAGCTGCCACGCTGGGGGGTGGGCTGGCAGCGGGTGCCTGTGGTTTAATATTTTTAAGACGCCTAAAAGCTGCTCCTGAGAGTGGTAGGAAGCAATGAAGGGAAAAAACCCCCAGGGCCCCAGCGGGTTTGGAGGCAGCGGCACTTCCGGAGGAGGCTGTGCAGTGAGGCAGCTCAGAAAACCCCGCTGGCACACGGGTGGGTGTGTGGGTTACCCTGTCCCAGGAGAAGGGGAGCTGAGCTCATGGCCAGAGGGCAGTGGGGGATGCCAGGGACAAGGAAACTGAGTACACAGCGCAGCCCATAAGGTCACACAGCCCAGCACAAAAGACACCACGTGCACAAATAACCCAGTTTTCCTCCTAGAGACGCCTTGTGCCCACGGGGGAGGTTTCCTGGAGGAGCCAGAGGCTGGGCAAGCTCTGCTGTACCCCCATTTAGTGGTGTCAGAAGCGGCTGCCGGGCGCAGTGCCAGCCTACCTGCAGGATGTAGTTCTTCCAGAGCAGCAGCCCAAACTGCCTGAGCACAACCATCCTCCCATCAGAAGGGGCCCAGCGCCGCCACCGCCGCTCCGCAGGACCCTGGAGGAGAGGAGAGAGCCGTGAGTGCCAGGCGCTGGTGGAGCTGGGCATTGGGAGGGCAGCACCCCACATCCCTCACCCCACCCGGCCCAGGGCAGCTCTCTGCTTCCAGCCTGGTGCCACAGCAGCTGGCTTGACCCCAAACAGGGCAAAATAACCACTGTGTTCCCTCTGCTAGGAGTAAGAGCCCCTGGTTTGTGGCATGGCTGTTCCCAGAGACGGAAGCTGCTGTTTCAACAGCCAGCCTGGGTCATTCCCAGCAGCAGACAGGAACAGCTTTCCTCGAGCTGCAGGAGCACAGGGTTACAGAACCACAAACACCAGCCGCAGGAAGGCCGTCAAAGCCCTGGCAGCCCATCATTTTGGGATGGGTGGAGGTTCCAAGTTGTGCCTCCACCTCCTGCCGTGTGAAGGGTTGGTTCTGCAACACTGCCGGTGCTTTCCCAGCAGAAACTCTCCTCGGAGAGGTGAGGATCAGAAAAGGGCAGGGAAGCACAAGGGAAGGTCCGTGCTTGAGGACGATCCCCTGCTGCCTCCTCCCCCTCTCGGAAGCCTCCGCCATCCGTTCAAGTTGTTTTTGTCTCCATTTGCGGTGGCGTTTCCTGACGGAGCACTGCTGTCCCACCAGGACACTGGCTGGGGTTTTGGGCTTGCGGTGCGGCACGGAGAAGGAAGGGGCAGCCCGGGCACGAGCAGAGCCTCCTGCCCATGCTGCCGGACCCTGGGCAGCCCCCACCGAGCAGTGCCAGCCCCTGAGCCCGGCAAATCCCGGCAGGATCACAGCGGGCAGCGGCCGGGGTCAGCTCCGAGCCAGTGGCCCGAAGCCTGGCAGCACTGAAAGCTGCCACAGGGACACGGACGGGCACATAACCCACGAGCAACGCCCTGGCAGATGCTCCACAGCACATTCTCCAGCCCCGGCTGGGATGGTATCAGCTCCTTGGACGCAGCTGGCACCCAGCAACCTCAGCAGGGGTTTCAGAGTGCCACAGGAAGAGGAGGGGAGGTCGCTGACCCAGCCTGCCCGACCTCGGCTCCGGGCACACAGCGAGCACAGCGCCGGTGGCTACAGAGCTGCAGCGGGAGCGGCCGGAGACCCACGCAGGGCTGCAGGCACAGCAACAACACCCCCCTGCCCCACTGCTCTCTGCCACCAGCTCCGTGAGCTCTCCAGGAGCCTTCTCCTGCCCTGGCACACACCTTCCCAGCTCCAATCCTAAACCCAGAGCCTTCTCCTGCCCTGGCACACACCTTCCCAGCCCCAACCATACACACCGGAGCCTTCTCCTGCCCTGGCACACACCTTCCCAGCCCCAATCCTAAACCCAGAGCCTTCTCCTGCACTGGCACAAACCTTCCCAGCCCCAACCCTACACGCAGGAGCCCTCTCCTGCTTTGGCACACACTTTCCCAGCCCCAACCATACACACCAGAGCCTTCTCCTGGCTTTGGCAAGCACCTTCCCAGCCCCAGTGCTAAACCCAGACGTGTTCTCAAAGCACAAAAAACCCACCTTCTCTTTGCCACTCTTTGCACAGAAGACAGATTCCCACAACAGCAGGGACATCTGTGTTCAAGGATCTTTCTCCAAGCAGGAAAAAGCAGAAGAGATCTTATGCTTCTGCCCCGAAAAGTCCATCAGAACCCCCGCTCACAGCAAGCAGGAAAGGAACAGCAACAGGCACTTGGCAAAGGCACCTTCAAGCGCCTCACAAAGTGCCATGTCTCCAGCTGACCTCTGGCCCACATGTGGCCAAGCAGAACAGTCCATGCTGTGCCACAGGATCCCTTAGCAGGTCCCCCAGACCCACACACACATACCCCACAGCAGCATCTGAAATGCCTCCAAAAAAGCCCCCCGCCCCCGAGCAGAAACCTTCATCATGCACCCCCTTGAAGGAATCCAGAGCAAACCCAGGGAATCAAAGCTGTGGCTCACTTTAAAGAGGACAAATGCAGCAGGTCAGGCAGGAGCAGGCTGCTGCCCTCACAGAGATCCCAGATCCTGCTCACCCTGCCGCACCCTCAAACTCAAGCTGCCCCTCCGACTGCCCCCGCGGGTCTCACGGTGGCTGCTGGGAAAATGTCAAGCAGCTCTTGGGTAACACAAACACTACGCAAAGACAGAAAACTCCATTACTGCCAGTAAATGTTTTCCAAGTTTTTAAGTGTTCCAAGAAAACCCATTCTGGACCTTCTGCTTGCTGGAGGATGAGAGGAGGAAGAAGTTTAGTTACAAAAGCTCTTACTGCATTTGAGAGTAAAAATGGTTTTCCAGGCTCTGGCACCCACAAAAATGATTTTTTTTTCCGATCCAAAAGAGAAAACCTGTTTTGGGAGGTGCTGCCTGGATCAGCCCAAAGATGCCCATGACCAGAGGCAGCTCAGGCCGGGCCCAGGGTCTGTGTCTGGGCCCACCTTCAGCAGGAAGGGAGGGCTGAGTGCCACTGGTTGATGATGACCTTGGAGGCACCAAGGTGCCTTGCAGGAGGACACGGGTAGCACGCTGGGTTGTCCTCGCCAGAGATGCTCCCACCTGACCTCAAGCACTACAAGAAAAAACTGAATTTCCCACCAAGAGGAAGGGCCAAAGATCTGGGGGAAGAGAGAGGCAACCACCACCAGCTTCCGGGAGAACAACCAAGTTCCTCTCCCCGTCCCTGCTCTCTGCATCTGACGACAGCAGGAGGAAGGGTCTTCTGAACACGTGAGTATGGACCCACCCTGGCCATCCCCAGGGAGGTCAGAGAGGAAGGAGCCACTCCTGCCTGCCCACAGCCTGCACGGCTGGATACAAGACAGGTCCTCACCACCTGGTCCCCACCAGCCCTGCCACCGTGCCAAGCTGTGCTGGATAACGTGGTGGCACCAGCTGCCAGCCTGGACCAGAGCTGTTCTGCCGGTGGATTTAGATGAGGACAGGCTGAGGATCGGCAGGGATCAAGGCCACAGCATCCCACCTCCTGACCCACTTCCACACCGCCTCGTTGCCGGGAGGTGGCCGTGCCCGGCCGCAGCCTCAGCGGAAAGGGCCGAGCGAGCCGAGCAAAGGCCACGTGCTCCCGGGAGCTGGCAGTTATTTCAGAGCACACACCGCATTTCTGCTCTTCTGATGTCCCGTTCCCATAGAAACCAGCCCTGGAAATGGCAGACGTTGCCTTTTTTAATATAAACCCAGCGTTTCTCCCTGCTGGTTGGCAGAGACACTGTGTCACCCCTACAAGATGAGCTGCCAGGTGCCTGCAGCTCCGCGGCCACGCTGAGGAGCACACGGTTCCCGGGGTGGTGGCATCACACACCTGGCGAGGGCTGTCAGTCCCTGGGTACTTTCCAGGCTGTCACTGGAGCAGGAAATTCCTCTCTGCTTCCCACAGTGTCTGTGCTGGAAATTAAAAGCACAAGCAGCCATAGCAGGGCAAGGACTTTTTATGGCCACTGTTTTCAGGAAGAGAGAGTGATTTCCGATGCAGGCGTGTCCAGAAAGTCCCGGGTCCTGCAAAGAGCAACCAGGGCCAGCAGCCACCAGACCAGCCACGAGTGCTCAGTGACACACAGCTCTCACTGCTGGGGCGTCTTCACCCTCTCAGTGTTCACAGAGATCTGGGAGTCACGATACAGCCAGATCATAAAAACCTCACCTTGGTTGTGCAAACAGCAATAAAACTTTCTAAGAGGCTGCAAGGCTGGTGGGGTGCTGGGTGCTGCAGGGACCAGTGACCTCGCAGCCCTCTACAAACCCAACACCCAGTGCCTGACAGATACGTGAGTCTGGGTTTGACCCAGACAGGAACTTCACGCTTTGAAATAAAGAAGTAAACACAAATAGGGCTGGGGCTGGATCCTATTTGCAGAATGAGGGGTTGGCTTGTGCCCAGCTGCTGCGCTGCAGTGAGAGTGGGTCAGTGGGCACAGGGAGCCTGATGGGCTCCACGGTTGTGTCTGTAACAGCCTTTGTGCTGGGGCAGCAGCAGGAGTGGGGGGACAAAGCTGCTGCAAGAGCTGGTCAACCCCTTTGCCTGAAAAACAACATTGCTGGTTTGGCCAGTGAGTTTGCAGTTGCCCATAGAACAATAAACTGCAAATTCACTGGCCTTGTGGATTTAGCAAAAGAACAAGGTCTGGAGCCCAATACATGGGTTCCTCATGGACCCTTGTACAACTCTGCTCCTGCCCTGCACTTGCCCAGTGGCTGGGCAGGACAGGCCACCCGGGCAGCTGTGAGCAGAGGACAGGGGCATCCCTTCTGCTTGTACTTGGTTTTGGACACTTCCAGGGACGGGGACTCCACCACTGTCCTGGGCAGCCTGTTCCGGTGTCTGACCATGCTTTCCATGAAGAAATTTCCTCACTATTCAACCTAAACCTGCCGTGGCACAACCTAAAGCTGTTTTCTCTTATCCCATCACTTGTTCCCAGGGAGCAGAGCCCGACCCCCACCTGGCTGCACCCTCCTGTCAGGGAGTTGTGGAGTGAGAAGGTCCCTCCTGAGCCTCCTTTTCTCCTGGCTTAGCCCCCCCCCAGCTCCCTCAGCTGTTCCTCATTAGACTTGTGCTCCATCCCCTTCCCCAGCTCCGTTCCCTTCCCTGGACACGCTCCAGCCCCTCAAGATCTGTCTTGGCATAAGAGACTTTCTCATACCGAGCCAGGGCCCCGGGGCGCAGCGGGGCCGGCAGGTGCCCCCTCGGTCCCCGCAGCCCCGTGCCCGTTCCGCGGCAGGGAGGGGTGGCCGAGCTCCCCCGGGATGCCGGCGGGTCCCAGCCAGGCGCAGCCCCCCGCGGCTGCCGGAGCGCGGCCGAGCATCCCCGGCGGCGCCGCCTCCATCCCGCNTCCGGCCCCGCCCGCGGCCGCCGCGGGACCGCCCGGTCCGCGCACGCGCAGGGAGGGGGCGGGAGCGTGAGAGGGTGGGAAGTGTGTGTGAACATCTGTGTATGGGCGTGCATCTGTGTATGGGTGTGTGTGCATCTGTGTATGGATGTGTGTACATCCCTGTATGGATGTGTGTACATCTGTGTACGGGTGTGTGTGCATCCGTGTATGAGTGTGTGTTTATCTGTGTATGTGTGTGTGAACATCTGTGTATGGGTGTGCATCTGTGTACGGGTGTGTGTACATCCCTGTACGGGTGTGTGTACATCCGTGTATGAGTGTGTATGGGTGCGTGTACATCTGTGTATGTGTGTGTGCATCTGTGTATGGGTGTGCGTACATCCCTGTATGGGTGTGTGTACATCTGTGTGTCAGTGTGTGTACATCTGTGTATGGGTGTGCGTGTATGGGTGTGCGTACATCTGTGTACAGGTGTGTGTAAATCTGTGTATGGGTGTGTGTCTGTGTGCATGCACACGTATGTCTGTGCACACGTGTGTGTCACTGCATGTGTTCATATGGGTGTGTGTCACTGTGTCTGCATGTGCATGTCACTGTGTGCTTGCCCGTGNACACACACTCCCCGGGCAGTGTGTGTGTGTGATCCTGTGTGCGCATGGCATGTGTGTATTGCTGTGAACATGCCTGTGAGGTGTGTGTGTGTGTGAGTGCACACCTGGGCATGGCACAGCTGTGTGTGCATGAGCTGGGCATTGCACGTGTGCACAGGTGTGGGACACAGACATTCACACGTGCCCACCTGGACACCTGAATGTGTGCAAG
>VYXC01007762.1:2238-54552 GCA_013397175.1 Platysteira castanea
AAAAGGGAAACAATTTTGCATTCCTCTGCAAATACAACCCCAGGCCAAGCTCTGGTCAGATAAACTGGGTCCTGGTGTTCTGAGCTCTGGGTGTGAAATTGCTGGGAGCAGAAATGCTTCCCAAAATGTGACAAAAAAAGAGAAAAACCATTCCCAGACAGATATGCTGGGAAGAAGGAGCCAAGGGGCTTTAGTATCTGATAAGAACTGCCTTGCATGGTGCATAGCTGCACAGAGATGCAGCCCCTTCTCCCTAACTTCTCCTGCTCTGCTCCTTTCCAGTCCACCCACAGAGCTCAGGGCTGTGTCCACCAAATGACAGTTCAAATCCCCACCTTCCCTCCACCCTACAAAATCACCAGCCTGTTGAGCAAAATTCCTGTATGTCCATCTGCCTGTTTCAGATCTCCTACATGTTTTGTCTGCCACCAGGCTTCCTGGCTGGCTCAGCAGTTTGGGAAAGAACTGAAACTTCAGAGGAGAGACAGGGAATGGCAGGACATCGTCAATTTTCTGCTGTCTGAGAAACGAAGACAGTGACCTGAGCCCTCTTGGCTATACAAAGGGGGAGATCAAGGCTTTTGTTGACATGGTGGGTATTTGAGGGTGAGGAAGGCAGCTCCAGCCATGGAGAGCTGTGTCTCTGTCTCTGGTGGTTGAAGTATCTGCAAGATCTAAGGGAGACTCTGGTATTTACATGTCTGCATGTGCGCGTCTGTGTGGGAGTAGGGCTTGTATATATTATAAGGAGAAGCTGCAGATGGCAACAACCCTGTTTGTTGTCTAAGGCCTGGTTCAGAGCCCATTAAAATCAGCAGGAGCCATTCCTTACAGTGCTGGGTTTTGGCCACATCTCTTCTTGCCCCTCCCCAGCATACCTATGACCTCAAGGGCTGCTCCTTGCTGCATATCCTCAATTAAACCCTGTGAGCAATGGGACTTCCCATGTTCCCCAGAGTGGCTGCTTTACAGGGATCTCTGGACATGCCCCCAGCTCTGCTGTCACACCCTGCAGATACTGAGGGGCAAGTGTTGCTCATTCATCACTTCCTGCTCAAGATACCCAGATGCCATTGTTTGATTTGGCTTGATAAATTAGCGCCACCAGGGAGGTTCTTTCCATCTTTTGTATTACTTTTCTCTGAACATGCTTCAGAATCAGGAGCCAGATTTGAGATCAAGAAGGCTCCTCATCTTATCACCTTCCTCCAGACCATCACGTTTCTCCCAGCTCTGCCTGAACTGTCTTTAACCTGTCTGCATCTATTTCTGAAAGGTCTTCATTCTGGATTTCAGACATCAAAAGCTGATGAACCCGTTGGTATAATGACTGCATTCTGTGCACAGTGATAGTGTTGCTTTCTCTCCTTTGGTTTTGCCAGGTGTCATAGGTTATAGTGTAAAATGGATTCCCAAAAAAAAGTTTTTACCATTTTCATGAACTGCTGAGGCCAGGTGGGGGTGCTCTCTGCCTGCTCCTCCTCCTCCTCCTTCTCCCCACCTCCTCCTCCTGGCTTATCTCCTGTNTTAATTTCAAAATTATAAATTTGGAGGGAGGGGAGTTGCATTTTCCCATTCCAAGGGAGGCTGCTGCCTTCCTTAGGCAGACACCTGTCTTTTAAACCAAGACATCAGGTTATTGCTGCACTCCTGTGTACAAAAGAGCCCTTTAAGATCTTATCATTTCCACGTAAATGTGGTAATAGCCTGTAAACAAGGCACATCCCTGCCTTTTTTTTTTTTAGTAAATCACAGGTTTATGCTCCTGAAGACTTTCATTATAAGGCATTTTATTTCATGTTTTCCACTTGTAACAGCATTTTAAAATGTGGATGCTGGAATAGGACCAAGCACAAGGGTATCAGTCATAAAGATGCAGGGTTGTTTCCACTTGTCACTCCATCATTTATGCAGCCTCAGATTGCAACAGCTTTGTTTGCCACAACACTGAGTCAGAGGTCAAAATTAAGCTGCTTCTCCTTTTTGCACCACAAACCCTTATCAGAAGTATTGCTGTCTGCTCTCCGCTTTGTCCTGCCTGAAACACCGTCCCAGCACCATGGCTCTCTGGATGTGTATCACCCAAGGCTTGACCAGGCTGAACAGATCCATTCAGCTTTTCCATTCCGATAACATCACAGGTCGGAGTGGAATGAACAGAAAGCGAAGGGTTGAGCCATCGAAGCGGATCAAGATCTGCCATGGGGGTGCCGTGGACAGTAATGTAATGTTCAGCATGAGTGTGCAGGAGATGTGTTCAGGGATAATGTACTTACACAGATAGAGAATTTTTTTAATTCCAGGATGTTATCAGATCTGGAAAAATGCTGAATGAGTGGGTCGCTGCAGTATCAGTGTATTGCTACACCACAAAGAGGGAGCTGTGTTCCTTCTCTAACATCAATGCTGTAATTGTACAGACTCTGCAAATAATTAACTGAGTCTAACCAGACTCTTTCCCTGCATTAAATCTGTATTATCAGTTCACTCCCCACCCCAAAAAATTAATTTTCACTCTCAAACCCACACCCCTTTATTATAAAAATAATACGAAATTTGATCCCAAATAATTTGGCAGGAATACTAGAAAGAAAGGAGTTTCAGCCTCTTTGGGGAGAAGGGAAAGTTTGGGGAGATAAAAACTACAAGAACATTCAGTCCCCATGCTGCAAGTTATAAGCTGATCACATATACATTCATGCATGCACATGTAGGTGTAGTCATCTCACTACTGCCACATGTTATGGTCTGGTTTCAGCAGCCAAAGCTTTCCTAGCACTGAACTCGGAGATGAAATTGCATTGCTTGATCCCGGGAACTCCATGCCCAAAACACTGCACACTTGCTCTGTGAACTGGGGCTATTAGGGACAGATACAACCATGAACTTTGCTTAATAGTCCTGTAGTTTGCTCCAGAAGTGGGCCGTTCATCTGGGAACAGACACACAGGGAGATACTGAATTTTGTTAACACCTCTCCTTCACTGTACAACCCAGCATCTCCCAGAACTCCCACCACTCCATCCTTTAGCCCACAGCAAGTACTACCTCCCAGGTATGGCAAAGCTGCCTGATGAGGTGTTTTTCTTCAGTGCATTTGTGTGATACCCATGAGGCAGGGGGTGGCTGGGGCAGAACAGCCAGGGGGTGGCGAATGTAGAAGTGGGGAAGCTACACGAGCTGTGGGTGTAGTTCAGCCAGCAGAAGGGAAGTAGGCATTGAGCTGCAGTTTCCCATTACTTGGACTCCCAGCAGTTTGTCACCATGGAAAGCTACCTATTTTATGAAATTAAATGTTCCCAACATAAGCATTTATTCCAGATAGTCATGAAACTTAAGACTAAATGGGAGTGTCTGCTAAGGCAAGAAGAACAACCATGAGGAGAAAGTCTCCTGCCAGAAGCAGGTTGCTTATTGCACTGACTTCTCTCTGAAGCAAATATTATTTCACAGCTGCCCAGGGCCACAAGCAGCCCTCTGAGCTGAGGGACTCCTCCTACTTGGACAGATTGGATACAAGGGATGGAAAAAACAGCCAAGTGACCTTTCTACTCAGAGTGAACCTGTCAAGAACGCATCTCCAGTCCTTTTCAGACCCTGGAAAAGTAGCTTTGTAAACTGCCACTTATACTGAGATAGTGGATGTAGACTCTAGGGCCATCTTGAGAACTCCCACTTCCTGTGCAGAGTTTGAAGACCTCACGCAGTCTCATATGGACCCAGTGTGGACAAAGCACTGAGAGAATGCAGCACAAAACCAACCACAATTGAACTGATGAAGCTTTCAATGAGAGTAAAACAATGAGGAAACAAAAGAAGTGTAAGTGCTGTCTTTATTCTGTGAAAATATAAAAGAAGAGCTGTATCTGAAAACAAAATCCCCATACAGAAGAAGCTACAGCAAACAGGACTAAGTTGCAAACCACTGCTGGAGTTTGCTGTGGGTTTTGCTCAACCCAGCACTTGTGAGAGTCAGAAAAGTACCTTTGCCAAGATGAATCCTGACAGGACAGGAAGGATGGTCGTGTGTGGAGAGGCAACCCCAGCAAACACCATATTGTACAAAGAAGAAGCTGGTCTGCATTGGAACCGTTTCAACTTTATGTCCATCATCCCCAAGCTGTTTTTTCCATCTCCTACCATACTGCATTCAGAAATGGTGGTGCAACCCTTCATGGCAGCTTTCAGAGACAGTCCACCTATGCAGGGGAAATACAAGAAATACATGCCATGCATCAGAGGATCCAATCCCCAACATTATTCACAGCCTGGCCAGTGCAGTCCCCATTTCCAACCCAAGAACTGTCCATTCATTACATCCAGTTGGTTCCATACCCACCAGCCCTGTCTGTTCCCATCCCCCGAACAAAGCTGAGGAAACAGCAAGGCCATCTTGGTTGACCTGAAATACAAACAATTTTTCTTTCTGCTGAATAAAGATGATTTTCAAAACTTCTAAGCATTTAAATTTAAAAAGTGAAAATGTCTTAAGTAGTTCTCTTTCTCATGTTCAAAGATTCTTCTGCCCAAACTTTGGCTTTCTAGAGAAACCAGGGCTGTGTAACAGTACTCCAGGTATTCATTGTCTCCTTCTCTCTCTGACCCTCTCATGACATTTGAACTGGATGACTTTCTCTCAGTCAGATTTGACATGGAGTTGAGAAGTCTCAAAGACAATACAGCCTGAGCCATTTATTAAGAGGAAATCATTCTCAAAAGCTTTATAGGATTTTAGCCAAACCAAGAGAGAAACCTACTGACAGGCCCACTGAAACCTGAACTTGTCCTTTACCACCACTGGAGCATTTCCCCGAGGAGGAGAGCTGAGCAGGTGCTGAGTGCCTAACTCTCCGTTCAGATATTCTTGCTCCTGTTACTTGCTTTTGCTAATGCTGCTGATGTTTCTCTGCTGTGCAGGTTATGGAGGTCTGGAATACTTTGTTGGACAATTTTATCTCAAATACAAATAACACGTAGAGGTACTTGATTAGCTCCTCACTTTTCTGTGCTGCCCTGCACTGCTGCTTCCTCTGCACAGTTTATCACACTGTACAGGCCTTCTCCACTCACAAAGACTGATCAATCAAGTTAAGACAAGTTAGGAGCATTTTTTATTTCAGTGGTACACTGAATTAATTTTGCCACTCTATTTCCATTGCTGTGACTAAGAAAATTCCTGCTTTCCTTCATGTTGTCACTGTGAAACGTGATCTAATTCAGGGTTTGGACAACACATTAATAAAGTCAATAGCAAGGACCTTCAGGCATCACATCATCACCTAGCAATATTATCAACTCAAAGGAACTTCACCCATAACCATATACAAGATAATTGTTTCAGTCTGCTTCTACAGCTGGTGCTGCTGCCCTTTATTTCCATGGTTTTTTTCCTGCCTAGTGGAGCACAGGTGTGACTGCCACAAAAGGTGGAAGTCTGTCACCTGTAGCAGGGGCAGAAAGGAGAGTGACCAGGAAAATTGAAGTCTGCTTTCCTCTCTCTAATTACAGGATCTGAGGTGGGAAAAAGATTTCTGAAGGAGCTGTTCAAAGGCTGGACTTCATGGGAAGGGACCTGTCCCTGGCTTTCCTCACACAGAAGCACCACTGCAACAGTGTCTTGTTCCCAGTGGCTGCTATTACCCCGTGGCAAAGCCAGTGTTTCTACAAAGCTCCATTTGAACTTCCATTGAGCTGGCAACTGGCTTGGATCCAGATTCAGCCTCATACATCCTAGCTATGGCCAGCGGGTTCAGGTGCTTGGTCAGATTTATTACATGCCCATGTACCAGATTGCCCCAGGAAACCAGTTCCACTCTTGATCTCAGTTATGCCATGCTGTGAGGAATTCCAGCAATTATCCGTGCTTGATAGGGAAGAAGGAAGAAAAACAACACCTGCCTTTCGATCAGCTTGAAGTTTTCAGTTTTCTGCTTTAAGTTCCTTGTCTGTTCCTCTTTTTTTATTTCACACCTTTTGCCCATTTTTATCTCAGTGATGCTTTATCTTAGACTAGTTTCACCCATTTTACCAAGAAGAAGAAAAACAGCCCCAAATAAAAGGCAATTACCAGCATTCATTAACCCAGCAAGGTCAACACATTGGTCTTCAGATCCAGTGCAGTTTACGACTTCGTTACCGCACTGGAAGGAGTCCACGCTGTAGCAGGCAGGACACTGGTATCCATTAGGCACGTTATTATCTGGTGGCACTGGAATGGAAGACTTGGGCTGTAGCTGGTTTCAATGAGGGAATGAGGGGGATAACCCAAGTGATGGCTTAGCCTGGAAGGCATAACCTTGGGATGGATAAGACAGAGGGGATGGGAAGAAAACAGAGCTTACATGACACAGAGGTGGTCCGACAGTCATCGCCCGTGCAGCAAACCAAGTGGCTCTTTGCTTTCACCTTTCCATAGTTCACGGTCACAGGGCCAAGGTGGCAGACATGGGATGGCAGGCAGGATTTGATGGATGAAGAGATGGCCATCCCCCCTGTCATGAAGCAGAAGGCAGTGCCAAGTTGTTCAACACAAAGTAACTCCCTTTGCCTCCTGTTAGCTCCTGTACCAACTTCTAGGCAGCTGTCCTGGGGCCTGAGAGGGACCCCTAAAGCCCCTGAGAAGCATCACCAGTAAGCCAGGACACCCCACCTGCAGAGATTATGGTGTGACACCTTCCTCTGACCCACAGCACAGGCTTGCTCAGCCTGCGTACAGTCTCCAGAGTGCACAGTCCATCACAGCCACAAGCATCCTGACAAAGGCAAGTCTGGTCTACCCTGTCAGCCAAGCCCAAAAGGTGCAAAGGGGAGCAGAAGAGCTATATTGCGTCTGCTGAGGTGCTTGAAGGATGAAGGGAGGGTGCACCAGCAGAAGAAGACAGGCACTGGAGCTGTCAGCACCAAAGCTGGTAGGATATGAACCAGCCTCCAGCCTAAAAGGCAACAATCACATCACTAAGGTTGAGCAATGGTCAAGGCCATGCCTCTAACACAACTGAGTGCCCTGCTGTGTCAGGGCTCAGCACCGGTTCTGACATCAACCACGTGGACATGATTACTGGTTGACAATGTCTCCTGCAAGGACAAACTGAAAGAATTGGGGTTGTTCAACCTGGAGAAGAGCAGGTTCCAAGGTGACCTTATAGCAACTTCCAGTGCCTAAAGGGTCTCCAAGAGAGCTGGAGAGGGGCTTTTGACAAGGACGTGGACTAATAGGACTAGAGGGAATGGCTCCAGACTGAAAGAGGGTAGATTAAGACTAGATTAAGAAGAAATTCTTGACAGTGAGGGTGATGAGACACTGGAACCAGTTGCCAAGGGAAGCTGTGGGTGTCTCCCATCTCTGGCAGTGTTCAAGGCCAGGTTGGATGGGGCTCTGAGCAACGTGGTCTAGTGGAATGTCTCCCTGCCCAGGGCAGGGAGGTTGAAACTAGATGATCTTCAAGGTTTCTTCCAACCTAAACTGATTGATGATGATGATTACAATGATACGGTGATAGCTCAGCCCTGGTGACATGGCATGGTTGCAAGGTGTTCCCATCCCTGCTCAAGAATGGGCAAACTTCTCTCTCCACACATCACCAGTGCACCCCCAGTACCAGATGTCAGCAGCTTAGCGTAGGTCATGGTTCAGCCTCTCAGCCTCTTGACTCAACTACTCACCTTAGCCAGAATTAAAAGCCAGTATCTCCTCCCACTACCAGGCTTTGGTCCTTCCCTCCACAACTAAGAACCAAGCCCTCCCAGGAGAAAACTGCTTCTTGGAATAGAGGAATAAAGAGCTTTTCTTGTCCCAGACTATCCTGATCTCTGGGTCCTCTGTCAGCAAAAGGAAAATGAACAGGTTATCCAAGGATGGACCATATTACCAGTGACAGAGGTGGGGAGAGAGACAAGTGCCCCAGCCAGCCCTACTCTGAAAGCCACACTGGCACACATAGAGGATGTCTTACCTATTAGGACCTCATGCAGAATAACGCCACAGGTGTCTTCACCACCAGTGCAGGTTTTCATGGGGCCAGAGCAGCTTTTTCCCATGCTGTGACAAATCTCACACTGGAGGCAGGTCCCTGGGGAGAGAAGGACACATTCCTGAGCAGCAGACAAAAGCGATCTCACTTCCCCTTTCACTGACGTTTGATTTCAGCATTGATCAGCACTTTTCACATTTCTCTTCCCTTATTTTTTCTATTTCATTGCACAATCTGTGTTAGGGTTTTCCTGGACTTGCTGGTGGCAGCAGCCCTACAAACCCCTTCATCCTGGCAGGCATTCAGGTGTCCCTGGATTAACAGACGCCAAATTCTCTCTTTGCAGTGAACAAGGGCATCTGAGTGGCTGGGGAACAAGAGCTGCCAGCAGGTACTGACTGTACTCAGTACAAACTGGAGACTCTCTTTGTAAGCATTATCTCTTTGTATATCCCTTTGTAGGCATTAGGGGAAACCACTTCACCAGATACCTGCTGGAACACTTTAGGCAGACCAGAATATCAGATAGTCTGCAGGAAGCACTTATAAAGGAGTAACACATATTTCAACAGAGGATAAACAGGATCTCTTCCATGACGCACACCCAACAAGGGTCCAGCATGTAGATTAACAGGTCCAGGACATGCATCACTTCCCTAAACCCAGCTGCCACCTAAGGCACCTTGCAGTGGCTGTGGCATCTACTTGGAGTGGCCGGTGTGACCCAAGACCTCCAAGTCAGCTGTGCTTTTCTGGAGCAGAGCTGAAGAACAGGTGAGTTGACACTATGTCTAAAATGTCACACAACCCTGGACATGAGTAAAATAAATGAGCCTGGAGACTGATTCAGCTGACCAAAGGTCTGGCTGCCTCAGGGTAACCTGAATCACTCTGATGAGTGTCTTGGCTGTAATACCAGTGAGCACCACAGAAAATCAGACTGCAGGCTCATGTTGTAAATGCCAGCACCCTCATCTGCACGTTGCCTCATAGAACCAAAGATTCCCCAAGACTGATCACCCTCACCCCCCTGCAGTGCAAATCTCCCAAGATGAGGGGGTTTATGGCTCAGATAGCAGCAATAGCCTCACACACAAAGCATCCCATTCTCAGACCTCTTCCATGTCTCATAATGCCACAGGTCCCAGTGGAAAACTCACCTGGGTCCAGGAAAGCCAGGAGGAAGCTGAGTCCAAGGGATACTCTCATGCTGATGGGTTGTAAGCACAGGGAGCTGCCAAGTCTTACTCAACACTGCACTGTGTGCCACCAGGGCTTTATAAACTGGAAGGAAAGGGGGTGTTTTGGGGAAGTAGATGTTGGGGAAGCTCTATGAAGAATATATATATTGCTGAGCACTAGCACCAGTGTTTGCTTTTTCTTTTAAAACACAGGTTTTGCCTTTTTCTGCACGAGTGATGCTCTTTGTCTTTCTGCTGCTTAGAGTATGCAGCCTGTGGAGTAAGACTGGGTTTCCTGGTGGTATCAGGTATGTCTCTGGTACAGACTTTAAACAATATTCAGCCTCCACCATCCATATGAATGATGGAGAGGAAACCATTTGAAAAGCCCTGTTGTGCTTTCACTGTTAGGCCCAAAGTAGCAAAGTATAGCCAGGACCAGCCAGGAAATTCCCCTGTGGCTGAGTTTTTGATGGCTGGTTTCCCATCTTGTCATTCCCATCATAGAGTCAGGAGCTCTCATGCCCAGAGTGCAGCAGGAAAGCAGGCAGTGTCAAAGCAGTGAGCTTCCTCTCCAAGCTAGAGCGCAGCTTCATTTTACAAAATGTCTGCCAAGGCACAACCTGCAGCAGGCTCAGTCAAGGGTTCTTGGGGCTAAATATGTCAAAGCAGCAATGCCAGTACTCCAGGGTTTGGGGTTTGATATTAAACACTTGGAAGTTGATAGGGAAGTCTCCTATTGTCCTTCTGGGCTTTAAATTAAACCAAGTCAGCAAAGAGAAAGCGTTGATGTGGCTGTGAGACAGCCTGGTCACAGATTAGGTAAGGTTATAGCAGGTTTTCCATGCCCTGGCATCTCATGATGGGCTAATGACAAGCAGCAGTGACCAATTTGCCATTGGCCCACAGATTCCTTGCCTCATGTGCAGGTTTTATCTGGATGTGCTGCCTCATTGAAACCATACCCTACCCTGAAGATCTCTTTCTGTCCTGCACCATATTGGACACAGAACCTCCGGGACTCTTCGAATTGACAGCCAGGAAGGACTGAAGGGCCCTCATGCCCCCTTCCCACTTGAGACTAAGCTGATCAAAGGACAGTGGTCTTTTGACACTTCCCAATATATTGAGTAGTCCAGTAGGACCACTTCTTAGCTAAGCCCACAGTGCTAAAAGAATGGGAATCACACTGGATAAAAGCCTTGATCCCCCATTGTCCATAAAGCTGATATCACAAGGAAACAAGGGAGAATTGTATTTTCACCCTGAAATTCTTTTTCAGCTCAGAAATGGTCTCATGCCACGGTAGATGTGTTAAAATGAAATCAAACTCCTGACTGCAGCCTGTTCAGGATTAAAATTAATTTCTTATAGATCTTAAACCTCACACAGAATAAAACCATGTCCCCGAGCAGGCTGGGGTACCTAGACTGGGGTAGGTCCTGCCATTTGACTACATATGGGACTGCAGATACAGATCGGAAGATGAGAGGATGCGACTGTCTCTGGTGATTATAATTTCATGCCCTTTCATTTAAGATGATTGTTGAAGTGCCTGGGGGACTTTCTCTGAACAACATGACTACACTAGTCTCACTGAATTTTATAGAACTCACCTGTTTCCCACCTCTCAAGGAGGGAGGGTGTGAAGCTCCTTTCATGTGCTTTTTTAGAGATGAAACTGAGCATAGCAAGGAGAAGGCACAATCTGCAACAATAAGAGACCTGGAAAAGAAGACTTATTAGAGAAGGTGAAAACAGTAAAGGTGCTCAGGGTACACCGAGTCACATCACATATGTCTACAGAAAAGAAGGACTGGATAGGAAAAACTATCACAGGGGCTTACATTAGGTATTGGGGGAATTTTCTGTGACAATAGTGAAGCTGATTTCCTGGGAAGGTGTGGATCCTCCATCCTGGGTGGCTTGGGAAAACAGACCAGACCAGTACTTACTAGGGAATTATTTAACTTGATAGGATCCTGCTCCAGGGCTGAGAGATGGATTAGATGTTCTCTCTCAAGATTCCTTCTAAATTGATTCTTATATTTTAATTTCACGGTGTGCATGAAGTACCTGTCTTCTGCAGTATATCCATTTTTCCAGAAGGAGAGAAGGATGATAATACAGCAGTCACACTCTTCAGGGAGGTGAAACAGAGGCTGGGGAAGTCAGAGAAATCTATGAGAGGAGAAAAGTTAAAAATCCAACCCTGAAAATAGTATTGGTAGGAAGGGGAGATGAAAAGGGGTAAGATCAAAAGAGAGATGATGCTATGATCAGAAGAAGAAAGACATCCATCTAGGCTAGAGAATCTACAAAAATGTATGTGGATTTGTCCTGCAGAATTGTAGCAGAAAATTCCAGTGGGTTTCATAAAATCCAAGAATTGTTCAGGTTGGAAAAGACCTTTAAGATCACTGACTCCAGCCATCACCAATACTGCCAAACCCACCAATAAACCATGTTCCTCAGTGAAATATTTACATATCTTTCAAATATCTCCAGGGATGGTGACACCACAGCTTCCCTGGGCAGCCTCTTCCAGTGCTTGACAACCCCTTCTGTGAAGAAATCTTCTTAATATCTTAATGTAAATCTCTCATGGCACAACCTAATTTCTCTCATTCCAAGAGGCCAAACACAAAGGTATGTCTTCAAAGCATGAAAATAATATATCAGATTTACACCACAGCTGAAGAACCCAGGTCAGAAAGCTCTGAAAAAGAAAGAAAAGTGGCAGAAGTGTGACAAAGAAAGTAAAGGTTAGAAAGGACTGGGGTGCACAGTTCCTGTAGAAGATACTGGAAGAAAACCTTGTGCAGTCCTAACTGGCATTGAAAGGGAGGAGTCCTAAGGGAGAATCACAATGATGGCTTTAAAAAAGAAGTGAGGTCAGAGCTAAAGATAAACCCTCTGATGGTAAGATCAGCTGGGGCCAAGAGGAGCACCCTCTTCCTGTGATGAAACCCTTCAGAAGGAACCAGAAGGATAGGATGTGCCTGGGTGAAGGGCAAATCCAACAGGGCCCTAGAACCAGGCAAGCGCACTGTGGCTGCCAGCCCTTGTCCCTCACAGTCACTGCAGCACTGTGACAAGGGCTCCCCTCCCAGCAGCTGGAAGCCAGCAAAGCACTTTCTGCAGTGGCAGACAAATTGATGGTCAGGATGAAGCCGTGTACAGTGTCATAGCAAGGCTTGGGTGCTCAGGTGCATCCAAAGAGTCACCCAGTGTACTGGCAGCCACAGCAGGGCTGTCACCCCTTGCCCACATTACCAAGACATAGCTCCTGAAAAAGACCGGAGGGACCATCACATCCAAAACAGCCATTTTTAACCTCAAGGCGTCTCTTTTTCTTCTTATCTTTAGAACAGACAGTCCTAACTTCCCAGCCTCACTGGGCTAACATTTGGGCTATGCTATAATGGGGCTTTCTATGGCTTCAGGACCTTGTACATCCCCAACAGCTCTAACACCTCCAGTAGGAGAGCAAGTCTGTGTTCCAAAAGCCCAGGCACAGCTTCTGTGGGAGCAGTAGAGCAAAGGTGTCTCCTTACCTCCCTTTAACCATGATGCAAGAAGACAGGGCTACAACATGTTGGGACATTTCAACTGTGAAGTCATCCACAGCCCATTAAAAAAGCTATAGAAGAAGAATCAAACCTACCCATTTGCTGAGCTGATTCCTTGTTCTCCAGAGCAGATACTGGCAAAATCTGCCAGTCTGGTTAACCAGGCAAGGAGACATAAGACAGCAACTCTAACCACTCCATGCAAGGATTACTGTACCTGTTCCGAAGAATGAGAGCAGGAGGAGTCTCACCATGTGCTGGCTGACTATAGGCTGAGGAAGTTCTCACAGAATCACAGATTTTGTGTTAAAAGGGGCCTTAAGGATCATCTAGTTCCAACCCCCTCTAACAGGCAGGGACACCTTCCGCTAGACCAGGTCAGTGTGATGGTCATTTGTCTTAGCTGTGCTTGCATAAATTAATAAACCAGCCAGGTGGTGGTAGGTCAGTATAAATCTAATTGCCACTCCTCATGAGGAGCTTCCCAAAGCACCCCCTTGCTGTGTTGCCCCCACTGCTTCACCAAATAACTCCAGGCCAGAAAGGAGGGGATTTCACTGCCTATCCCCACCCACTGCTGATGTGGGGTCAGTGCTTGAAACTGGTCCTGGGGAGGGAAGGCTGGTGGCATCCAGATGGTCCAAGGGAGCAAAGTCACACCAATAGCTTCATAGGAGTCACAGAACCAAGGGTTTGTCAGCAAGGAAGTTACCATGTGTCTGGAAGAGCAGCACTCCTGTAATAGGGTGCCAATTGTCACACATTAATTTTCCATGTGGGCTTTACATGGCATGGTGCAAATGCCAGCTGCACTGAGCCCTGTCCTTGCACCTGTCCCCAGAAAGGGGTTCCCTCCCTCTTTCAGCCAGTGCTGGGCTTGCCTTACCTAGTAACACCCTTCAGGGTTCAGTTTTCAGGCAGGTCAGTCCCTTAAGGGGAGAGCTCCTGCTGGCAAAGTACTTGTGAACCAGAGAAGAGAAGTTGAAGGCTAGAAATAAAATGAATGTAACGGCATAAAACTGCTGCTTAAAGACTTAAATTCTGTGGCTAAAAAGACGGCAGTTAACATGTTATTGCACCTGTGCAGCAACACTCTTGAGAAAATACCCTGAGTCAAATTACTGAATACTATCAAATCACGAAACTTCATCCTTCAAGACAAATCAGGACATTTAAAGGAGTGCAAGGGACTAAAATAAGGAATAAAATAAAATTTTATTTTACCTTTGACACTACACCATTTACGCCATTTACATTAATGAATTGTTAGCACCCTGGCCAGTAATTACTTTTTCAGCTGGAACAATTGCCAGGGAATCCAACTGCTTTTCAAGCATCCTGAAGGAAGATAGATTTGCACACACATTAGTGTGTTCAACGAGCTTCCTGTTCTGGCATGAGTCATCAGCAATGCCATCTTTGAGCATTCAAGAAAACAGCACCTGCTTAATCCATTGGTGGATGATGTAGAGAGTACGTCCTTATTAGACATTCACAGCCCTTATTAGACATTCATATTTCAACCTCCTCTTCACTGAATTGCTCCAGTGTGCAACTTTACCAGCAGCAGAGCTCATTTGCTAGGAGTGTTCCAGGCTGGTAGCTGAGGCACACCACTTTACCAGTTTCAACTGGTAATTAAGACAAAGATAATGCTGCCGTGATCTGGTATAAAAAAAAACCCCATTGAATGATACCCCATAAGATGAAGCCTTTTAATACAGTATTAATATCCACACATTATATTTATTGTTCATGGCAGTGTTTAGGACTCTCAAAATGGCATAGAAATTCAGTGTTTCAGGAATTATGTCTAAGTGGGCTCTCAAGCAACTTGGCTCTGCTCTTGTCCCTAGAAAAACTGGCCTGACCTCAAGCCCCTGGAAACTTGATTTAATGTGTTTAGATGGCTTTATTTTTTCCTGCTTTCTGCAAGAAAATTCTTCCCTCCCATATAGCTGGAGCTGATGATGAAGGTCCCAGGTCCTGGGAAGTACAAGTGGCAGCCTTCTGCATCACCCTGAAATTCGTGAAAGAATTAGAGAAAACAATGGGAACTTATAAACTTCTTTTAAAAGCCTAATTTTATGGGTGAAAAAAGGACCCTGCCAAAGACAACCTGGTGATGAGGCACTGATAGACTGCGGGTGCTAAGCTGATCTGGGGGATTTGGGAGGAAAAAGATCCATTCAGTCACTCCTTCCCTCTGGCTAGCCATTGCACCTATCTGCACACCTCTGGCATGGTAGCCTCCATAAAACAGACTACATACTTGGAAACAAGAGAATTGAATTGGCAAAGGCATTCATTTTTGCCCTTGATTGCATTTATTCTGAAAAATGTCACTCCATCAGTTTTCCACCCTCTCTTCTTTTTCAGTCAATTACTAACCCAGTCCCACTGACAGGAAACAAGATTTTATCATGAAAAGCAGCAGTTACAGGTCAGTAAGACCTGCCTTGGAAATGGACAGATGCAGCCAAATCAAGAAAAAGAAAGATAAATTGTCACCACTAGGCTTGAGACAAAAGGCTAGACTGTGGCTACAAACTTTCTGCATGGTAGGAAGTATTTGAAAGCAAGCATTTCTTTGAACCTTGACAGAGATGCAGCCTATCTGTTTATACTGGAGATCTTTGAAGTGTGAAGATCCAGACAACCTCACTTACCACTTTTTCTTAAGCTGAAGTGATCAGGAACTGACTGAATCCTCCTTAGAGTTTTTGGCATCTCATCTCTGAGTAGTGTGAGGTTACTCCATCGATGCCATCCTTTTCTGTTGCAGGATTTTTCCTGCATGTGCACGCGTCATTTCCAGTGAACCTAGGTGCTATGTGCTTTTCAGTACCAGTTCCTGTCTCCTCTTTCCAGGCCTTTATTGTGAAGCATAACAAATTGCATAAGGAAGAACCTGGAAAGTCATGCCCTGCAGCACCAGGAGACGTGATCCCAGTTTTCCAAATGATGCTCATCTTTCCCATCTTTTTCCAGTCCAACATTATTCACTGGGTGATAAGTATCATAAAATAGAGGTATTCCCAAATGAGTGTGACATATAGGACTAAGAAGGTCATGTTTGCTTAAAGCCTGAATTGGTTTGGGCATTTTTTAGTCATCAGTCACTTTCAGAAAGCAAAACCTGTTGTTAGGTTTGTCTGGTTGTTCTTTCATTCTCTTACAGATTCATGAGGAAATGCACCCATTGCCCAAGCAAGGCAGGCCTCCAGGCAAAACAACTGTTTGACAAGCTGTAGTACCGTGGATATTTCAAAGTGAAAGAGAGTAGGTTTAGATAAGATATTACCAAAAAAATCTCTGCTGTGAGGGTGGTGAGGCACTGGAACAGATTGTCAAGAGAAGTTGTGGATGCCCCATGCCTTCAAGTGTTCAAGGCCAGACTGCATGGAGCTCTGAACAACCTGGCCTAGCAGAAGATGTCCCTGCCCATGGCAGGGGAGTTGGAACGAGATGATCTCTAAGGTCCCTTCCAACCCAAACCATTCTGTGATTCTGTGTTCAAATATTACAGCAAACATCAGATAAATATCCAGAAACATCAAACAGTGAATGGCAGGGGTAGAAATCCAAGCTGAACTCCAGAGCACTCAGTGTGGAGGTGCCTGGGGTAGCTCAGCACCACCTGGAAGAGCTCATGACACAGCACCATGTGGAGACACGGAATCAGGTCCCCTGAGCAGGCTGAGTACCAGGTGCCATGCTGGCCTCCAGGATCCAGAGCAAAGGGAGCTGTCCTGTGTGGCATGGAGGTGCTCACACAGCCACCTCCTATTTGGTTGCACCCGTGCTTGGGGAGCTCTAAAACCAGTGGCAGCCACTGTTGGCCAGTGTCCAGAGCTGTGTATGCCACAAGACAAATGACCTTGATACTGCTTGTCCTAAAACGGACAGATTGGAAAGAAGAAGGTAAAAAGTGCCAAGTCACCTAAGTGACCTTGAAAGGGATAATCAAGCTTTTCCATGACTTGCACCTCAAATCCTGTGATCAGTTTTGGGCCTCTCATTACAAGAAAGACATTGAGGTGCTAGAGCGTGTCCAGGGAAGAAAGTAGAGAAGGGGAGGGTCTAGAGCACAAGTTTGATGAGGAGCAGCTGAGGGAGCTGGGGTTGTTTAGTCTGGAGGAAAGGGGGTTCAGGGGGACCTTATCCCTCTCTACAACACCCAGAGAGGAGGGTGTTGCCAGGTTAGGTCAGTCTGTTCTCCCAAGAAACAAGTGACAGGACAAGGAGAAATTGCCTCAAGTCATGCCAGGAAAGGATGTAGGGAAAAATTTTTTCACTAAAAAGGGTTGTAAAGCCCTGGAACAGGCTGCCCAGGGAAGTGGTGGAGTCAGCATACCTGGAGGTGTTCAAAAAACATGTGGATGTGGCATGTGAGGGCATGGTTTGGTGGTGAACATGTGGTGGTGGTGGGTTGACAGTTGGAATTGATGATCTTGGAGGTCTTTTCCAACCTTAACGAGTCTTCCTCTGGTTCTATGTCATGCTCTTACCTACTCATCCCAAAAGAATGTGGACCAGGATTTCTCACTCACTAACAAACATCTTGGTTGTGGGGATAAAAAACATTCTGGCAAGGAGCTCTCTCCAGCATAATGTATGATAATGAATACATTTTCACAGATAGGCCCTCACTCTGCTACACCAACCAAAAAGTCACTGGTTTCAGCAAGCCAGGAGATCAGGCTAAAGATACCCTGGGCTATATGAAATCAAAACAGGAATATCCCAAATAAAAAGTTTCTTAACTTATCAGTGACATATATGCAAACAAAATCCCCCCGAATGTGGTCTGTAATCAGTCTGCCCTGTTTTTTCAAACCTGGCATGTTACAAATATACCTGATAGGGATGATATACTGACAAATGGCTGGCGCTTGTGTGTCTTCTAGGCTCCAAGCAATCATCTGGGAAACCACAAGATTTTAATGAGCCTGCCCCAGAGACATTAGGTTTTATGGAAACAGATTAAAAGAATTTTACATAACAACTTAATCATGCAGTATAATGAGAAAATAAAAAGTAATGCCACACAGATAAGACATGGGAAATTCCAGCCCTAGTGATATAAAATGTATGGAAATGATAATCAGGGGGATACAGAATGAAAATGAAAACAAATATGAAAGAAGAAAGGCAGATATGTAAAACAGGAATTATAAGATTATTAAATACTAGGGCAGTTACATATAAGACCAAAATCTCTAATGTAGCATTTTTCACTAAAGTTTTTGTCATCTTTATTATTTAACTTCTGCATGAATGTAGAGGGAAATGTTAAGGAGTACAGCTGGGTTCCAGATCTCTGCATTGTCTTAAGGAGGACTTTAAACTGTCTGTATCTCAATATAAGGAATGCCAAAATTACATTCACTGGTTATGTGGAAAACCTCATTATGAGGGTCACCTCACTCTAGATTGCAGGGCAAAAAAGGTTGCTAATAAAGATGAAAATGAAGGTGAGCTTGGGCTTTGAGAAAGATACACTCTTCTTATCACAAATCCCAAGACCAAGCAGAGAAATAAATCAAGCGTAGACTGCATACCCCACCACTGGGATCTGGACTTCCAAACCTTGTCAGTCTTGTGGATGAGGATCAGTTTTGAGGCACGTAGTGTTGAAGACAGTATAGGACCTCAAGCAGAGTCATTGATGTAGGGCTCAAATCCACTGAATGCTGCTTTCAAAAGGCCATGTGAAGCTGCTCCTAGGGGTTTGCTGCAGTTCCTGTGTCAGGCCTGACGGCCACACAAGGATTTTTCAGATGCTGTGGAGCATTTCAAATGGCCCCTAAATGCATTTGATTGCCCAAACTGCAGTCTTAGCCTGCAAGGTCAATCCCATCTGAGTAGCCCAGGCTTTGCATTATCCCTACAATTTTCCCCATATGAGGTGATTCAAAGCTGTAAAACCCACAGATGCATGAGCCACTCTGATAGTGCTTTGCATGACACAGTTCCTAGGGAAATATAACTGCACCAGATCCAGTTATGCCAGCACTGTGTGTATGCATAGAAAGAGGCAACACCAGATCCTAAATCCCTTAGTGAAGAGACCTAAACTCAGGTGTGGTGGTGCATCCTCCTGCCTTTTCCAGGCTGCACTGCAATCTGAGGAATGCTTGGTAGGCCTTGGCCTTGATAAAGGGCCTGGGCTCAGCTCTTTTTGAGCTTATTAGAAACAGACTGATCCCAGGATTTGCTGCTGTCTAATGAGCTCCTGTTTTCTTTAAGAACAGCCTTGGAAATTATTTTTCTTCCCTGAATAGCTGAACATCCCTGTTCTCACACTTTCAAAGGAAGTGCCGACCCAAACTGTGGCCAGGATGAAACATTGTTATGACGAAAGTCCACTTTCTTGTGGCCCTATAAACAGCGGTGCAAAATGACACCCTTGGAGCTCTCCTGGGCCCCAGCAGGCTGCAAGCAGCAACCTCCCTCTGAGTGGGGTCTCTCAGAGCCAGCGAACTCTCATGTTTGCTGTACTCAGAGAATGGTTGGATGACAACAAATCCTGGGCCAACACCCCTACTCCTCGGGGCCCAACCCTTGGCCCACTGGGGAGAGGCAAAGGCATTTAAAGTGAGTATTTCCCTACCTTCGAGGGGAATTTTTGACAGGTACCTTGCTTGCACTGACTCTTTCTGTTTGCGTGCATGCACATGCGCATGTGCTATAGCAAATCTGGGAGAAATGCTGCTCTCTTAGATGTTTAAGTACTTTAGATATCTCAGTTAGGCCCGTACATAAGATTAAGTCATAAGTTGTAAGCTAAGTTAAAAGCTGCTAAATGTTGTTCTTTTGCTAAATTGCTAAGTTTACTTTGAAGTTGTAAGTTAGGTTAAACGCTGTTAAGAGTTATTCCTCTGTTAAATTGTTACGGTTAAATTATAAATTAAGTTTAAGGTATAAGTTAAGATTAAGTTATAAGTTACATTTAAGGTGTAAGTTAAGTTATAAGTTAAGTTTAAGTTATAAGTTAAGCTTAAGTACTACTAAGGTTGAGTGCTGTTAAGCTTTTAGGCCATATTCCTTTTTATCTTTGCCCTCACTGTCCTTTTGTCACACACACCTAAACACACACACACACACACACATAGATAGTTCTCAGCTCATTTCTGTTTTGATTGGCTGGATTTTGTTTGGTTTTGTCGTTGCTTGTTTTTCCTTGGTGTGCTTTAACTGTCAAAAGTAAGTAGTAGAGTGAATCTTGCCAATGAACTTCGTCACGCTGTAGCTTAATATTAAATGTGGTTTTTACTGATAGCCTTGCTGATGATTTTTTAAGTGATTTTGATGCCTTGATGGGGCTGCCTGAAAACCGGGGCTAGACAAAATTAAGAGAATAAAAGTGGGTATATTTATTAAAGGGCCTTCAAGGTACACTTTGGGCAGTCAGAGACACAGGGGCTACACCCAAAATGGACAACAGGTCATGAGTTTTCCATACTTTTATAAGTTTGGTCCATTTGCATATTGGGATTAATCCTCCAATTACAATTGCAGGTAATGAAGTCATTAGCCCAAATTTGTTCCCCTCTTAAGCCACTTTGTTTACATATTTCAGGGCCTGAGACACTAAGCTGTCCTCGAGTTTCAGGCCTAGAGAGGATTTGTGTCTGACCAGAGTGGGAGAACAGCAGCTAAGAGGAGAACAGCAGCTGAGAGGAACTACATGGAGTTTTAGAGTTACACACTAAAGCATTACAGGATATGAAAATATAAAAGCTAAAATCCTAAGGCATCAATTTCAAACACTCGTTTGTAACAACAAGTGAGCTAAGTGACATCCTCATAGTCTCTTGGACAGCATAAGTACCCTTCTAAAACTGACCCTGCAAAGGACCTGCTGCTTGTACATGCATCACTCATTCCCCATGACAATCCCATCGTGGTGACAACCCCGTGTGGCAAGGTTGGAGACAGTCAGAAGTCTCACCGACTCTGAAAGCAATGTGCAGGTGAGGCAAGGCACAGCATCATGTGGGGGTAGCTCCAGCTACTCTGCTCTCTTGTTATACTACCCGTTGCTAAGGGAATAGCTTTTGTGCTTCACGTGGGTTTGCACCCATCAAGACCTGCAATTTATGAGGCAGAAAATCGCTGTGGGAATACACGTCTTGACCTGCCTTTTGTCTGTGCCAAGGAATAGATTTTTCCTGCCATACTGGCCTGTCAGAGAGGAATTGTTCTTTGGTACAGAGCTGGGGAAGCAGAAAGCTATTGCCCTCTCCCTAGGCATCCAAAGGGCTCCTAGTGCCAGAAAAAGAAGCTGTAGCCATGTGAAGCAAAGCTGTAGTGCAACGTAAGTTGACGGTGCTGACAGAAATGAATTCCAAGGATTAACTCTGATCTGGCAAGCTTTGTTCTGGACCAGACCCAGTACAGACTATATGGTGCTGTCTCTAGGTCAAATCAGGTGTCATCTGACTGCACAAAGCCCTTGAAGTATCTCACCATGGCAGTTAAGCCAAGCTCACATCTTCTCTCCCCTGTATTGTCTGCTCTGGGTGTTCTCCTCCTTCTCCTTCTGTTTCCTCCTCCTTCCTCTCCCTTGTGCCACTGCCACAGCTCTTGTGCTCCCCTGGGAAGGCAGGAGCAGATCTAACAGTCACTCAGCAATGAAATGGGAAATGTGGTCAGGCCATGCAGCCATGCTGGCAGGGACAGAGAGGACAAGGTTGCAGCTGTCCACATGTACCTTGGCTGACACTGGCAGGGAACCACACAGCAACTTTGTGCATGTGCTCGGTTGGGCACGTAATAAAACCATATCTGTTGCCTAAAGTCTGTGTTATGAATCTTGGCTAATTGAATTTAAATTTATTCAGGACTCAAACCCTGCTTTGATTCAAACCTGTGTTATAACATGACCCAGAATTACACAGACCTGGTATGGAGAGTTAGGGAAGAACAACCCCCTCCTTCAGTCATGCAGTCTCTGGCTTTTTTTGCTGGGATCTCTTGTAGAATCTCAGGTTCATCTTCAGGGATGTGGGCACACCTCCGTCATGGACTGAACAACTCAGTGAACTTCCTGCAAACAAAGCTAAAAAATTAATTCCTCATTGCATGGGGCTCAACTGACATCAGTACTTGGAAACCCAAATATGCCATAGATCTCTTATGACATCCCCATTCCAGGAATGATCTGGTGGCTCCCATTTCTTAGACCTACCTTCACTCCAGGCTGTCCAGAGTTTGCTTTCTATCCATTCAAAGCTAAGAGCACTTCATCTTGTCACCAGTAACACCATGTGCCTGCGCTGATATTCACACCAACAGGGCAAAAGTTCTTTCTTCTTTTGCTCTGCATTATGGGGCCATCATGTCATGGCCAAAGAAAACTCCTTGTTCCCTTTATGAACTGCAGACAGAGGTTCCATTAGGGGGATGAAAAAAAATCTGCATAAACCAAAGCCAGGATTAAAACAGAGTAATCCTGGACAGTAAGCCAGCGCCTGCTTATCCAAAATGCCTTTGGCCTCAAAGGAAATGGCTGTCTAATTAATGTCAGCAGAATTAGCATGTGCATGGTTTGTATGTGGTCTCTGCCAAGGTTACAGTTGGCAAAAGCAGACTTTGCCAAAAGCAGCCTGCTGGCAAAGCCCCATATTTTCCACTGCCTAGAAGCATATCTCTCCTAATTTCAGATACTTTCCTCCACCTGTGGTCTGCTCCTGCCAGTTCAAAAGCCCCCACCCAGGGGGATCATTAACCCCTTCAGAGTCAGCCTCCACATCCACTAGGAAAGAGAGCTGAGTCCCTTATGCAATATTTAACCAGCACTCTGAGCCAGGGATGGTTTTTGTCCCCATTTCAGCCTGGAGCATGGATGCAAGACACAACTAGCCCAGAACTTTAACAAGACATCACCAAGATGAATCAGTACTACCAAGTTATGTGATTACTTAAGATTTTGTATACATAACTGGATGAAATGAGCTCTCTCTCCTGTCTTTTTTCTCCTTTGTCCAATCTCCCCAATTATCTTCATCTACTGAAGCCAAGATCCTTTCAATACCTCCAACTTGCCAAGGAGAGCTGTCCCAGCTTGCTATTTGAATTATAACACACCCTCTAAAAAAGTCTCTGGCTCAGAATTCACCTAAGTGAGAAGATCCCTTACATGCATAACAAGGAGAGCAGAGTTGGATGAGTAATTGATTCCATTCCGATTGAAACAGAAAAATCTAGTTGGGTCCTACTCTCAGTTTGCTCCTTCTGTACTTGCACAGACTGCAGCAGGTCTGTTTTCAGGGCTCAGAGATGAATTGAAGGCTCTGGGCTAACTTACCTGCTGAGGTCAGCTGGCTCAGGGACACCACCTGTGATTCACAAGCAGCTATTCTCTTGCTGTTAACAGAGAGTTGGGAGAGGGAATCCCAGGGCTGCACAGGTGGAAAAGACATTGGAAGTTGGAACTAGATGATCTTTAAAGTCTCTTTCAATCCAAAAAAATGCCATGATTCTATGATGGGAAAGAGACTGTTGACAAGATCATGTAGTGACAGGAAAATGGGAACTGGCTTCAAACTGAAAGAGGAAAGGTTTAGACCAGATGTTAAGAGAAAATTCTTTATTGGGAGGGTGTTGAGACACTGGAACAGGTTGCTCAGAGACGTTGTGGATGTCCCATTCCTCAAGTGTTTAAGGCCAGGTTGGATGGGGCTCTGAGCAACCTGGTCTAGTGGAAGATGTCCCTGCCCACAGCAGGCAGATTGGACCAAGATGACCTTTAAGTTCCCTTCCAACTCAAACCATTTTATATTCTGTGATTATTCTTCTTGGGGCCTTATCTGAAGGGCTGTTTTGCAGTGGGGTGATGCTCGGACACTCAAAATTTGACTGTAAAATGTAAGGTTGAGATTAGCCCCCAGACACAGCAAAATTTTTTGAAAGGAGGGGAAATTCCTGATATCTAGGGGAAAACCACCGGAAGCCAGGTGCCTCCCAGGGCACCTGGAAACAGAAGGATCTCAGCACAGCAAGGAAGTTGAGATCTCCAGATTTTCATTCAGGAGAGGAATTGTAGTGGTGCAATTTTTCACAACAAAGATAAGTGGAGGTAAACTGCATCCCTCTGTGTCTCTGTGCAGCACTGAGTAACAAAAAGCAAGGATGGCCACCTGATATGGAGCAGCTGTTTCTTGTCCTGCCTTGATCTATGTGGGGCTGTAGGATCTCTGACAAATTTTTTACTAGGTGCACATGCAGCACCTGCAGTGGAGGAACCTGGAGCCCAGCAAGCTTGTCAGTCTACTAAGGAGACTAATAAATTTAGCAGATATAATCTCAAAGAACACAGAGGAGAGAAAGAAGCCTCTGCCAGGGCAGGAACCTTTTCTTCTTCTTCAGCAAAACCAACCAGTTTCAGTTGGCTTCATATGTGGGGAGGAAGGACCGTACAAGATCGTGCAACGCAGGAGCAAGTGTTAGCTTAGCCATGTCTAAACCAGACAGGCTTTCTTGTCCCTCTGACATGCTTATATCCAGCTATCATAGCAATATGTCTGTTTTTCCTCTGCAGGTGTCATGTTTGAATACTGGACACGGATGGACACAGGATGTAAGTGGTGCCAGCTCTGAATGCACAGTGTATGCCAAGAGCTGCATTGCAAGAGCTGTATGCTCACAGTACTGCTGCCCTCTCACCACTGGTGGCAAATAGGATACCTTCCTTTTTCCATAGGAGGGACAGCAAGCACATGGAAACATAAGGTCCACAGTCCCTGTAACACCTACTAACAAGGTTTGAAGAAAACATGAGGTTTGTTACGAGTTTTGCAGAAAGAATTGTGGCACCCCTCATGGCACCATCCCCAGTGTAATCCTTCATGACATCACCCTTCTAGAAGAAGCACAACGCAAGGTGTCTTTCCAGAGGTTCAGGCTGGTGCAGCTGAAAGTGGGAAAGGACTTGGCTCAGGACTTCCTGAGGCAAGGGAGGAGGGCTTTTCCCCAAACATTGATTCTCAAAGGATTTCCATCTCTGTTTCTTAATGTGCTTTTTGTGCACTCTTGATTCCCACCAGTTATCCACCTTGGGGCAATCACTTGAGTGTTGCCACTCTATTAAATGGGAATTGAATTCGGCAGGAGGCAATTATCTGTGTTGGAACTTTCCCAGGATATTAGAGCTGAGATCCTCAGCAATATCTGATGAGATATTTACAGACCACAAGCAATGCAGTCATTATTTAAAATCATGGTGTTTCCCACACTGCTCCTTAATATGTTTTTGGGACACTGGGCTTTAGAATAAGTCAGAGAAAGAAATTAAATCACACCTCTCTATCACAAAGCAATAGAGTTTTCCTTGGAGATCTCTTTGAGTGCAGGTCTGCTGCTACAGCTTTTTTATTCTCAGGTGGCTGGAAAACAGTCCTTTGACATGAGCCATGCTTTGTGTGCAAATTGAGCACTGACATTGCTGAGTGTGTGGGAAGGGTCCATTATCAGTGCGGGTACTGATGATGGTTATTTCTGCCCTACCCTGACCTGACTGTGATATCTTACCATATTCACAAAATCACAGAATATTCTGAGTTGTAAGGGACCCACAAAGATCATCAAGTCCAACTCCTGTTGTTAATGTCAGACTGATTATGAGCCAGCTATGTGCTCCCATTGCAAACTGCGTGAACCACGTATCAGGCTATGTGAGGACTTTTGTGGCAAGCAGAGCAAAGGAGTTACGATTTCCCATGCTGGCTCCCAGTTCAACAGGGCTATCCAGAAACTGGAGAAGGAGCAGAGGAGGGCTACCAAGACCAGGAGAGAGAGCACATGTCCGAAAAGTCTAGGTAGCTGGAACTGGTTAGTCTGGTGAAGAGGAGTCTGAAGCCGAGATCTAACGGGAGCCAACCAGTAGTTGAACTACAGTGGTGGAGCTGTTCTCTGCAGGGGCAGGTAATATAAGAAAGAGTAACAAAATGAACTCTGGGAGGTTCACAGTGGACTTGAAGAAAAACTTTTTTAGCTGATGCTGCAAAAGCATGACTAGAGGTCCAACACTGGATGCCCAAATAGTCAATGACTTACAGGTCAAGTCATGTTCAAAAGAGCCAGTGGGATTCACAAATTGCACGATTTGTTGAATGCAACATGTCAGGGTTTTGTGGTTTGCCAGTGATAATGCAGTACCTGCAGAGTAGTTGCATACAGCACCAACAGTACAATTGCAATCACAAGCTCGATATCCAGTGTCAACACTCACACAGCTGAGGACACAAGGCTTACCAAAAGGTGTCCCTTCCAGGGAGGGTGAAGAGAACAAACCTGTCAACCTGTCCCTGCACTTTCATGTCCAATTCTCATCCCCTGGTTAAATGCAACACTGGGGTACTTTTTAAACCTTGTTAACTGCTACTGTGCAAAGGGCTGCGGTTGGGACTGTGGTCAAATCTTCCATTCTTTGTGGGCACGTTGTACAGAATATTTCTTGATAGGAGGTGTACTTGGCATTTATGGGTATGGGGTGGAAGAACGAGACCAGGCAGCCTATGCCTCTCTTCATGATCCCCTTCATCAATGCCACGGTGGCACAAACTACAAGACCTCCATCTTCTTTCTGTGCTTCCACCTGCAGACTCCATGGCATATTAAGCTTTGCATTTTCTCCATTATTTTACACTTTAAAGAGCTGGGATGGATGACCAGCTCAGGTCTGGTCACCAGAGTTATCTCCATACTCTGAGCTTTCCGGGACACAGGTAAATCAAATCCATGTAAAGTGGCCAGCCTTGTAAAGTGCTGGGAATAGCCCAGCTAGTCAGAGCAGCAGATTGAAGTGCAGATCTCTGAAGATGTCTCCAGACAAAGCCTCTGGGGTACAGCCTTCCGATCAGCTTTGCCACTTTCTGTGTGGGCACAGAGGGATTCAGTGAATTATTTTAGTTGAAAAATAAACCAGAAAATTACGATCTGTTTCAGGCAGATACATTCTAGAAGTTCCTAGCCAGCCTGGGAGCTGTGATGAGTGGTCAGTGGCAGACAGTCTCTGAGTTGCCACCACTACCAACAAAACATGTACAGGACCACTGACAATCTAAGATAACCTCTGCTTTGTAGTAATTTATGTTTTGGGACTAACACAACTTGCTGGCTTCCTAACTGAGGCAGACTCATGCCCATATTGCATACAAATGAAAAACTGCAGCCCTCAAAACCTAGGTCAGGGACCAGTCGCAGGCAAATCATCCTTGACTAACTGGTTGTCAGTCCCAGTTCAGAGCCTGTAATGAGCCCCATGTCCAATTGCATGTACGAGAACAAAAATCCTGCCTCACCTTATGATAACAATTCAGTGTAAGTAATTTCACAGGCAAGAGACTGCCTCCTAATCAAGTCAGTTATGAAAGAGCTCATTTGTGGGGAGAGGAGGCAAGATTTGAATCTGAACAGCACTTCACAGTGAGTTTCGGTACAAAAGAAAGATAAATATTGAAATGTGCATTTGCTTCTATGAAGAAAAATTGAAAGCTGCATAGCTTCTCTAAGAAAAGCATGACAGGACAGGTAGAGAAAGGGGTCCTGGGCTGTCTGTGTGCTGCACAGTAAGAGGTGATGCAGGCCATCTGTAGGATGACTAATACAAAATGTGCTTTTCTCTTATTCGTCTCTTCTTCCAGCACACTAAGTTCTTCTGGTTGGTTTGCTGTCATATGCAAATTCTTTGTTTAGTTTCCTTCAGCTTGACTAACATTGTAGTTCTTGAGAATCAGTTGCCATTGGGTGTGATAATGCTCTCTCCTGCTCATGATATTGCACTACTCCAGAAAACAGAAGGGTTATAACCTGTGTGTCACTCACCTGCATGGATCACATCAGGGGCAGGTAATGGAGAGGGCATTTCCAGGAAAAGAATGCTTTCAGTGCAGCAGGACAATGAGGAGAGCCTCTGAGTTCCACTGTGAAGGCTGTACTGTGAGTCTTACAGTGACCTGCAGTGAGTCTGGCTCCCTCTGGAATATCATCAAGGTACAAAATGTGTGTTTGTGATCTCACACTCTTCCTCAGTTTAAGACAGTTTCTCTTCTTTTTTCCTTCTTCTGAATAATAGCATTGCCTAAGCCAGGAATAGTGGATAATTTTTAAGTGTTTTGGGTTCATGGCCAAAGAGTTGGTTACAAATATCTATACAGATGGGACAGACTGAGAACACACAATCATTGCAGCTCACCACAGTTTCCTAAGTTGTAATATCCTTGTTGCTTCTGTTGACATGCACACAGTCGAGAATGTACCAAGAGGGAAAGGAAAATCAGCAAATCCAAATTCTCATCATGTCCCACATCTGCTACCACACCAAAAGCATAAGCAAACAGCAGCAAAGCTGCACTGTGCCATGTTAATACCGACTCTAGAAATGTTTTTCCAAGCTGGATTCCCAAGGAACAAGTGTCTGAGCAGGGCAGGAGGAACAAGAGTCAGTGGTGAGCAAATGGTGCCTCACAAGTTCAGCAAAGCCTTTGCATGGCAGCACTTGTTCTGACTGCACTTTCAAAGAACTTGACAAGGATCAAGCCTAGGACTCAGTACAAAGCTGGAAAGATTCATCAGACACTGGGTTGATGGGGTGCTATATCACCAGGATGTGTGAGCACTTCCTTCAATTGGTCAAGTCCTGTATGGGATTCCATCAGTGGCAACCACAAAGGGTTTGGGTCACAGTCCAGGTAGTTCAGGTTTCCTGTATTGCCTGCTGGTGCTTTTAACTTTTATCCCGTGCTCCTCATTCTTGAGGGAATATTCCTTGTCCCTCATCTTCTGGCAACCCCTCTTGTGTTCAAACCATTATTTTTCGGGTTGATCCTTAGGGTCTCATTTCGTTCTTCTGCCCCCTGGCTCTTCATCCAGCTGTTCTTGTCTGGTGCCGACTATAACCATTATGAACTAGGCATGTGTCCTCAACTGCAGCACAGGGAAGTCCATATCCACAATTAGGTCACTTTTCTCTATTATGGCAAAAAAGAGGAGGAGGTGGGGAAGCAAAACATAACCAATATAAAACTGTTCTAGGAAAACAGTCTTTGGAGGAATCCCAAAACCTCCTTGGTTGTAGAGCCAACATCTAGCAGTGCAGCCAATCACTGTTTTTATTTAACTTGCTTTTCAGCCAAATATTCTTTGGAAAGCCATTTCAGCCATTTCTTAGGAAATGGCAAGCCTTTGCAAAATGCTTAACTACTCCTACATCTCTGGGGTGTGGGATCTCAGTGCAGAGGGAACCAGGTGATTCTCTCCAGGGACGGTCACTTTAGGGAAACCATAATCTCCTGCTGGGTTGCAGGTCAGGCCCTTATAGCCCCCTACAAAACCATGCTGGGAGGAGAAGCCCTGCCTCAAACACCAACAAGGCTGGAAGACACACCATGAGTCATCTCATAGCTGTCTCTAATCCCAAGTCTGTATGTCACATTTATTTTCTATAAGACACTGGAATCATAGCAATTGATAGATAAAAGATGGTGAGAGCCAGAGCTAGACCTGCTCTCATAGAAAAGACAAAGAATAAGAAGAGAGATCAGGTAAGAAAAAACAGGAAAAAATGGAAGGTGAAAGGGAGGGTAGTGCTGAGGAATATATTTAACACAGGCAGCTTGGTGTGCATGCTGCAGGTTGAGAGCAGGAGCCAGAGGCTGAGCCCCAAGCAAGAGGATGTGAACTGCTAGTCCTTTGCATAACAAGGGGCAGAGGGACCTGCAGCCTGGGGAGGGGACTGGGCACTCAGAGACACACCAGGAGCCAATAACTCCAGGCTTTCCCCACACTTAGGCTGTGGGGGGATAAAAGCACAGGGATTTCTCTGCTGGGGCTCCTCATCAGAGGCACCAGCTCGAGCTGTTATTCTGATATTGCACCATGATTAAATTATTTTAAGGATCAAGATGTCTGAAACTCTGCTTCTGTGGGAAACCTGTGCTCAAGCCAATAAGGAAACCCATTCTGACTGTGTGAATCTGGGGTATGTAGCTGAGAAGGGGCCTCATCTCAGGGAGTGCAAGTGTGATGGCCAGAGCAGCTCCTGGATGGCCTGGCAGGGAAGTTTCCTTAACAGTAGTTGTCACCTTCCATCAGAAAAATAGAACAGACTATTTTTGTTGGAAGGGACCTAGAGCAATCATCAACTTGCTCATGGTGCACTCAACTCCTGCATCCAGATTGCTGATAAATACATTGAACTGGTCCTGAAATTGACCCCTGAGGAAAACCACTGGTGACTGATTGCCAGCCAGATGTGGTCCCATTCATTACCACCCTGTCAGCCCTTCCTTTAGACAGTTCTTCACCCAGCACACCATGAACCTGCTCATCCCACAGCTGAACACTTGAAAGAGACAGTATCAAAAGCCTTCCTAAAATCCAGAAAAACTCCATCCTCTTGGTGTGTGACCTTATCATAGAAGGATATCAAATTATTTAAACAGTATATTCCCTTGGTTTAAGTCCTGTGGACTATGCCTGATGATTACACTTTTCTTTAAAATCCTCACTGAACCATGGCTGCAGTAACTAACTATAGGCATTGTTATCTTACCCTTTCCAGTCCGTGGATGCTTCTTGTTACAGACTTAAAAAGCCTTGTGGCCAAATTACCCTTTGAGCTCTGGGCTTGTGGGACACACCTGAGTGTGTTGCAAAACCCCTAGAGCAGGACATCACAGGTTTCATGCCTTGGGCAGAAAGACTAAACACCCTGGAGTTGCATCCAGGAATGGGAAAAGAAGTGTGGAATAAAAGACCTCACCACTCCCCCAATAAAAGTATTCTTCTGTTACAAATGCAGCTGAGAAATAGAAGTGGTTTATGCTCCTGGCTCTTATATCCTGGCAGCTGCAGTGCTGTAATACTTACCATGCATTAGTGTAAATAGGCTGTAAATTAAAGGTTTACATTACCCTAGCTGCACTCACGCCACTGGGAGAACAAGCCCAGGAGAGCAGCCCATCAACTCTACAGCTCTAAGCCCCTCAGATGAGCATCACAGCAGTGCTCCAATAAAGAACCAGCCCTGGAAGAAAAATCACCTTCCTTCCCCACTCTGGGGCTTTGAGTTCACTTTAACCTCCCCAAAGAGCTGGCCCCTTCCCGGCAGGATCTCTGCAGCACCCTGATGACTTGATTGTGTTTGCCTCATATCTGGAGAGCATCCATGTGATTCACCCACAGTTCCTCCAGGGCCTTGCAGCTTTGATCCTTGCCCTCATTTGCTCATTTTTGTTTTCTCACAAGAGAGAAAATAACAAGGATGACTGACAACACACAAGATGAGGAGTCTGCTTCATGGTCACCAAGTGCCAAGGGTACAGGCCCAGGCATTTAACAGGACTGGATGGTGGGCAGCGGGTGCGATGCTGTGCTAGGATCTTACACCACACAACTTCCATGAGCCAACTCTGCTCCCTGGAACAGCACACATTTTCCCTCAAAACCAGAGAAACCAATGTAATTGCCTTCCTAGAAATGACTAAGAGCACAGAATGACAGACATTTTGTCAGTTGACTTACAGATATGAGTCAAGGTTGGGTGTTTGGGCCTGGTTTGCCCAGTGACACCCTGAAACAGCCAGAAGGCTTTAGTCTCTTTTTTTCCTTTTCCTTTTTTTTTTTTTTTTTTTTTAATAGATATATTTCCACACATGGAAAAATGGGAAAATAGCAAGAACTGAGCTTCAGTGGTCAGCAGCTGAATGTGGAGGGGCGTGTGTCTAACCAAAAGGGAGTTTTATGCAGAACAACCTGCTTAGCCAAAACAGGCCTTCCTCTCTGAAAAGCATAGTCACCTATGTGCTGATTCCATTTTAAACAAGAGAAGTTTTCAAAACAAAGATTGTTTTCCAAGTTAAAAAGGAATTGAAAATAATTTATGTATGTATCTATCTCAACTCTAGGATCCTGTTATCATATGTGACTGCTTCCCTTCCTCCAGTCCTTAGAGATCATCATAGTTTAACTGTCATGCTTACTAAAGTCCTCCCAACAGGGTCAATAATAGTATTTCATTTCTCTGTCCAGCCAGAGACATTTATAGAATCTGCAGGAATTCTTCACTCCTGCTCTATTGTCCCTTCTCCCATTTTTGCCCACAATGGGCCGAGTGGTTCAAAGGTATCAGGGGAGGATAGAGATGAAGGCAATGCATGCACTCACCCTCTTGCACACCCCTACTGCAGGATCACATAGCCCTGGTCTCCTGGGGAAACCAGACAGAAGTGGATAAACATCTCATTGCATGTCTCCAAGAGTAAAATTTTCCCCTGCAGGAGAGAAAACTTCTTGTGTGGGTAGATTTCCCTGCCTGCAGAGCACACATATGCTAAAAACAAAAGAAGAACAGTATCATGTGATCTCTGGATCCAAGGCAGAGATGTAGCTTGTTTTGAAGATGAGAGCTTGTTTGCCCACAGATCACTCTGGAGGATTTTTCCTGGGTTTCCTTTGAAGAAGCTAAACAAAACCTCATAGGAAAGAATAGGGAGAATTTTCTGCTTATCTATCTGGTGTACAGCTGATGAGACAGGGTACAGCCAAGAGCTAATCTGCAACACAAACTTTCCCCTAGAGACATAATTCTGTCCCCTTCATGTGGTGCCAGAAGGGAGAAAAATAGGAGACCAAAGCTACCAGCAAGGACATACACCATGAAAGAAGACCCACGCACACTTTTCAGTCATTTCCTTGCTCATGCTTCCTGCTGTCCTTGAAGTGGAGTTTCTAAGGGGTGTGCTTCATGATGCTCCCAAATAGCACAAGGGAAAGAGAGTAAGGAAGCAAAAAGAGATTACATGTGTTAAGAAGAAGCCTCTGCCTGAGCATTGTCACACCTTTCAGGGAGTTGCACACACATCACCTGAGACTTCTAACTGCTGGGACTAGAGTCCCACTCCAGTGAGACATATATATTCAAAAAGGGTTAAAGATAAAAGGAAATATGCCCAGTGGTGCCAACTGACACCACCTGAAATGCATATACATGATAAACAGCCCAGGGACAAAGTCTTAATTAAAGTATTTTTCTGAAAATCAAAACTGAACCCAAAAGGAGGGGCCATATGCTGTCTTAACTGTATTCTTATTTTGCTGTCCAAGTTCTAGGAAAAGAAAATTGGATACACCATTCTTACATCAAACAAGTAGTGCATAGCCAAGCCTGTTGATTGATGACAGAATCTTGAAAACCAACAAAGAATGAAATGGGATCTTACTCTACTCCTGCTGCTGTCGATTCTGGTGATAACTGCAGCACAACTAAATAGAAAATTGAAAAGAAAGAAAGATCCAAAGTGGTGGAAAAGTGATAAATTTTAAAAGAAAAAATCAACAAAAAGAGTATACAGGATTCAAGTTCCAAATTCTTGAGGAATCTTAAGAAGGGACTCTAATTTTCTGTTGTGAATCAGATAAGGCATATGATCCTACTGTGACAGAGGTAGTAAAAAAAATTAGACCTTATTGTTCCAGTCATCCTAGTTGGTAATTTCAGGTGTTATGTGGAAGTTAACAGTGAATTTGTCAGAATACAAACTACTTCACCTTGTGAAAAAATTGACTTAATACCATCTACAGTCCCTCTCCCCACCGTGATGAATTCAACTTCCACTCTTCTAATAAGAGAGGAGTTGATCCCCCAAATATATGAAATATGCTCTTAAATACATAGGGACAATAGGTATTACTTAATCCCTCATAGTCACTGAAACAGGTAGAACTGATGAGACGAGTTGGTGTTCCTACACATCCTATGTGGGATGGTAAGCATGGCTGTAGGTGCAAACCTTTGCCCCCTCAAGATGAACAAAAAGAGATGCAGCGGGTACTACAGGAACAGGATTGAGACTTTTAAATAGTATATGTGCTGATGTACTTGTGCACAAATTGAACATAACCACAAGTGACTCGAGGAATTTGGAACACCCAGTGTGGTCTGTTAGCATTAGGGACCAACCAATGGCTTGTGTCTAATACACAACCTCAGTGGGAAAAATCAGGGAAGGACACCAGCAGCTGACTGTAGATCATCTCCTTTTGCCATTGCAGTGCTCTATCAGTAGTCCAAGGCAACATTTCACTTGGCTTTCAGTGCATCCAAGCTCAACTTGTTACTGATAGTCACCTTGTACATAAAGTCATGGAGAATAATCACACAATTCGAAAGGTTTCATGAACTGTGTTCAGCATGTGAGCGGGAATGCTTAATAAAAACCAAGGGAGGACTGCTGAGAGATACTGGTTGTTTAGCTTAAATAAGTTTCAAATAGAATGAGTCACAGAGTTACAGTGTTGTGTGATTTAGTATGTTGTTTGCTTAGCTTTACTCGCTTAGCATGAGTAGCTGGATTTGCTGAAACTTTAGTCTGCAAGCTGTGGACTTTCACCTAGATAAGTCTGTGGCTGAGGGTACATTTTCGTAGTAATTTTCCTAGTAGCTGGTACAGTGCTGTGTTTTGCCTTTAGTATAAGAAGAACACAGATGATACACTGATGTTTTGGTTGTTGCTAAGTAATGTTTATCCTAAACCCAGGACTTTTTTAGTTTCCACTGTTCTGCCAGCAGGCAGGTACATCAGAAGCACAAACCAGGGTGTCATCTGAAGGAGCTCTGGTCCCAGGCTCATGTGGTGCCCCAGGCAAGTCCATGGTATGGCACATGTGGAGCAAAGGCTGGAACAGGCAGGCACCAGCAGATGGGAACTCACCTAACTCTGTCTCCTCTCACCTCCCTCTACCTCCGCCTTGGAAAAGTCCCTGGTCACCTCTGCCCAGTGAAATCCATATGGAAGTAGACTTCCATAGGAGGGGAAGAGGATGGAGGAGGGAAGGATTTGAACAGATTTTCCCAAGGTTTGGCTGAAATGCCTGAGTGATTGCACTGGCTGGGAGGTGAGGAAACACTGAAGACCCTCTCAGAGAGGAAGGTTCAAGCACAGTAGGAAGGGAAGCCTGGTCAAGGTCAGGGACCTTGGAGAGAGAGAAAGGGGAGCAGGTGGAGGAACTGAGCTGGGAGGGTACATGGGATAGCACACAGGCTGTGTCCCTGAACCACTGCCATGGCTCTTTCTTCCACTGACCACCTGGCTTAAATTTCTTAAAGGAAGTGCTCCATTCCCACATGTTTAGGGCATAGGTGACCATAAAGCTGTGTTACCTTGGCTCAGGAAAAGGCTCCCATTACCCCTGCTCCCTTTGTATCTTACTTTCCTCCCAGGGGCTGACAGAGCTGCAAATGTTTCCTCCTCAAAAATGAAAGGAAGAAGCCATGAAGAGGCCAAACCTCAAAGGGAAATAATAAACAAACACATGACAGCATCACCTCTTTGATAAAATGCTGGGAAGATTTTATGAAACCTCTTCAGAGAAATGTGGCTGGCTGCTAGCCTGGAGCAAGAGCTCCCAGAGTCCTTGTGCCCCCAAATTCACAGCTTGCTTTATCAAGGCTGGTCCTTCCCCCCTGCTTCCATCACTCACAAGTGTAAATGGTGCTGGGGGGGGCTCTGCTAGGACCGAGGAGGGAGGAGAGCAGAGGGAAAAGCACTGAAGAGGAGGAAGAGTGCCATAATGAAAGAGAGCAACAGGACAAAACCTGGAAGACAAATTAATCTAAGAGACACCAAAATGCAGAAGAGGCACATAAAAGGGCTGAGTGGAGAAGAGGTCATGGGAAGGGAAAATACCAAGCCAGTTAACCAAAATGATTGAATAGCAAATGCTGTGCACAGGCTGTCTCCTTCAGTGCACGACATTATCCCCAGTGTGCACCTTCTCCCTGCCTGCCCAGGGGCAGGGTGGTGCTGCTCTCATTCTCTCTCTCTCTCTCTCTCTACTTTAAAGACAACCAAAGGCCCGTGCCCAGACCAGCAAAGGGTCTCAGGCGTGGGAAAGCTCTGCGTCGCCACTCCTTGCTGCCAGACACCTGGCATGCACACTGCAGGAGACTCACAAGTGCCCTATGGCACTAAGAGGGAGATCCACCCTTCCCAAAACCAGTTCCCATCTCCTGAGACCAAGGGCAGTCCTTGAGAGTTTCCATCCTGCATTATTATTCCCTTGGTTATACATACAAAACATAATTCTTCTCCCTGGTTCTACAGTTTAGGATAGACCCAAGAGCCCTGGTTTTAAGTTAATGGCTTCATTCTGGCCACTCTCATTGAGCGTGGAATTCAAGGTTTAAAAGTCACTGAACTGAAATCAAGCAGAACTATTGCTGCCATCACCCCTTCAGGGGCTGGGTCTTTCTCGCTTTGCTGCTT
This sequence comes from Platysteira castanea, assembly GCA_013397175.1. Lineage (NCBI taxonomy): Eukaryota > Metazoa > Chordata > Aves > Passeriformes > Platysteira > Platysteira castanea. Next base: position 38,235 of record VYXC01007762.1, read on the forward strand.
TTTGTCACAAGGGTTTTCCTGCTAGCAATCCCAGTCCCAAAAGCAGAGAGGGTGGAAGACACCACATTACCCACGCCTTGCACTACAGGCAGTCAGGAACGACACAGCCCTTCACAGCCCCACTTAGCTTATGATACTCAGAGAGACTGGTACAAAAGCCAGAGACATTGGACCAAATAACTGAGCCAGTAAAGCCCTTCCAACTTTACTCATCTTGGACTCAGTGATCCTCCAAATGTGCTGGAGCAGCAGCATTGCTGCTCCTAGAGTTCAGGGAATAGCTGAGCTGGGATTTATTGGATTGTGGCTCTCCTGTGGACCTATACGTCTGTCCCACTGGCTCAGAGGAAGTGTATCAGAATGGCGCCTCCTTTCCCGTCATCATCTTTCCTCCTGGAAGGCCAGTAGAGCCATAAATGTTTCCTGAGTGAGCCTAATGTAAATGAAAGGACTCAGAGAGGCAACTATTTGCCTGGAGATTACCTAAAGCAATGCAGCAAGAAAGGGAAAGCAAAGTTAAAGGGCAACAGAAATTCTGCCCTTCTGTGCTGGGTGGAGTTCAGAGGTTCCAAGAGAGCCCAGAAGGTTTAAATGAAAATTTAATTGTTTCAGGGTCTGAGGTGGCACCAGTCAAATCACAAAATACAGCTATTACAAGTTGTCCCTGTGACTCATACCTGAGAGGTAAGTGTTATCCAGATATTAGCCTTCAGCATTAGTGCTCTGGGTTTGAAGCTCCTGGCCAGGGAAAGGGTAGAGTCTTAATAAGAGCCTGTCATGTGAAATGACATGTTTGTGTGACTGACACCTGAGTGTGCTCAGTTCAGATAGGACAAGGAAACTAGTATATCTCTTTGACTCAAACTACATTTCTCTTAGCTCCAGTATCTCAGGCTGAGCCTTAGCTGCCATGTCTGGCAGGGAACATCCACCTGGGATCATTTACCACTGATAGCTAGAAACCTCACATGTGGGGTGCTCCCTGACAGGTTCTTCAGGAAGGTGTTACTGTACTCCCAAGTACAACTTAAAACAGTTGAAGATCTCCTGGGGCAAGCTAAACCTGCCTGGCAGGAAAGTTGTCTTCTGGCGAGAAAATTAGAAAAAAAAGAAATATTAATTATGAGACAGCATCAGTGTTTCTCCGTGGGATAGTGAATGAGATTGCCTGTCCCCATATAAACAAACAAACTCCTTTTGGTTACTATGTAAATCCAGTGTTACTCCAGCTCCTCGAGAGAGCTGGTTTCAATGAAGTCTGTCACAAGCCAAACCAAGAGTGTTTGGAAGCTCAAAAGACACCTCATCGGTGTGGTTTTTGCTGTTCCTTGTTGAAGCATTCCTAAAGAGGGTAGGGAGGTGTAAGTGGTTGTTGTTGGAGACTGGGTGCAGGGGCAGGCAGACCTTTCATCCATTCCCTGTGCCACTCCTATGCCTCTGTGGAAATGGGTGCACTACCACAAAGGCAGGGGAACTATGGACATTTGTTGAGTTTCTGCTTCCGCCCAGGCCATAGTTTCCTGGGGGAATTCCACTCCAGTTCAGTGATCTCCAGGACTTGACCCAGTTGCACATGCATAGGACTCTCAAAGCTATCTGCATGGGGTTTGGACAACTGACATGGGGCCTGCAGGAGATCTCAGCCACTCTGGAGTGGCAGCTAGAGCCAGGCAGGATGACCCAGGGCATCTCAAATGTTTTCTGACCCTTGCACCTAGGTATCTGAGTTGAGCCCATAGTCAGCACTGTCAATGAAGAAATTCAGTTCTCCCTTCCAGGTGGACTCAGGGAAAGTTCCTGAGTCCACTTGCCAGTCAGAGCAGAATCGTGGGCTGCCAGACTTCTCTCAGCTGCTCTTTGTCCCTCTTGCACTGTGTTTGTCTCATGCTGCAGAGCATAGATAGCTTCTGCACCTGCCCCCTCTGATGGGGTTTTCAACAGTCTTACACAGTCATCCTCACACCCTCAGGTCCCTGGAGACAACACAAAAATCTTCTCAGTGCTCCACTATTCCTGTCTGGAGTCTGGAGACACCATCGTCTCTCCCTTCTGTCTGGAAGGACAAATATCATCCCAGTACCAGGAACATTTGTCCCTGTGGTGTGTTTCTCACGTTCAGCTGTTCATCAGGGTAGGCACAGGGCTGGGCTGCAGTGTCTGACGTCTGTTCAGCACTTGGAGTACATGGACTATGAAGGCAGCAGACAGAGAGAGAGCTCTGGCACTGTGTCACCCTGGGCCCTGTTGCTCAGAGATAGAGGAGACTCTCTTATCTCCTGTTTCCACCGGGGACAGAGTGATGAATTTAAAGAACTAGTGGCATTACGGACAGTGAGAAGTGTGTAAATGCAGAATGTCCCAAATTAGATGAGAGTAGGTTCTGTCCACAGATATATAGCTACTCTATACACAGTACTTTTCAGGAAGCAAAAGAGTTTTTAGGATGACAAGACCTGACCAGAGCCCCAGCTATCTCCCTGTCCCACCCTATTCTTGGACATCACATCCACACTATATATGATGAATGTTACAGGGCTCAGGGACATGTTTTCCTTCCTGAAGATGGTTAGATGGGAGCACACCGGCAGTCCTAATGTCTAACAAGTTATACTTGGGTCTCACATCTTATATCCAGATTGCAGATTTTTGGCCCTCACCAGAGTAACACATGAGGGAGACCAAGTCACATCCCAATACCCAAGTAACTATTGTGGGAATCCATGGCACTGGCTGCTGGGCAAGCAGGGGCAGCAGGTAAGATATTCTTAGCTGTCCTGGAGGCAGGAGGAAGGTCTCACTCCAAGCTCCAGGCCCTTGGGCCAGGGTTGTTACCTGCATTAAAAGGGAGCCTGTTCCCTCTTACGGCACCAGCTGCAAAGCCAGGTGTCGCACAGCCATGCAGGTCCTGTGAGTCAGCTGGTCTGGGCCAGACTCATGGACTGAGGTGCAAATGAGCTGTGTCGGTGGTTTAATTGAAAGATTCTATGCAAGAAAGAAAAAGAAGTCAAGACACTTTCATTTGAGACAAACTGTAGAGAAGTGATGGACATTTTAGAGAAAGCTCCTCAGATCTGAAAAGGTTTTGTTCAGCTGGTTCCAGGCCAGCAGCAGAAATTAGTAGAATGCAAGCGAATATCCTGGGGAGGAAGGAGAGCAGGAGATTTGGTAGATGGAAAATAGGCAAATTCCCTTAAAAGGGATAAGGCAATTGGTGATCCTGCAGGCAACAAAACTACTATCTCAAGCAGCATATTTCTTATATTTTCAGAGATCTATCCTAGTTAGAAATCTTTAGCCTGAGAGCTTGTTCTACTTGTTGTCTTCCTCCCATTTATTTATTTATTTTCTCTTCTTCACCAAGGTGTAGGTGGTGGGGAGAAGGGAAGACAGCAAGCAGATGATCTGTCAGTGTTCATCCACTTTGGGCACATGTGGAAACCTGCCCTGGTACAGCTGTACCAGACTTGCCTGGCAGTGTTCAGCAAATGCAACCAGCTCCTGCATCCCCAGCACTCATCACTGCCAAATGGAGAGCTGAAACTCAGTTTGGGATGGAAGGGCTGGGCAAAGGGAGACTGTGCTATTCTCCCATTCACACTGCAGTGCCAAGCAGCCTCTAATTCATGCTTTCACGAGGTGAAACAGAGCAGGGTTCGGAAGAGATCGGCACTGCTGCTGCCATTTTACAGATGGAGTAGAGCAAACAGACCTGGAAGAGCTTCCCAAGATATACCAAAAATGTCAAAGCACCTGCAGCGAAAAGCTTAGACCAGACAAGAACCTAGAGGAATTGAATACATCTTTCATCTTGCATTTTAAATTTCATAGGTTTTAAGGTCAGAAGGGACAAATCCTGTCAACTTGACCACTTGGCCTCCTGTAATGGAGAGGTCTGGGAATTTCCTCCAGCAGGACTTGCAGTTTGCAGTTTAACTGAAAGACCTTTTTCGCAAGACAGCCAGTCTTAATTTGAAAACCTCACACAATAGAGAATCCACAACACCTTTTAACATTTTGTTCCAACAACAAATTACTCTCCCTGTCAAGCCTGAATAGTTTAAACTGTAGATTTATTTCTTCCTACAAAGCGTATTTCAATAGCTTGACAGCTGGAGTTCTTCTGACCTAAAACCTGGATGACTATATTTGGCCATATGAGTCTTACCTCTCCAGTGAGGCACTACAGGGTGATTCAATGCCTTTGAAATGTAGGTATGGATGAAAAAAAAAAAAAAGAAAAGAAAAAAAAAGAAAAATGTTTGGATTTGCATGGGTCTGCCAGGTGAATAACACCCAGAACTCGCAGCAATTTAATGGTGTCTGCTGCCAGGGAAAGCACCTTTCCCTCCCCACACTTTAATAACACTTCTAGAGCTCTTGAAATGTGGTGTATCAAACTGTGCTGTGCACTGCCCTCCTTACATGGCTAGCAAAGAGCAAAGACAGAATCATGTCTCCGATGGACCAGACCCTTCTGGAGGCTATGTTCTTCATAGCTCTCTGTCCACTGATGGCAGGCAATGCCTGCCCCTTTTCTCATGTTGATGGATCTACGCAGCACTGCTTGGTGCTTCTCCAACAGCAAAGCCAAAGCTTAACACAGTGATTAAGACAGAAAATTTAACCTGAAACTGATAAGACATTTTATTGCCATTTTAATAGGGGTAATAACACACACCATTGAGGCATGAGTGAGGCAGGGATAAAGGAAAAATTGATTACTTCATGTCAGGCAAAAGAAAGAGGAATCTGGTAAGTAATGTAACAACAACAAAAACCACAAACAAACAAAAGGAAAAAAACCCAAACAAACCAGAACCCACACTACACCTTGAATCAAAAGTCTTAAGATCTGCAGCAAGAATTTTGACATATTGATCAAGCCAGTTGAAGATACAAAGCGGTGGAAGAGTAGAAAAAAGACTAGCAGTCCTGAAGGGAAATGAGAATTGAATTCTGCAGCTATGTTAGTTGATCACAGTATACAAGGCTGCTACATAGAGTTTGAGGGATAAACTTTCATGTTAGAAATGCAAAAAACAATGTGCTGTCCGCACATAGAGGAAATCAAACAAACCTGGGAAATTTCTTCCCAAAAGCCATTTGATTCCTAGCTGGTGAATTGCAGGAAACCACATTCATCCAGACCTCACTGAATTGTTCAATAGGGCACCATGTGGGAAGTGAGGAGTTATTTTAAGGCAGCACAATTAATACAGGAAAAATACAGCGGTACACACACCAGCCAAAGAGCAACAAGAATTTTATTTATAGGGCAGCTGCTTGTCTAATTCTGTGAGCACTGTGTTCAGGCCTGTAGTACTTTTCCTTGCCTAGCGTAGCTAAAAAAACAAAGGTGACTCGGGTAATATGCTAGATGGGGCTGGACAGTAGATGAAGGCAGAGTAGGATTGCACATCCAGATCTATGTTAAGTGAAAGAATAGTAAGGGCATTTAAATTGTACAAAGGGTGAAGGACAAATACTTACCCGGTGGTTCTTTTGCCTTAAGATGCCTGCCAGCAGGACACTCTCACCCCCAGCCCATACCTTGGCCACTGTACTGAGCACAGCTACTCCATCTCCTCCCACATGCCCCAAAATCACGCCCCAAAATCACACCCCAAAAGGGAAAGGAATAAAATACAAATGGAGCATGTAGATGTACTGCCTGAAAGAGTTAATTCCCCTTTGCTCAGGCTGAAGAGGAAAAGGGCTTGAGGAAGCTCTTGCTATAGATACATTCCTTTTCATGGTGAAGTTTGCTGACAGATGCTTAAAAATACAAACAGCACTAGCATTTTACAGTGTGGTTATTGACATTTTATTTTTTTAAAAAGGAAAAAAAATGAATACATCCTTTTAGTGGCTGGAAATGTGTACAAGGTTACATTTTTCAATGAATTCACTCATTAAAGAAACAGGCTTTGAACAAGTTTCTCCAATGCACGGGACTTACAAACTCTTTCATAACCAATAATAATTCTTTTCAAATTATTTGTAATTATATGGCATTGGGAGAGCCAGAGATCCCCTGAGATGCCAGTACTGCTAGTACAGGAGGTGCCTGACCCCAGTCCCTCAGCCTTGAGTACCAGGGATATATCCCAGTTATTCTGCAAGGTAGAAAAGGAGGTGCTCCAAAAAACACAGTGCCGTAATCCAAGACCACCCCAGGAAAATCCAGTAATATCTCAAAGCTGACAGAGAATCAGCAGTTCCCACACATCTCTAAATTAACTCATCCCAAGCTTGGTATTTAGTAACAGCTTTAAGGAGTATATTTATATATAAATCTACTAAAAAAACCCAAACCCCAACAACACCATTGTAAAATTTACATGAACACACGCCACTTAAGCAACACTGTGTTTCCAGTGGATCTTGGCTATTAGCTGCTTGCAGTTTATATACAAAGCTGCTTAATTAGAAAGGCTGCTTCAAGGAGCCAAGCTTTCTGTCTAGGTTAGCCCCTGGTTAGAACAAGGATTTCCTACGTGTGATCTTCTAGGAGTTGGCAATATTAAAATTTTTGATTATAACACCAGGGTGCACTTGTTTGTAAACATTTTGTCTTAATATTGAATGAAAATCCAATGCATTCTTAGTCTACCCACTGACATTATGGAATTCTAGGAATTCATAGGAGATATAAAATTTGGCCAATAAAAATCCTTTAGACAAGTTAATTCCTGGTGTCAAGGTGACTTTTAGAGCAACATCAAGCACAATTTGATCCACAGTAGAATCACAGGCAAATTTCCTCCAGGATATAGAAGTTTCCAATCCATGCCAGCAAAACAATTTTAGTTTTGCATGATCCCCATTCTACGGATTGGAACACAGGTTTGAAGGGAAGCAGTTTGCCAAGGTCACAGGCAACGTCAGCAACATAGCTCAAAAGAGCTTCAGATTCCTGAACACCTGATTCGTGTTGGACAACAATGCCCACTTCTCTCCTGACTCCTACAGTTCTTAATCCCCTTCTATTAGGAAAAGATTACATGATACTGCGTTTGGAGGAAGGCTCACAGAGAAATGTCAAAAGCAAATGTGTCAGGGATGTAAAAAAAAGAAAAAAAAATTACTAGAATATCTCAAGACAGGTAAAAAATTCCTCATGTTGTTCTTGAAGCTCTTCTTAACTTCTCCTTTTTGCCACCTGCAGTCCTGAGTAACGAATACCTGCCAGATCTGGGTGGCAGCTCCCTCAGACCCTCTCCTTGTGCTTCACATTAGCCAGCTTGACTGTTTCCTGCTCAGAGGCAGGTGGAGAAGGCTCATCGTGACATCCAATCATCAGCTGATAGACAATCACTCCCGCAACTGCCCCAAGGAAAGGAGCAACAACTGGAACCCACCACCAGTGGGACGGCTTACCAATCCTGGAAAAGAGAGGGCACAAGGTAAGAACTGCAGCCTCAGCATTTAGGATATTTGCACTTGGATCTGCAGCAATGCGAGATTTGACCCTCTCCAGCCATCACCACCCAGCTGGACAAGAGACGAGCACGTGCATGTCGGCAGAGCTTCCAAGGCAGACGTTGCCACACACACTGTAAGTCCCAATGACAAGCAATTCAGAACAGCTACTTCCAGGACTTCTAAGACTGTCTCTCCACCAAGAAAGGTGAGAAGCATCTGCAGTGCCTACACTAGGCACTTTCAATCCCCTCCCACTGCTTGAAGGAAAGCAACCCTTGATAACATGGCTCCCTTAATTGTCTCAAAAAAGAACAAACACTTCCCATTTTCTACCATTAAAAAATCATAAAATGCTCATGTTCAAGGCGCAACTGAAATTCTCATGGATGCTCCCACATTTCCTTTTTGATAGCAAAGTTATGTCATCTGCTCTCACCACTGGAAACTGCCCAGCTTCTACAACTTCTTAAGAGGTCGAAGAGCAGACAGTGTCTTTTAGCAACATTTAGACAATCCAAAAATACCTCATGGCTGCCAAGACTCTTCATAGTGCCAGAGCTATCATCTATTTGGACTCATAATTTTTTTCCCCCTTGATTCACAAGACTTTCATCTTCAAGCACTTACCGGAACACTTCAGTGCCCCAGCCAGCAATGGCTGTGAAGAGACGAGGCCCAAAGTCCCTGGCAGGGTTGACAGCATAGCCAGAGTTGAAGCCCATGGAGGTCCCAATAACGAGGACGACAAAGCCAACTGTGAAAGCCTCCAGCCCAGTGGGGACGGGGTTGTTGTAGGGATCAACGATAGCCAAGACACAAACAATCAGGGAGGCAGTACCAATGAACTGGAGAGGGATGGGGAAGGAAAACAAGAATTTAATCCAGATTAGTCTTCTAACCAAGTTATTTAACTCCTCTGGGATGTAATTCTCCTAACAAGAAGAGGTGCACCAAGTCATCCCATGACATTATCAGACCACAGCAGGCATGGGAATGAGAGTGGACCATGTTCCTCTCTTGAGATTATGGCAGCCCATAATCTCAGTCAAGATTGCACCTTTTTCCCTATCCCCAGAAGAGCTACGAATAGCTGTTTAGGCAGCCAGAAAAGCTGGAAACATCTTCTTCCCATGTGCCCTGGTTGGGTAGAAGTTGTCCCTTTTGTGGCTGATGGCAGCTTTAGGAGATAGTCACATTCAACAGCAACCACCACCCCACACCCAGCTGACCTCTGGATTGTGCCACAACCACAGTAGTAGAGTGGGAGTGAGGAAGAGCCATCATTCCTCACACTATGGCTCTTCAGGACCAGGAGCAAATGGCATTCTTATCTCTGATGTCCTGACCAGTGTTGTACCACTTGTTGTACCACTTGTTAACACCTTAGCACAAGCCTTCTGGCTGTAAGGTCCTTTCTGGCCCTGCTCTTCCTATGGGCTAGTGAGATACCTGTGTTAACTCTGAAACACCTTTCTGGATATCTTCTCTTTAAATTGCAATTCATTTTCTAACTAAAAGTGAGGCCCAGAACCACCCAAAAGATTTCTCTTCAAATGGACTTTCATCTTTCATGCTCTCAGCACTCCCTTACCTGGTCAAAGAAGCCATTCACAACATTCAGATGCTCAGATGGGTAGGTGGCAAAGATTCCAGCAGTGCCATTCGGTCCTAGTACACTGAGCCGGTTGTTGTCAAAAGCCCAGATGGCATCTAGAGGTAGGGAAGGAGAAAATAAAAACAAAACATTTGCTGTAGAGCAAACAGTCATTCGGAAAACTTAGGGCATCATCCACCAGTGTTTTACCAGTCAGGTTCAGAGGCAGATGGCATTAGTCCCTGTTCCTAACAATTATTATTTGCCAGGCATCAGGAAAAAGAGCCAAAAAGCAAACACTAAAGTGACTCCAGCTCTCTCCCAAAGGTAACCAAATGCCTCTGGTATCAGTCTTGGTGTGAAGACATGACATAGTGATATGGATCAGCAAACAGGATTTGGGCTGTTATTTCACTTTTCTTAGTTTCAACTGCCAAGGTTGTCTTTAGAGCAGCCAGCACCTTGCCTATCACTGTGTAGAAGCTGGATAACTAACTTAGGAGGGTCTGTATTCCCTTCATGGTGAGTGGAGACAAAACCAGACACCTCTGTAGCTTTTCCATGGGCTTCCACCACCTAAAGTGGGGTTAAATCCCTTCTGAAGAGGAGGTTTCAGTCCACCAACCGGAAAGGTAATTGGTGTTGAACTGTAGCCATGATGTTTACTGAGAGGAAGGTAGGTCTCCTTGCTTCTTCCTAAAGCAAAAAGCACCCCTGCAAGTGCTGGGGTGGCAGCTTCCTCCCCTCCAGCTGGAAATACCAGTGACCCTGATGTTCCACTCAGCTACAGGGAACACCACTCCTGTTGCCTGAAACAGACCTCAGGATGCAAAGTCTGAATCCAAATGTCACACCTGATATTAGAGGTAGAGCAAGGCCCAGCATAGAGATTCAGTTCTTGCCTGCTGAACATCTCCTTGTGATGATGAAAAGTACACAGGAGGAATAGAGGCATGGGGAGCTGGATTTCTAGGGTACTTTCCAAGGTATGCAATCACTTTGATAAAAGCAGTAAAATCTGCTAAAAGTCACATTATCTGGAAGCTAACACAAGACAAGTGCATAAGATATCACAGTGAAGACTTCATTTTTTTTAAGCCAAGAATGAGAAATGGTTCTGGAACAGGGTACAGATATAAAATCTCCATCACTGCTAGTGTTTCAATGACTTTTCTGGAAGACCAATAGATACAAAAGGGGCCATCCAGAGGTCCAGTGCTCATTACTCAAGGGCAAAGACTTGCACTTTGATGATGCTGGTTGGCCTTCAGATTGCTTTGAGGAGGCTTGAACCCATCATCCTGAGAATGGGAAAGCCATCCCAGAAACACAGTAAGGAGGTTTCTTGGATCTCTGCTCTGCAAGAAAGTGCTCCTCTCTGATCTGGAAACCTCCCTCCCTGCAGTGAGTCACAAACACAGTAGTCTCACCTCAAAAAACACAGAAAGTTTCCACACTTACCATAGTACAGCCCAAAGACTATGCCAGCTCCAAGGAAAGCCCCCAGGGTTTGTGCAAGAGCATAAATTGGTAGCTTGATCCAGGGCTCCCGGGCCAATAAGCACATGGCAAAAGTGACGGCTGGGTTCAGGTGTCCACCTGCAGAGAGGTTGGTGGTTAGTGCACTTTTACAGGTAGAATTTAGGTCCCAGAGTCGTGCCAAGGGACACTAGCTTCCGTACCAGTGCCACACAGGAAAAGTAGGCCTATGCAACAACTGACACAAGTGAAACTCAGCCTACATGGAGCCACACGTACCTGATACCTGTCCTGCGATCAAAATGCCAAGTGTTACAGCGAAGCCGAAGGCCAGGTTGACAGTCAGGAAACCTCCATGAGTCCCTCTGCTGAGCACGATCTGTGCAACGGAGCCACAGCCAAAGAGCTAGGAGGAGAAAAAGAGATTGAAATTACCGTCTCTGTTTCACATCAGGGCCAGTTGCTTAGCAATGCCTGCTATTGCTCCACTTACACCTTCAAGGACCATAATAGTCCACTCACAACTCAAAGCCTTCACAGTTTCAATCTCTGGTCAGAGTATCTAGGCATTATCTCTAGGGATGGGAGGGAAGAAGAAAGGGCACAGACAAATCTATTTCCTGGTAAGATGGACTGAAAACAGGGCCAAAACTAAAAGCAAGATAGATCTACAGAAGTCTGGAATCCTTTGTCCAAACATCTAATTTTAAGATGGCAGGTGAGAAGGATCAGCCAGATAGCATCCTGGTCTGAGGTATTCACAGTACCACCATTCTAATGAGGGATCTGGGTACCTTTGTGTTAAAAAGGGTAATAATTGTTTGACACAGTCGCACACAGATTGGTAGGGAACAATTTTGTTAATGCCTGGAAATACAGTCATGACTGAAGAAGGCCACATTCAGCCTGACATTCACGGAGTTCTCTTTTCAGGCTCCATCAAGAAAAATCCACATTCAAGAGAGTCCATCAGCATAGCCAGTCTTGGCCTTCTGTGCAAGATCAGGATGCACCAAATCAAGCACTCTGGCAGACAAAAGCTGTTTATTTTGGGTGATAAAGGTGTTTCCTCATAGCTAAGGGAGGTCTTACTTAAAGATGTTTGCTCCAACTGGATAATCCTTCTCTTCCCAACTGCATCCAAAAGCCATCATTCATATGCTCACCCTTAACAACTCAAACCAGTTTCCCCTGGCAATTCAGTTCATCAGTCATCCAGCTGCAGGCTTTCTATCTTGGTAAGTCTGTCCACTATCCACCATGTAATTTAAAGAGCTCTAAGCCTGATCATCTGTATGTTTGTACCTCCCACTGGCTCCACCTGAACTGACCCTTGGTGTATTATCACTTGGAATTACCACACTGGCAGGTACAGAGAGGATCCTTAAACTAGGACAGAGATTACAGCTTGCTCATGAGATGCTCAAATCTAGGGATCAAGGCTTGACTTTTTTCTTCTGAGCACATACCCATAACTACGCCCCCACAAAGACTTTCTGCTTTTGTGAACTCCATCATCCCAGAATTACTCAATTGCCACAGAGGCGGTATCCACTCCTACAGGATAAGCCACCAAATAGGCACCAAGGTAGCAGGGTTTGCTGTCTTCACTTCTTCAGCCAATGGACATGCCCATTGAGCAACACACGATCCAAATCAGAGGCAAAGACAAAACAGATGTAACTCATCCCCTCCCATCCCCTTGGCAACTGAAGAATTGCTAACAAAGCAAAAGGTGCACTCAGCCTCCTCAGAGAGAAGCAGCCAAGTAGGCTGCAGGCTCATTCATGAGGTGGACACTTTGTACACAGCTGCCTCTTGTCAAGGAACCAGGTGCCCAACACAAGGACTTTGTGTAAAAAGAACAAAGGAACCTGTTGAACTCGTGAGTGAGTGAGGGATGGCCAGCACTGCTCTCTACTGGGTGCAGTCAGAACAGCCCCTACAATGTCCTCACCGAGCTGGGAAACCATGGCAGAGGAGACTCCAAGACAAAGGCAGAAAAGATGAATTGTTTATTGAGGGCAAACAGAACCAGCTATGCCCAAACCACCAAGGGAAGCATAGCTCCAACTGAGCAAATAAGTACAGGCTATTGACCAGGGTGAATTTGGTTTTTCCCTTTCCTCTGACAGGGCCCAGCATTCTTTGGAGAGATTTTGGGGAGTACATGGCCACGGTGTTTGCCTCTCGAAGGCCACACGGCACATCAGTCCGACCAGGGAGGAGACAAGCCCACAAAACCTGGAGGTGAGCAGAGTGATCCGGGTGATCCCTAGTGATGAAGGTGTTTGTGTTATTCACTCTGTAAGAACTGGCAGTTCTGCAGGTGGATGGTGGCTGGCTTGCTGTCCACATACCTTTTGGTTGCAGAAACCACAGAGTAAAGTTTTCCCACCTCCACCTCCCTGATCACCCACAAAAGTCTTCCCTTAAGCTGGAGGAATGCCAGGTCTGCCATTTCTCAAGAGGTTATCTCAAGAGGTCATTCCCCATCCTCCTCTCCTCCATCCTACACCTGGCAGTAGCTCTCCAGCTTTTCCTCAGAAGGGAGTCTATGGGCCGTGCAAAAACACCCTGGAGCCACTCCACAGGAGCATTACAACTGGTTATCAGATGAGCCATGAGCACTATTTGGCTTAATTCAGCGTAACAGTAGAAAACTTAACCCTCAGCAGATAAAAAGAGTGCAGCGATACTTAGGGACAGGTTTGAACTTTAATATGCATGTATTCAATTCCATCCTGCACCAGTGGAGTCCACTAAACATGAAAACACAGTGTCATGCATGACATCCCTCCATGGCATTTGACTTTTAGGAACCAGTTCAAGTCATGCTCACTCAGACTTTTGTGGCAAGTACCTTGACACTGCACAGTTTTGTTGTAGTAGTAGCTATTACAACTTTTAATCACACCACTTTCACTTCTGGTCTTTGCTAGTTTTCCTTCCAGTTCCTTTTCCCAGGCCAGATGAGACTGGAGAACCTCAGCTTTCATTTTTTAGGTCTTGTTTGTCCACTGCTCACAGACAACTGTTCAGGAGCATCTAGCTTGGGTTGAAAGGTAAGGAAGGTCAAATAAAAGCAATTCAACATTTTTCCCAGTCTTTTTTAAGTCCATGCAGTGTATTTCAGAGTTCCTAGGCAATATTGTACCACTATGGTCAGGGACAGTGGTGCACACCTAAGGGGGAGATAACACCACATTCTTTGGATTTTAATAACCTGCCTTCAGCAGGTTTGGTTTTGTGGTTTTGTTTTTCATTTGCATCTGTTGGGTTTTTTTGTTTGCTTTTTGTTTTGTTTGGCTTTGGTTGGGGTGGGGGGGGAAGAGGTGTTGTATTTTGGTTTTGTTTTTGTGTAAAAAAACACTTCTGGAAGAATATCCAGCCAACAGAAACCCAGGTTAGCACCTCACATGGCAGTAGGTGCAGCAGTCAACTGTTATACACCCATGATTCACTAGCCAAGTTCAAAAGTGGTTTTAAAGTGCTAATAAAATGCTTGCAATAAAGCATCACTCCGATGTATTAAATGTACTCTCCAAGGAATTGAGGTCAATGCACCTACTAACCAGGTTAATGGAAGCCTGCTCCCTAATTTCATCTTACTGACTCTAGCAAATCTGATGGCTTTCCCTGCCAACAGGGAGGCTTCTCACTGCTCATGGGGTGATTCAACTCCTTGCACTGTGAAAAAGAACTAAATCCTTGTTCTGCAGGAAGCAGTTCAAGAGCGGTGGTGCTGACAAACTCCAGAGGGGAGAAGAACCCCCCCTGTACAAAGGAGGGGCCAGCCAGAAGCAGCAGCAAAAAACAGGAAAAGGTAGCACATTGCAGGGGATACTTCACACTCAGGAAACCTTGAGCTCCCTGTGCCCAGGGCATGTTTGGAGACTGAGCATGTTTTGAGCAGCTGACTTTGCCACTCAAGATAAGAACACCCTGTCTCAATGTCTGAACACATGAAAGCCCAGGAGCCAGTAAGGGCTGGTAGGAATGAATCACGGAGGATAAAAAAGTTGCAATAGCTCATGAAGAAGCAAGGCTCCTGAAGGCAGCCTATTTAGGCAGACCCTGTGGAAAACAGCTTCATTCGTGGGCTCAGGAGGAAGGTGGTGCTCAGAACTCCTCTGCACAAGAGCCAGGTTTCTTTCCTTTCTTGTCTCCTGTCTTCTTTGCCAGCGCTTTTTTGCGCCTTCATGTGCAACACAAAAGGCCTGAGTGCATTTGCTCTTGGACTTCAGACAGACTGATCTTTAAACATAGATGGGAAAGTTTCACTGGCATGGACCAGGAGGAGTGCAATTACCTGAATTACAACTCTTCTGCCAGCAAATAAACCAGGGATTAGGCAGGAAGCCTGCAGTAAATCTACCCTAATCACCCTGGTGGATGGGAAAGACTGGTCAGCCCTTGATGTCCTCTGGTTAGTGGAGAAGATGCTGGATGGGCAGCAAACCATGAGTCTGCTTTGAAGAGGAGACCTGGAGATACCGATGGATGATTTTAAGTTTTGGGTACAAAGGGTACCACTTTTCATAGGAAGAAGGCAGGGAGCAAGGGCAGCATGCAGAGATCTTCCTGAACTCCACAGCTCACGTGGCAGGATAGCCTCCATCAGCCAAAAAGACAATGCAAGGAGCACTATCCTTTTGTGCTTTTCCTCAAAGCATGTCTCAGAGAACCAGGCTGGTCATCATTCTCAATTTGCAAAGCAAGGAGAAACCTTAGACCTCACAGCCCAGTTTTCTGTCCAGCACAGCTGGAGGCAGCCTGTACAGAAGCAGCCCTGCAGGGAAGGGCAGCAGCAGATGGTGTGTTGTGTTACAGCTCTTTGTGCACCACCTACTGAATCAGCGCCAAGGCAGGGCTGTGGGGCTGGAGAGATGAGAAATTGTAAGGAAAACTGTGCCCCACATACATCACGTGCTACAAAAAATGCTGCACAAAGTTGGAGACATGAGCCTCTTTCAGCTCAAGAAACCTGAGCAACCTTCAGCAGAGAAGTTGGGCACTGGGGAGGAAATTCACTGGTTTAGGTTTTTCACACATACAAGGAAGGAAAAATACTTATTCTGATGTCCCTGCTATTGTTCAGATCAAGAGGCTGTAGCTGTTAGAAAGACCAGTACGCCTGGTGAGAGTTTGGTCACAAGATTGGGCACTCCTGGGCCAAGTTGCCCTCCTGTCAAGGGAAAGTCTTGGTGCCTGAACTGTCCTGTTTGTAGCAAGGAGAAATATCTTGCTCCTGGAGAGAGACAGCAAGAAGCGACAGTTTTGGACAGTTAGTAAAGAGCTTCAACCTCTTCTGGTGGAAGGGTTGAGGGAAAGCAGCAGCACTGCCATTTCCCATGTCCCTGCACCCAGCAGCACAGACCCTTTGCAAGGAAGAATCAGCAGCACTCAACATGCTTACAGCAAGGATTTCCATTCCCTTTTACAGCCTGGCAAAGCATTAACGAAGAAAAGAAATTTTTAAAAAATTAAATATATATACGTAACATAAAATTACATTTTCCAAATGTGACAAGCTGAGTTTAAGCAAACAACCCCTATTCAAACAGCAACTGTGGGAACTACCGTGCTGCCCCAGATAGTTGTGGAAAGCTACCACCTAGCCACAAAGTCAAGGCAGCACCAATTAAAAAGCAATTATGAATTGTTCTGTTCTTTCTTTGTGCCTCTACAGCAGTGAATCACGGTGAGTCCCACTCGGAAATCAGTCATAATCAGCACATTACTTCTCCTGCAAATGTAAAAGACAAACAGAGCTAGCTTTGGTATTTACAGCTAGCAGAGCATGGCAAACAGACTGAG
>VYXC01007762.1:55904-85322 GCA_013397175.1 Platysteira castanea
CAGCTTTTGTCTAGAAGAGTTTGAGAGAGCTGCAGTCATTATGCAAGTGAAAGGGAGGAGGGAAGAAGCTGAAATGATGCCAATATCCACAGTGGGACAAGTTCTACATTACACAGTGAAATTTAAAGTAAGCTGCAAACTTTAAACAGTCTCCTTCCCTTGGGGCTCAGGAAGTTGATTGCAGTGTGAACAATATCAAACCTTAAATCCGTCCCTGATAGTGTTCTGTTCAAACATATTTGTGTTTTGTCAACTCCATCTCCCATGAAGAAAATTTCATGGATTCAGTTCTTTCCTCAGGCATTTTACTGTGTGAAGCCCATAATAGATATTTACTGGGGTACAAGACATCTAAATGCACACATCCACAGCTCAACCTGCTGCCAGGGTTGGCAGCAGGGACTCTTGCAAGGTACAAAATGACAGTTTGTCTCCTGGGAGAGAATCCAATTCAAACAATTGTCCAGGCCAGCTGAAAGGGCAAGGAATTCACCTTCAAGACCCTTTCTATTTCATGTAGGTGATATAATAAAAAGATGAAAAGGAATCAAGGTGGTAGTAAAGAAAAAACTGTAAGTTTCTCTAAATTAAGAATAATAGATTGAGACACCATGAAACTGGAAAGGGATTGACTGGCTTGGATATTGCAAGCTTGCAGTCCTGGAACTCATCTCCCTCTTGCGTAGCCGGTTTTGGACTTCTGACTATGCGAGAGCATTCACTGAGTTTGGGACTTTCCTTTTTCTCCCACAAGCCCACCCCACCTCCTCCCACATGGACACAGAAGGCCCACAGCACTCCATCCACTGCAGAGTTGTTGCAGGAGATCCTAAGGAAGTTTGCAAGTCCTACAAGATGGAGTTGAGTGTGCCACTAAAACCAGTTCAGGAACTCCTGAACACGGTGAGGGCTCTGCCTGTAAACTTAGACACACACACACTAAAACAGAGCAGGTTTGACACTCCTGAGGACAAAGTACGTGCTTCCCACTTCTGCCAATGCAGCGTCCAGCGCAGTTGACGGGTGCCCATTACCACTCTCATTTTGGAGGCTGCTTATGGTTTTGGACCAAACCCTTCCTCAAGCTCTGAGCAGATCCCAATTCCTCTCTGCTTGGAGAGGCAAGGCTGTGAGGAAAAGTAGTCGCTGTTGTGCCAACTGTTTACAGTCAGAGGATGGAATAATGGGTTTTGGATCATGAGCCCTTCTGACAGCTCAGATCCACATGGCTAAAGGCTTGCCTTGTTTCTCAGCAATATTAACTTTGCTATCAGGAGGCATTAATCCACCTTACAAGACTTACCTTGTTTCGATCCTGAGACTAACAGCAGCACCATCAGTGATTCATGGACAGCAATCTTCTAACTGTTAATCACTTTTCTACCACCTTCTACCCTCCTTAATTCCAAACAACCCTTCCTGGAAAAATCAACAGGACTTGTTTGCAAATCACCAAAGCTGGGTCGCTCTGACAATAAAGCCATTGCACTGTGCAAAGCTACTTTCTTTTAAGAGTGGTAGCATTTTACACAGTCTTAGGTGAGTCACCTAAGCTGCCATACAAGATTCAGAAATCCTCTCTTCATCATCATCATCATCAAAAAAAAAAAAAAAAGAAATCTTATTTATGAAAGCATAAAAGTGTGTCAGTCTTTCTGTGTTGTTCCCCAGGTACACACACAGCTTCATGAAGCCTTCCTCTGCCTTCAGCACCTCCAACTCTTAGATTTCTCTCCGAACAGTTCAGTCATCAGTTACAAAGAGGTGTAAACCCACAATTACCCCACTGAAACCTCCAGGATTGCTCTGGATTTACACCACCTCAGAGGAACTTGAACCTGCAGATACTCGCTTTGCGAACACCGACTCATTTCTGCCTCAATATCTGTGCACCAAACCCGTGGCCAACTGGGCAGTCCTGCGTTTTCAGATGCAGATGCTCTAAGCCAGATATCCCTGTCACAGTTTTTCTACACTAGTATTTACTCCCCACAGCTCATACGCAACTGTCCTAGCTGTTCACATCTGCCTTTAACTTCTAGGCAGAAGTTGCGGCTGCTCAAAACATTTGCAACCTAAGGCACTTAGACACACGTTTATCCTGTTTTATCCCCTATATTCCACCCCTTTGGAAACTGAGCACTGAAACAGGTGGAAGAGTTTTATCTACATTGACCACTGAAAAACACACTGACTGATAGCAAGCACCAGGTCCCAGCTGGCTGTCAGCACGAGCTGCCACGGTATCGTGCAGCCCCACTGACAAGACCCTGGGGAATCAACGGCTGACAGCAAAAGCACACTACAACAATTTAAATTCTAGCTACTTCTTCATTATGGTATGCATGGGGAAAGCAAAGTGAGGTGAAAAAAAAAAAAACTTTCATTTCCTCGGGTGATAACACTTGCAGTATTTCAGAGCCAAGAAAATATTTCAGGGCAGGCAGAAAGGAAGTTTTGCATGATCTCTAGCAAAACACTTGCTGCTTACACAGAGATGTTTTGCTCCCTGCACTTCACAGATACACAGAAGCTCCCATACACCCAACAAGTTCTTCAGAGCCCACTCTTTGCAAGAAACCCCAACATTCACCCTTAAGCAATGAGCATGAATTTTTTTGCTGTGCACAGAGACTGTCCTCTAGACCCCTTGCAGCAGGCTGCACCTGAGCCGGGCTCATTCCCAATGCAAACCCTGGCAGCAACGCAGCCCCTTCACCAGGACAATTTCCCCCAAACCCACGGGTTAGCGAGCATCCCCACGCCACAGCCCCCACTCACCACCAGGATCAGCGTCCCCAGGCACTCGGCCAGTGCTTGCCGCACTAATTTGTTTCTGATCCTCAGGTGCTCCTCAATGGTAGCAAGCACGTCCTTTTGCCGCCCCATCGCAGTAGAGGTGCTCCGCAATTGGTGTCAGGGAAAAAGCAGCCGCTGACAAAGCCTCAGCAAAGTTTCTTCTCCAGCACAGCTCCCTTTGCTTATAAATAAGTTCATCGATGCCTGACACACCTCCTGGGTAACCACACCCCTTCCACTGCTCTTCAAACCCAACTTTTTTTTTCCTGCTTTTCAGCATGAGACAGCGTGGGTGGTTTTTTTCTTTTTCCTTATTGCTTGCATAGGTGAGCAAAAGATTCAGGAGCTTCATAAGAAAAAGGAATTAAATGTGCCTTGCTGAAGCCACTGCTGTTTTCATCACCACCTAAAACACAGGACCATATCTGCCCTTTTCCAGCTTCAGCTAAATGCATAGACTGAGCAGTGCCTTACCCATTTGTGTGAGCATGGTACCCTGCGTTCAGATTTCCTTCCCTCCCAAGCTCTTGCAGATGGCAAAGTGATGTGTGCTCCTGTGCTGATCCAGAGGCTGTAGGTGCTTTGATGGCAAAACTGGGAGGCAGAAGGGTTTGAACCCCCACAGCTGAGCCTGAGGCTCCCCCGAGCTCCAGCAGTTACCCAGCTGAAGCTGGTACCGTGAACAAGACCAAACCTTTTTCCATGGAAATTCACATTCGGGTCCAAACTCCTTTGTGTCATTACAGTTTGTCTCACCCTCACAGAGCTCAGGAGAGCCCTTGGAGCCCTGAAAGCTATAAAGAAAAGACATGAGACCCCCAGTGCAGAGCCAATCCCCATCACAGGACCTCAGTGAGGAGTGCACAGACTCACTGAGCCACAAAGGAAACAACCCTTGCTGTCTTTTCATCATCAGTATTGTCCTGTATCACTCTGGGACTATTCCACAAGATGGCCTGGATGAAAACAGTCCTAGTCCGTACCATCTGAGGTGAGGACTGCTAACAGGACATGTGCAACTCATGGCATCTGGTTTTTGTTAAGTGAGTAGTAAAAATTCCCTGGGCTCCTTGACTCACCAGAGCTTGACGCAGAGCAGCAGGGCTGAATTTGCAGGACTGAAAGGGACCCCTTTCCTTGATTTGTTCCCCCGCCTTCTCTGCAAAGCCACAGATGCCCAGCTTTTCCTCTTGCCCTTATTTAACCATCAACTTTCCTGTGGAAAAACCAGAGCTTTTTAGTACAGTGGTGAATGGGCCTTTATTTTGTACAGAAACTGCAGCCAACACGAGAAGCAGTCAGGAATGTGGTTAAGAAAGCAATAATGTGTGAGGAATCAAATGCAGGGAAACACTCAAGTCCAAACATAATTACAGGGGCAGGAAACTTTCCTCATTATTTTGTGCTCAAGCCCAGTCTGGGACTGCCAGCATCAATGGGGTCCTCTGAACTGCAGCGAGTGCTCCATCAGTTCCATGCCTGCTTGCTGTGGCTGGTGTTTGCAAACCAGTGCTCAGGATGCCCATTTTCAACCTTCTCTCCATATCTCTCCCCTCACATCTTGCAGTGCATCACCAGAGCCATGGAGACTCCTCACTTCCTCCTGCACTCCCCTCTCCTTTGTATTCTGCCCTGTCCTTTCACCCTGATGCTCTGTCAAAGCTATCACAGTCAGAAATTAAGCTGTGTTTTGGGTTTTTTACCCTTTTGGCAGTTCCCAAACTAAAACACGTGGCCACCAGTGTGTAGACGCTGTGTTCTGTGGTGTAGTTTTATTGAGATTTATTTAGGCTAGTTCACATTCCTTCCCTGGTGGTGAGGACAAGGCCATCAGACCAGAGAGAGAAAGGTGAGGAGCAAAAAGCGTGGGGGGGTGTGATTTTCTCCAAGCAGGTGTAGGAACATTTCTCCTGTCTGTAGCATCTGAGGCCCGATGTTACAAGTTGAGGATACAGGCATTTCCTCACAACTGGTGAAAGGAAAGGAGATGTCGGGGTTCCAAGGCTGATGATAACGCCTTGGTTTTGGCTGGAATAATTATTTTCCTTGTTACTAGTAGTTCGGATTCAGTATGAGAATCATGTTGATAACACACTGATGTTTCAGTTGTTGCTCAGCAGTGCTTACCCTAAATCAAGGACTGTTCAGTGTGCCATGCTTTGCCAGGGAGCAGGAGGGAGCACGGCCAGGAGAGCTGACCCAAACCACCCAAAGGGTTATTTCATACCATAGAACATCATGCCCAGTGCATAAACTGGAGGGAATTCACCAGCAGCAGGTGATCACTGCTGGGAAACAGTCCGGGCATCTGTCAGTGGGTGGTGAGCAATTGTGTTGTTTATCACATGCCTTTCTTGGCTTTTATTGTCTATATTTCTCTTCTTCTTCATTGTCATTAGTATTACTAGTAGTAGTGTATTTTATTTTGTTTCAATTATTAAACTATTCTTATCTCAACCCACAAGTTTTACATTTTTTTACCATTGTCTTCCCCACTGGGGGTGGGCAGGGGGCAGTGCATGGTACTTAGTTGCTGGCTGGGGTTGAACCACGACATGGTAAAAGATGGTGATAAGACCAGCATCAAAGCTGGTGCTTGGGGAAGTCTAGACAGAGGCAAGCCTGAGGAGCTGGGGTGGGGTGGGTGCCCGACACCAGCTCTGTGCCTGACTCACTGCCTGACCCCAAGCAAATCCTTCACCTTTCCACACCCCGGCTTCTCCGTCAGTAAATTGGAGAGTGATATCAGATTCCCTTCTTGGGGCGTTGTGAGGGTGAATCACTGCAGCCCAGGATCCAATGACTTAAAATGAGCAATAGGAACTTATGCAATTGCTTTCCCAACAGGCAGCCGTGTTATTATCTAGGAAGGACCTTGGGGAAAAGACAGTGACACAGCACTAGAAGAAGCAGGACATCCTTTCAGAAGCAATAACTAATCAAAGTGTGGGCAAGGGCTGAAAGCCCCCAGTGCTGGAGCTTCTCCGTGCCAATAAAGGAATTGCCATGCCACACCAACCCACTGGACTTAGGGACACATGATCTAAGCACAAACCAACTAAAGATGCGCTTGAGCAGCAATAGATTTCCAAGCAAGTCCATCTCCTGCAATAACTGGTACTTGTACAGGGTAGTTGTACCCATCCTGGTGGTTGGAATAAATCCACAGGATGGTAGAGGTTAACAAGGTAGGATGTGGGAGTTAAGGATAATGAGACACAACCTCAGAGCTGCCGGGCTCTCCTAGAGTTGGGTGGACATGGAAAGATGTCCATGCCTTTAGTGCTGCCTTACATAGACATCCGAAGAAGCTCTTTCACAGCACAAAGCCTCAACGAAAGGAAATTTCCAGAACTCTGTCACAAAAAACTCATTCTTGACTTCCTGGTGGTTGTGCCAGAGCTATTGAAGTGCAAGCAATGGATTTCTCTTGTCAATCAAAGCGTGATTCAAATATCAGGTATTAAGGTACCTAGAATGAACTACTCCTATCAATCTGTACAGTGTCAAAAATCAGGAAGTGTAACACTCCAGTTTATTGAATCTGCTGGTTGCCCAGAGAAATTCCAAGAGAAAAGGAAACTTAATTCAGCAGGGAAGTCAGAGACAACGTTGTTATGTTGTGGTCCTGCCATAAGCCTCAACCTTTTATTCCAGTATCTTCTGGGATTGACAAATACAGCCATATCCAGGAAATACAGGAATTATCCAGGATTGGAACCCATGCCTTTTGATCCTGGTCCAACAGAGCACTTCTCTGTAATGTTTGTCACTTTCTTATTCCCTTCCTTTCTCTCCAGCAGAACCGTGCAATGTGCCACAAGAAACTCACTGTGTGCTTGGGCTGTTATTTCTAGACACAATCCAAAACTAACACCCAGATTCCAAGTGTGCTGTTTGTGTTTCAGCCTTGCCACTTGGCTCCATCCCTCATTGCTCCATGCCAGGGGAAAGATACAGGTGAAATTATAAAGGAAGAACCAATTTCTGGCTGCTCCCATTGAGCTGTTTTCCTACTGGCTATAGTGGCACAAAATAAATTCACGCTCATAAACTCCTTGGCTTCTGCAGTGTCCTAAATCAGCCCCCAACAATGTAATTTTTCGTATTAAAATCCAAGTTTAACAAGGTAAGAAGATTTTTCTTGAGTAAGTGAATGGATAAACCCGGACCGGAGGGTTCCACAGCTTGTCCAAGCCAAATTTATTCACTCATCCCAAGAGGGATGGTGCAATCCAATAGGGAGAAAAGCGTGAATCACTCAAATCGGTAATGAGTCACTCATTGCACTGATGGTGGGGTCACCTGGTGCAAAAGCCGTTATGCCAGGAGAGGTCACTGTGTCAAGGCATGGCAGGATTCATCCTTGTGAAATCTCCCTTTGCAAGCTACCTCTGACCATCTCCTTCCCATGATCTACCTGACAGAGCAGTATGGTGACATGCTCATTAGATTTCATTAAAAATAAAAATTATAGCTTGCCTAGCAAGGCAGGGTAGGAAGTGAGTGGGTAGGAAGTTTACAAGCTTTCTAAACCATTCTAGCTGGAGGGTTAAGCACAGAGATTTCAACATCCTGCCTTGAATCTCCAGATTTGTAGAGCCAGGTGTTTTTTTCATGTCTGGGTCTGATTAGCCCTCCAAGTTGAGTTAGAAAAATGAAGAAATTCCTCCAGGAAAGAATGATAACCTACACAGCTGAGTGTTGTTCATGACACCTGGTTTTGGAGAAACTTAAGGTGAAACTGCAATCCTAATTTAGGTTCCTGGGGCCTGGCAAACTGGGTTTGGACTTGAATTACTATATAGTAAGGAGAATAATATTTTAAATTCCATGAAACAGCTTCTCATGAAGTCCACTGACTGGGACCAAGTGAAGGAAAGGGTGCCCTGAGATGAGTCTATGCCTGATATCATTCAGAAATATCTCATAGGGATGGATCCCCCAGAGCTATATTGGACATGGACCTACAGCCTGTGCCACTGGAGGTTCCTTGTCATGTTTAGCTTCCTCCTCACCCCGAAGCTTTGTCCTAATTTACAGGAATAAAATATGTGTATCATATGCCATTCCTGCAGAGATGCCATTTTCCACTCTCAGTGGTTGCATGCCAGAATAACTACTCCACACGAGAAAAGCATCAATTGCTCCAGAAGAAAGCTCTTTAATAACACATCTGAAGGGAAAGCTATTACAAACAGCTCTCCTGAAATGGGGTTTTGGCAGGGGCTTCCCTCATAAACTGCCCTGTGTAGACAGCCATTCTTCTGAGAGCTGCAGAGCCAGTCCTGACTTGGAGACACTGCTGCTGCTGTGCAGCACAGCAGGAGAAAGTCCCTGAAGGCATAAGACACAGAAATGGTGTGAAACTCCACCAGCCCGAAGTGTGAGTCTGGAGTAATGACAAGAACTTTCCCTACCAGGTGAGGACATGTCCCAGAATGGAAAGTGTGCCTGCTCTCCAACCTAACAACAGCTAGAGGTGTTCCTCAGCATAGAAACAATCACTTTAAGAGCAAAAGAACCCAACTAGATGTAATTTTAGACATGTATTCCATGAGATCACTTTAGGACCATCTCTTTGTCAGGCTACAAAGGAAGACTTAAGCAATTATCCCAGGTGGAGACAGCTACACGTAACTGGTGCAACCCACCCCAGTCTCTAAGGGGGTGCAGACGTGCTAGACGCAAAGATGCTTCTACCACAGGTGGAGTGAGGTATTTGTAATAGGAGCAGAAAAGCTTTAAAACTACTCCAAAATTCACAGCAGGGGCTGTCTCTGCAATGCCTCAAGAATTCCAGATCACCTTTGCTGAAGAAAGGTGAACTGAAAGTGGAAATGTGCAAAGGAATGTCAGAACAACAAATGAGTGAATGGAGTCTCACCATTCCAGTATGGCCCAGAAATGCTCAAATAAAGTAACGCAGTGAACCCAAAACCAAGCTGGGACATACTGCTGTCAGTAGGTATATCAGGTAGAAAAAGAAGTGTTTGTGTTGGCACAAGTGCAACTAGGGATGAACCAGCTGTTGATAATTTTAAGCTAGAGAGTAGAAACCATAGAAGCGTGGATATTCAGTATTTTCCAATTCAAGTAACATGTTTTTCCTTCCCAGGAGATGCAAAGGCAGAAAGTATGAGGGTTAAATCTGAAAGGAGGTGTGGTGTTCCTCTTTTTCCCCAATTTCTATACCCTGACCTAATTCTGAACCCCCAAATCTCACTTGGCTCTCTCGTGGTCTCTGCAAGGGATTTCCTTCTAACCTGCAACCTCAGAGAAGAGAAGTGTAAAAGCACATTTGGATTAAACTACATGCTCTGCCTCTTGTGTCTTCAGGGCTGTTGAAGGACTGTAACTATCAGTTCACTTGGACGCTCCCTAAATCCACCTCTGCAAACCAAAGTGAGCTTGTCTACACTTGCTTCAAGCGAGAACAGAGTCTGCTGTCCTCTTTGGGACATTCATTCCTCCACATGATTTTAAGTCAGCCTGAATCCTGGGGAAATTTCCATACTGACCTATTTTTTTTTTCCCCTGGGTAGTTTAAGTATTAAACATCATCCTTTAGCAAACAGGCATTAAGGAACTGCATTGTAATGGGCATTTCTGAGATTCCATAATGAAACAGGGATTTGGCCAAGCCACCTGAGACGAGTGCCTGCGGGTGTGGAGATAACAGGGCTGTAAACAGAAGGGCTGGGCTGTGCAGTGGATGCAACACCCAAAGTCTGAGGAGACACGAGCAGGCGCCCACCTCCTGATCCACCAGAAGAGTCCCTCTCCCAAAGAATGGGATAATGTCCTTTAACTGGCAGCTCCTTCACAGACATCACCAGGCGTGGGACATGAGCTGGTTTGAGGCAATAGCTTTTAAACTGGTTCTGGAGTCTTCAAGGAAGTCTTGATCTCATGGGAGGGGAAAAGCGGAGAACTTGAAAGCTATTGTGGTGAGAGCTACTCTTTTTCCCTCACTCCCCAAGCATGAAGTTACCATGGTTGACAGACACTGTGGCTGATCTGGAATAGCCCAAGAGTAAAGACCCAACATTTCCTTATGAAAATGTCCTGACCTCTTTTTCTTGGCCTGCCCAGAAGGAATTAAAGTGAGGATTTATGCACTGAAAACCCCAAGAAGAGTCAGCAAGCAGATTCCAAATTAGGATCCAGGAGATATTCAGAATTTCAGTCCTAAACTAGGAGCACTGAAACAGGGCTAATCTTGTGCCTGGGAATACATCCTTTAGTTCCTGTGTGTGGACACAGGAAGCCCAAGCCCCAGTTTGCTTCACGGCTCAGGGGTGGGTGGTTTTTGATTTTGAAAAGCCCAGAGCTGAATCAAAGTAGTTTGTGGAAGCAGAGAGCAGGACATGGCCGAGGCAATCCCACCCCAGACAGGCACTCCAGTACCTCCCTGCACCCCTTACATCCAAGGGCAGGGCTGGGGGTTGAGAACAACCAGGCCAGAAGCCACAGGATCTGCCTGTCCTGGCATAGGATGGGGGGCCAGGCATGAGAAGCTGGCAGATGGGAACAGAGGCTTTCCCTTGAGCCACCAGTGCATTTGGAGCCAGTGCTGGCAGCTTCCATTCCCAGCCACCTCCTCCTGGGGTCAGACACTCTTTATCCCTTAGGCAAGGAAACCTCCAGCCCTGTCAGCTGCCAGCATCCAGTCAGAGAAGGATGAGGCCTGAAAGGAGCACCAGGTGGAGGCAAGCATTTGGTGTTCTGAAGGGACAAGTAGGAAGTCCTCTCCCTCCACCCATGGAGAGCTGTTGTGTCTCTGTCTCCTTCTGGGATGCAGAGGTGATGGATGCCATTGTCCTTGCAGCCCATATCTCCCAGCAAATCCCAACACAGGATCCCCACCACAACTCTTGTTCACTTCCAGACTAGAGAAGAAGGAGTAATGGGAAGGTGGCAAAAGCAGCAGTCAGCCAGGGAGCTCAAAAAACACCAAGAAGGGATTACCCCTCCCCAGGCTGGCAGTAGCCTCAAATATTCCCATTACAGGCACTTTGTTGCACCAAGTTTGTAGGGTGGCAGGGGGAGGGCAATACTGCCAAGGCACCAAAATTCTCATACTGTAGCAAGGTGTCTTGCCACACATCCCACTTGGGAAATCATTTCCCAGCAAAAGCTGTCAATGAAAGTCTGTTGTGTGTGACTGGGGCTTCCCAGGAGGGAGCTCTGGATCCTCTGAGGGCAGACTGTCTTCCTTTACCTGTTAACCTAGACACCAATGTACCCATTCTTCAGCTCCAGGGTGGCGGTATCAAACCCTCCAGCCTGCTATGGGAGGTGCAGGTGATGGATCTCTGATGTGCCCCGTTTCCTGCCTGCCACTCAGACATCGCACCCACCACATTCTGCAGGAAGCCCAGAGACCTGAATCAGATATGAGTTGGGCAACTGGAGTCAGCAAATCGGATACCTATTACTGAAAAGCAAGATAAGATCTCTTACACTCATCCTGCTTGTGGCTTGGGGAGGATCTGTTGCAGGCATCCAGCTGGGGCATCCACTCAGCCTTGCAAAACCCTTACAAAGAGGCACCAGCCCTGGCTCCACACATGTTCTCCCACCCTTCCCACGATGAATACACGCAGCTGGCAGAAATGACGATGCACAGAGTGAGGGAGTGGGGCTTGGCATGGCTGTCGTTTTGCTCATTCATTCTTCCCCCTGGCACATCAAGTCAGCGATGACAAGGGAAGGGTAAAAGAGCTGGAGAAAACCTGGTGGGATATCCCAGTGTGGACCACTGAAGAGGAATAAAGCATGCCAGTCATTTGTGGCAGATTTCCATAAGAGATGTGCCAGGAAGACTTGGTCCCAGTGGCTGCCACAGAAATCACAGGAACTCTGAACTTGAGACTATTATTAACCTATATAGGAAACTTCTTGCCTTGCTTTTTATCTAGGAGAACAAAGGTGTGTGTAAGAGAAAGAGGCAGCAGTCTTCCTCAAGTGGGGTTTGACATCCCAGCACCTCTGAGATTCCCAAAAGTCAGGATCTATGCCTCCCGCTCTCCCACTGCTGGAACAGGTGGCTACACAGCAGGAAGCAGAGCACCCTGCATGTCTTCCAGTGGGCATCCCTGATGCCCTGTGGAAGGAGCACCGAGGTGCAAGGGTGGAGGCTGAGCTCAGCAGGCCTCCAAGCACAAGCTGTCCAGAGTCTGCTCATGCAGAGAGCCAGCAATAACTGCTGGCTTTTCAGCCAAGGGCCACGGGCCCTGGGCAGCCTGCAAGGATCCAGATCCAGGGCATTAAAGAGGGCAAAGTTGTAGCAAAGGGAATTGCCGTGGTGGTGCTGTGACCTGCTTCTGGGAGTACAGCCCTTCACTGCAGCGTCTCATATTGCTCCCAGGATTGGTCACAGCAGCTAATCCTGTTCCTTCATAAACAGACCCAAACCCTTTGCTTATTTCAGTGAAGTGACTGGAGGTCTTCAGCAGTGTGTACTCATGTACAAACAATGCTGCCCCCGCTGTAGAGGAAAGGTACCCCTCAGATCAGGCATATCATTCAGAAAAATATCAAACGGGAGATCAAGGCATCTCCTCTCAAGGCATCACTATCCTTTACACCAATCCTTTACACCACTGGTGTCCCAGAAGGGAGGTGCATCCTCTCGGGCTAAACAGCCTGGTGGGTTACGTCAAGCTGGACCACAGCAAGCCTGGGAACCAGGGCAAATTGCTGGTAATAACTCTTCTTCTGCTCTCTGAAACAGAGTTTCGTCAGTCTGGGAGGAACACTGCTCCCTTGACACCAGCCCCGATGGTTTTCTGTTTGTTACCACTTACTGTAAGGTGCTTCAGAGAGGCTTCTGGAATGTATAGTGCCCTTAAGGTGACTCTGGGCCATGAAACTGTAAACCAGCTTGTGGACCTCTGTGGTAAAGGATCACAGCTGTTATTATTACTTCCCGCTGCTGGAGCTCTTGAACTCAGGTCACTGCTCTGTCTTTCATCACTATTGTTTTTGCCACTTGGTAAACAGGCAACTTTTCGTCCTATTTCTGGGACAACGCATCCTGCAATGGATGGGCCCCAAGCTAACACCTCAAGGTTATTGTTAATTTAGGTGACAAATGCTAGGCTAAATCTTCCATGCAAGTAAACTGAGGTATCTTCAGCTTTCAGCAGTAGAGAATTTGGCCCCTAAAACTTGATTGCCCTGGGTGCTGGGATGCTCCCCTGCTTGCATTCTGCACCACTGGTCTGTGAGCAACACTACAGGTGGTTTCAGACATGCTTGGGCTCTGCCCTAGCATGTGCAAGAGCCCTGGCCACTGCCTGGGATTATAGTGGAGTTATTACCTCCTTTCACAGCAAAGAAGATGAAGGAAAGCAGAGATATGTGTGTACCAAAGCTGGCTACAAACTTCAGCTACAATAATGTTCAAAGAACCCTGCTCAGGAGTCTGCATGAACATAAGATGCAACTCTTAGTGCTGGATGACCAACCATGATGATGTTCTGGCTCTGCATTCCCATCTCTCACCAGGAGTGCCAAATTCACCAGAGTCTAATTGCAAGAGTTGGACAGCCCTGCAATGTGCCTGGCCCTATGAACCAGGTTTTGAAAGACCATGGCAATGAAAATGTTTTCACTGAAATGTCTGACCAGCTTGCTGACATTGCTTATGTAGCAGATATCCACTGGAAGCTCACATGGCAGCAGATCAACAAGACTGGAGTATGTGCACCCAGCCCTGATGACTACAGGGCTGTAGGGTTTCAGGTGTTTTTGCACTTTTGAAAGACGTTTAAAAGTTAAAGACAGTGAAGACAGCACCAGGAAATTCACCTGAGGGCTAAAGCAAATAACACTTTGCAGGGAGAAGCTGAGAGTTCAGCATGTTCAGCCTTTCAGAGAGAAGATGGAGAGGCAGCTTGATTATAGGGTATAATACCACTGTGAAGAGAAAAATACTAGGTCTTTAATTTCCAGAAGAAAGGCATGTCAAGACAAATGGATTTTAGCCTTGAGCCAGACAAATCCAAATGAGAAGCCCAGGCATGGGGCTTTGCTCTTACCCAGCACAGTGCTGAGTCTCCTGTGGGCTGGGGCCTCGGCATGGGGATGTCCCTTGGGGGAGAGGAAAGACACCAGCACAAAGAGCTGGAATTTGTTTCTGGCTGCCTTCTTATTGCAGGTGCCGCTGCTTCAGAGTATGCTCCATCGACCCCCTTCGGAAGAATACACACTTGAGGGGAAGGGGAGAGACGCGAGCAGAAGTCATTTACTAGCCTGAGGCCCAGCCGGGCCGAGCTTGTGCTGCACTAGTCATGTAGCGTGGCATCCTTGAGCTCCAGGGATTCGGAGCCAAGCCAGAATAATTAATTGTGCAACACCTTTCTGACGGGGAAAACTGCACTCCTGTATGTAATGGCAGTGCCCAGGGGCAAGTCATCTCTTGCTGATTGCGGAGCTGCATGGCACAGAGCAGGGTCCCGAGGTGGGTGACAGTCGCTGCCACAACACAGGTCAGGGACAGCTCCCGCTGCCCCTGCGTGAAGGGCAGGATGCATTTGCAGAGCCATGCACTGGGATGGGAGACTCTTCTCCGATCCCACAAGGGAATGAGAAATGTGCTTTAACACCTTATCCAAGCCCAAAGCAAGAATTTCAACCAACCCAGCAGGTCTAGCTGATTTTCCTCTTTATCCTCTCTGTTGCAGGCTCCTACAGTAATCTTCAATTCATCCTCCCTTCCCCCTTCACACCGTGCGTGTGTCATGGGACAGAGACTGCCCACACCAGGAGGATGCAGCCACACAAACACTCTCCCACAAGATGCCCCAGGCACAGCTGGTGCCCAGCGCCGGCATGAACGCACCCAGCACATATCATGCCAGGCACTGCCCTCCTCCTCCGCTGCCTGGTGCAGGGCTACCGGCCCCCAAGCCCTGAGTGGGCAGGGGCAGGGCAGGAGCACAGCCCAGGGCTGGGCAGGGAGCAGTGGGTGTCCTGCCTGCAGTGCTGGGAGCTGAGCTGTGCCTGCACCCCCAGAGTGGCACCGGGATGCACTGGGTTCTCCTCTGCTGTAGTGTTTAGCCTGGCTGCCATGAGCAGCTGAGGGACCCGTCTCAAACCAAGCACATTTGGTCAAAGGGGCCAGGGATGTTTTTGCCTGTGAGGCTCAAACATTTGCCCGCACAAGCTCTTCTGCTGTGCCTCATTGGCACAGTTGCCAGCACAGCCTGTTGCTCTGCTCCCAAGCTTGCCCAGAGTGTTGCCAAACTGGCACTGCTGGGAGTTGAATGTTTTCTCATTTGCTGTTTACCTCAAATATGTATTTCTTTCAAGCACTTCCAGAAGTAGCCTAGTAACAAATTCATGTTTTTGCCCATCTTAAAAATCATAGTTGTAGAGGCTCTGGTGGCCCTGCCTTGCTTCTGGGACTGGCGAGATGGTTGGGAGGCAGACATGCAAGCAGGCAAGTGCTTTGGCCCACTGGTGAAAATTTCCAGTGTGGTCCAAGTGCAGCTCAGGTAGCCTCAGCAGAGACTTGGCAAACTTTTGCTGACAAAACTTCTCAGAAATTTTGGAAATCATTCACCTCTTATCTGAAATTTCTGCAACTCCTAGAGAGGGCAAGATCACTCACCACATCTTCCCTACAGAGGAAATGGATCTGTTCCCTCATGCTCACAGAAGCACAGAAGCCCAGAATGGGTAAGGCTGCAAGGCACCACAGTGGGTTGTATGGTCCAACCTCCCTGCTCAAGCAGGGTCACCTCATACTGGTGGCTTCTGATGGCCCCACGGCACAAAGCGGGTACAGAAGTGAAAACCAGGGACTGAAAACATCCCCTGGCCATGGTTTTCTCTGTGAGATGGTGTCTGGGTAGAAGGAGGGTTATCTGAGAGGTAACAATCCCAGACTGGGGTGGAGGAGGGAGGTACAACATTAAATGAGCACTAGAACTAGGAATGTGGAGGGAAGCTCTGGTGTTTAGAGGAGAAGACAAGGCATGGAGATGGAAAGAAAAGTGCTTGGGGTAGTGTTTGGGGTATGATGCCATGGGAAGCCATTCTTGGAGAGACCACCTCATGGTTCCCCATGGAAAAAAACAGGCAGACAGGAAGGTGGTAGAACCCAGAGGTGACTGGACCCGGTGACAGGGACTGCCAGCCTGTGGAGGGCATGGGAAGGGACAGGAGACAAACAAGAGAGCCACAGAGAGACCTGGTATCAGGGACACTGCAGTTGCAGCAGGGAACAGGGAGGAGGCATGCATGGAGCTGATAAGGACTCAGCAGAGGGACCGGGGCCAGTGAGCTGTGTGCAGAGGTGATTTAAACACGAGCTCAAACTGGGAGTTAAGACAGCAGATAAAGGGCCTGAGGTTAAGAGAGGGAGAGGGAGAATGTCTCTGCAGACAGGAAAAGAAAAAGGGAACTAACTTAGGGTTGAAGGGGCTGTGAGCCTTGAACCAGGCAGAAGGACATTAAGAAGAGCAAAAAGTCTGGGATGGACAGGAGGAGATGCTCAAAAAAAAAGAATGAATCCAGAGAAATGAGCATGTATCAACCATGACAAGCTCTGCCATGAGACCCAAAAGATCTGAGTCTCACCCTGTCCTCTGCTGTCAGCAAATACCTGTATAA
This sequence comes from Platysteira castanea, assembly GCA_013397175.1. NCBI lineage: Eukaryota > Metazoa > Chordata > Aves > Passeriformes > Platysteira > Platysteira castanea. The sequence goes on from VYXC01007762.1 coordinate 72,330, forward strand.
ACCCTTCAGGTGAAACATGTTCCAATCCCTCTTCATGAAGAGACCAGGGCCTCCCACCAACCGGTCACCCCCGACTCCCTCTGTTCCGGCTGGTGGAAGGGGAGGGGCTGTAATGAATCATGAGAACTGAGTAAGACTCAGGTTTTGATCAGTTGGGTGGCTTTTTTCAACCACAGAGAACTGCTCCAGACATGTGCATTAAAAGAATTGTGTTAAAGCTTTTAAGTCCAGCCCTCCACCAAGAAAAGCCAGCCTGAAGTTCTTCCACACAGCCTTGGATTTAAAAAAATCCTGAGTTTACACATGAATATGTAGTCCCCACTTTATCTCCTTTGAGGTGTAAAACAGGCAGTTCTCACCTGATGAGCAGATCTTGCATCTTCTGTTTCCCTCCTGCTGCTCCTGACCTGTTTTCAAACACCTCAATTCCACTCCAAAGGACAACATCATGACCTCAACTTCCCCAGGTCTGTTACAGCCCCTTCAGCTGGAGAAGTTCCTTCAAGTCCTCTCACTCCTTGCAAAGGGAGCATGAGAGAGAGGCATCACCCCCTCTCCACCTGAGCACAGAATAGAATCTTATAGGTCCCCTATTTGATCTCCCCACATCCATTGTATCAGAGGACTCAGTCCTGTACATTTAAATCCAGCTTATCTTGACATTCAGCACTGACCACTGACAGTGCAGACCAGCAACATAAAGAGATGTTAACTCAGCCCCCTTGGAGGAGGTCAGTCACATAAATTACTGAGGTCACATAAAACACCTGAGAAAGAAGACAGAGCCTGACCACAGCAGGTAGCTGAAAGGGATTTTTGCACTTTGATAGGTGCAAGTGCCCTGCCGGAGTGGCCTCCTCCTAGGAGACACTTTCGGGGAAGGTTGCGGCACCTTTACCACCAACGCACGCGCTGCAACAAAAACCCTGAGAGGCTTGCCAGTCACTTGCAGGGCACTTGCACCTATCAAGTGCAAAAATCCCTTTCAGCCACTAGGGCAGCTGGGCAGACACACATTAGCACGCTAGCACACAATAAAAGGTTGGGAAGGGTCCCTGCGTGGTATTCCATGAGAGGTTTCCTGCAGTCTCATCACGAAGGGTACCAGGGGCAAAGGACAAGATGGAAGACAGGGTTCAGGGTTTATATACGGGGTCTGGGGGGCGGGCAGAGCATGAGGACCGATGGTTCGTGGGTACAGGGGCGGTACCCAGGCGGGACTAGGGCAAGGGAATCAGTAGGGATGCAGTGAGGGAGGGACTAAGGATTGAGGGCCAGTGGGGAAGCAGGGAAGGGGGAACATCCCAGGATACAGATATATATGGGATAAAGGGGCAGGGAGGACAACAAATCAATCAGGGAAACAGGACTGGGGTACATTAACATAAGAGTATCCTAGGAGAAACCTGTCACTCCAACCTGGGGAGGATTTCTTGCCACAGCCCCTTAGGGGGCTGGGTTACCACAGTCTCCTCTAACTGCAAAGACATAAACACAAAGACATAAAACATAAGCAAGAAATTAAATCCAATCACTTGCCATTATAGGAAATTTGGGATAGATCTTGGGATAACAGTGTCTGACTGGGTTTTAAATCCAGCTGGTGATACTGATTCTCACTACTGATGAAGTGAGAAGGATACTGGAGGGGAGACCCCATATGCAGTGAGCCTTACGGATGATAACAGAGGGTCTGAGAGCTCTGTGGGGAGCAGTAGAACCTGCAGTGACCCTGTTCCTACTGCACACCTGTAGCATCAGCTGGCAGATAGAGATCTTTTCCAAAGTTCCTGAATAACTTGGGCCTGAAAGTGGGAGGTAAACGTAGGAACTGGAAGCAACATAGTGCTTAGACTCTTTTACCCAGAGAACAGTAAAGATTTTTCAGAGGGTGCTCAGATTAGTTTATTCAGTGTCTGGGCATTGGGCTAGAGAAAGACTTGGATGTAGTGAAATTCATCCTGGGCATGCACTGCTAACACAGGCCATAAAACTGGACATTTGGGGCATGATTCAGTTATCCAAAACAAGGAGGTCTCAAGGTGCCTGAGGTGCCTAAACCAGTCAGCAGTTCTGACATGGGACTTTCAGGAGACCCTCGTCCTTCCAAAAGTCATCTGGAGGTCAGGAGGAGCCTCCAGGTCATTTAGGCAACGGAATCAAGTCCTGATGTGAGACACTGGTGTGAGTCTGGAAACCCGACACTACCCAAATTCTTTGATCTATGTCTGGCCCTCCAGCTGGCCCAGAGTGTTTTTGCAAGGACTTTATAACCTAAGTAATTTGGATTGTTTGGTAAATGTTCTCTGGGCAACTGAAAAAATGTCTCTAAGATATCAGACCAGGTCCAGACAAGGCTTAGATCCACCCTGCTGCTTTGAGTCTGTCAGATGCCCATTTCACCTGTTGCACTGGAGTCTTGGTGATTAGCAAAGTATCAAACAGCAGCAAAAGCAGGAAGAGCCAAGGCAGTGGACAGGCATAACCTGTGACAAATCAAGGTCTTGATTAGTCCTGTGGGACTCTGTCCTGAGCATTTAGGATTTCGCTGTCTGCATTTTAGCCCAAATTTTGCTATTGGTGTCTTCAAAGTGAGGCTGCATCAAACCTCAGCTTCGAGAAGTGCCAAGGCACTGCAAACCTTTCTGACAGATGTTAGATCTGCCTGATCCTGGTATTTCTTTCTGCCTCAGTTTTCCCTTCTGCACAATAAAACCTTATCTACCTCATGTGGGCTATGCAATGATGACTAATTAATGTTAATGAAGTGCTTTCAGATCATCCAATTCAAGGACATACATAATTGCAAAATATTAATTACTGTTTACTTATTATCATGAAGCCAATAGCAAAACCAGCTGCTTATCTTCCTCAGCCATGACTCAGAAGGAGGATGATGGCTGATCAGGATGGAGGCGCAGAGTGCAGTTGAGCCTGTACAGTGACACACGTGTATGTCTGTGTGTGTGTGTGTGTGCATGTGCAAAGGCACCTGACACAGCAGAGATCAGGCCAAAGCAGGCCATACTCATGACAAAGCCATGCAAGCTGAAAGTCCATGGAGACGAGCAAGAACTCACCTTGCCAAAGACCCCGATGGGAAAACGGATGTCTAGCAATGATTCATGTGTTTGTAAATTATGTTCATGGGAGACCATGTGTCACAGAGAATTAGAAGAGTCAAAGCTGTAATGAGTTATTGTGAATGACTGAAAAAATTGCTGTGCTTGAAAACCTTATTTTCAAAAATCCCAAACCCTGCTTGAGAAAGAGAAAGAGGCAGGAAGAACAACATCCAGGAATGGAGAGCTTGACAGAAAAATGGAGAGGCAACTGAGCTCAATGTTTTATCATATTTCATCAAACCCTTGCAGGATGATAGAAGTGAGTTTTGGGTTGAGCTTTGAATGAGCTGGTGGCCAGAGGACTGGAGCAGGATGGGTATTCCACAAACAGGAGCCGAATAGGTGATATCTTCTGATTAACAGTTCAGGGCTGACCGTGTTGATGAAGCAAAAGGGGTTGATTCTATTGGAAAAGCAAAAATTCCAGCTAACCTCCAGAAGACAGATTTAGGAAGGACCCCGAAGAGTGAGGAGCACTGAGTTTGGTGCAGCTTACTGAGGTCTGAGGAGGGGTGAATGGCTCACATTCCTGGATCTAGTGGAACTGTGCTTTGCAAGGTGCAGTGGGGAAGAGAGGAGGGGAAAACATGGAGGAACATAGGCGTTTGGGAAAATGAGAGCAGAGGTTGGGTTTGGGAAATCCATGTCATGGATGATGAAGAACTTAACACTACAAAGTTTTTCAGGCATTTTCAGGTGTCTTCAAATTACCATCTGACCTCAGAGGACCTACCAAATCCCTCAGGCATTCTAGTATCCTTAAACATCTCAAATTGCAGCCTAGCGTTTCCATTGACTTGCAAAATTGTCTTCCCAGTGAGATCTTGAAAGAATAACCTGAAAGCCCGTGGCTGTGTCTCCTGCTGGCCACTTGCAGAGCTCAAGAAGCCTCTGGGCCACGGTGACTTTCTCTGCAGGTCGGTTCAGAGCTGGGTGTACCCACTGTCAGCAGCCAGAACAGCTCTACCACTCACACACCCATGGAAATGCACACAGGGGAGCTGGATACACTTCCCTAAATAGGTCCTCAGAACAACAAGAATGGTTATGAGCTTCAAAAGCAGGATCCACAAGTCCAAGCCCATTTGCTTTCAGGGGTCTTTAGTTAATATAAGTGACTGTGACATACAAGTCCAACGAGGTTATGCAAGTTGATGCTGCTCAGTGAGGTGAAAGATGGGGCAGCTGATGTGCCCTGGGACCAGATGCAGAGCAGGAATGTGTACAGGTCAATGGCAGCAGCCAGCAGCTCCCTTCACATGGAGAAGTATCAGCAGGACAAAGTTGGCTTATGGCCAAAGTCCATGGGGTCCTCAAGCTGTTCCCTCTCTGCCACCCAGAGCCCAAAATCTAACAAGCCTAATCTAAAATGTGCAGTGATGCAATATCCTCCACACGTCTTCCAGAGCAAAGCCAGAGGACTCCCTAGAGCCCACATTTTGAGGTCTGGAGATGGTAATGCAGCTCTCAGTGCAGCAGTCCTATATTTCATCCACTGTTCACCAGGGTAGAGAACAATCTGAAAGCAACCATCAAACATTTTTGCTGCTGATTTGTGACTTCTGCCTAACTCCCCAAGAGAGATATACAACAAGCAGCTCCCATCAGAAAATCACTGCTGTTCTCTGACACACAGGGACATAATGATCGTTCCCCTCCAAACCTGGTGTCATGATCTAGCTCCTGATTATATCCTCATCTGGAATAAAGAGGTCTAGCCTAAGAAAATACACTTAAGCTTCAAGGTGTCTCTGAGATATGATCAGTCTGGAAGGCCCAAGTCTGATGGGGAAGTCTCCTTATATTGCAGATGAAAGTTCAGAGCAGACAGAGTACTTGCTCAAAGCTATTCAGAGAGTCAGGAGCTCAAATACCTTTTGTCTGACACCGGAGCCCCCACACTGATAACTTTGAGTGTATTGTGCCCATTCTGCTCTTCATTAATTACTTCCCAATGACTCCTGGCTATGGTGGAGTCAGTTTGTGCAGCCTGAACATCACGATGTGTTCTGCCACTTCCTGAGTGCTCTTAGGATCACTCTTTGCTCTTGGTAGCAACATTGCTTTTAGGAACGATGTCCTTCCTTAGTGCTTTCAGTCATTCCTTTGAGATTCTGCTAAGGCTGTTGCACTGTCAGGATTCCATTGATTTCAACCATTCAGAGAGAAGAAACAAGTGAAATATAGGCTTATTTTTCAGAAGTATGATTTTACAGCCCTTTCTGTTCCCATCCCTCAAACTCCTGGAACCACACATTTCCAAAAGATCTCCAAAAACCAATTTTTAAACCCTTAAAAACCACATCTGGGTCCAGATCTACAAAAATGAACCACATTTATTGGGTTGCCTTCTTACAAAAAGCAGCTGCTTATCTTTGTGATAGGTGCTCTTAACAGCTTTGACTAAAACTTTGAGTCTTAACAAGCAGATTTTACTACTGCAGCCTCTTAACAGAGCTGTTTCATAGCCATGAATTAATGTGGGTCATGTCCACATTGTAACACTAGCTTGAGCATTAGACCTAAACCAACAGATGTAATGGCTTCAGAATAAATAGGATTAAACTGCTAACCAGAAATAAATGGATTGAAAGGTAGGTGTTGTGCCTCACTTTAGAGCCGGAGTCTGATTGTCTGCTGTCTCTCCTGCCTGGAGGTCCTATGAGGAGACATACCAGTAGCCAGGAACACTCCTGACTCCAGGGTGTTGAACTTGAGATTATGTCAGGGATCTTTAAAGGCAGGAACTTTCCTGGTCCCTGATGAACGGAGAGTCAAAAAGTAATTTCAGACATCCAATCTGTCTTTTATTGTCCAACAAGAAGCATAAATAAATAAATGATGAGTCACAGCATCTTCCTGTTTATGCATCCTTAGCTAAGAGGAGGCAGATTTCCATCTGAGCAACTCCACCCCGTCTGCATCTATTGTCTTATTTGTCCTGGCTCCCACACTCACCACTTTTACACTCTCTCACACTTTCTGCAGCATTGTATCTCCTTCCTTGGCCCTATGTGTGTGGAACAATTGACCTCTCTTCATAGCAGACAAGCCAAACACCCACAACTGCCCTTGCAAGGGTACCCACCAGAAACAAGGTCTCACCAGTGCTACAGATTCAGTCCTAATAGGGGACCTACTTTTAGCATTTCTCTGTTCCCCAAAACAGATCTGCTTACGTGGCAAACCAGACCTAGACATCTTTTATCAAAAGACATCTGCAAACTGTCCTAGACTCTTTCATAAGCTGGAATCTTTCAAAAATCTGAAGCCCTCATGTCGCGGATCTCTGCTCTAGCTGGTTTCATGCCACAGTGAAAGTTGTAAGGCAGATGCATGCCACGATGAGGAAAGGAGAAAATAAATGCAAGTGGGCTTGTGAAGGTGAGGCTGCTTAATCCTCATCTTCCACCATCCGTCAGATCCCACATCTTCATCCTCTGTTCAGATTCCTACTGGCTCTCACCAAGACTTCACACTGGAAGATGCCTTTGTGTCAGAAGGACTAACAGCTGCTCTCAGGGCACCAGGTAAAAACACTCCCTTGCGCAGGTTGGAGGAGGCCACAGCAGAATAGATAGTGTGGGGGGTTTCTTCCCAGCTCAAACTGAACTGTCCTCCAACAGCCCTCCCACCACACTTGTACCACTGGATCCTGTGTGGCAGTAATGGAATAAGGACAGTGGTTTCCAAAGAGATGATTTGAAACATGGATCATAGTTTTCAACAAAAGGAATAATCAGCAAACATGGGGAACTGACCTCAGGAAAAAAAATCTAAGTCAGTAATACAAGTGCAGGAGAGCCTATGTGCTACCAGAGGACGTTGTGAATTTGTTTACTCATCACAAGAGACCAATTAGTGCATCGGAAGGCATTACTGCCAATCAACAAATGTAATAATTTACTATATGCAAAAAACTAATTCATTTCAAATGCAATAAAAAGAGTTTGCTTAACCCAGCCACAAAGGTGTTTAAACTCACCCAATTAATTTCATAACCAGGACAGGCTCAAACAGATGAAGCGAGTCAGTTACTATGTTTCATCTGACAGGTAATAATTTCTTATGATGTGTTGACTTAATTCTCTTGCAATCACATTAACATGCCCTTAATTAAGCACACAAAGGCAATCTGTCCTGACGAGCAGGGGAGAGAGGAAGTACAGTGAGAGATGACAGTGACAGCATCAGACACCAGCTGGTGACCTAGGAATCAGAAAGGAGTTTTATAACAAATGGAAATGCTGTCCTATGAGTAACAATGATCATGACAGTAAGGACTGGGAAGGCCAGAATAAACTCAGGTAGGCTGAAGAACCTGAAAGGGCTAGAAACTAGTGAGATATATGAGGGGGTCTATGGAAGAGGTTGTTGAATGACATAGGAAGTAAGTGGAAGATGAAGAAATGCAGAGCTACTCTTAGCAGGAAATGAGAACACATAGAAAGTGATCCTGGGTGCATGAGGAAGAGTGTGGCCAGTGGTCAAGGGAGTTGATCCTCCCCCTCTTACTATAGCATGGTGAGGCCACATGTCAAGTGCTCTGTTCTCTTCTGGGCTTCCCAGTTCAAAAAAGACATGGAACTACTGGAGAGAGTCCAGCAGAGGGCTATAAAGATGGTGAAGGGACTGAAGCAGCTCTCTTCTTATGAGGAAAGGCTGAGGGAGCTGGGCCTGTTTAGCCTGAAGAAGATGTTTACATCTCTCAATGTTTACAAATATCTTAAGGAAAGGTGTCAGAGGATGAGGGCAGACTCTTTACAGTGGTAGGATGAGTGTGGGACTGAGTGAAAGCTGGTACATCCCATACCATGCTCCAGATGTAGGAAAAGGTTAAACTGGGACATATTACCAACAACAGAAAATGTTAATAAGGGCTGGGAAAAGAGTCCAGAATGGGATAAATATGGGTTTAATCCCAGTGGGCAGAATTTAATAAACCAGGGGTACTTAAGGAAGTACTAAGGAAGCAGTCAGAGACACTTCAAACCCATTAGTAATTATCTTTGAGAACTCTTGCTGTTCCCATAGGACAGGTGAGGGGTAAACACAACATTATCTTTAAAATGCAGGCCCAGGAGGACACCGTGCGTCCCAGCTCAGCCAAGCCACCTTCTGTACCAGGAAAGATCCCTGCCTTCCCCGTTGACTGATCCATTTGTAAGTGCTGGGAACGTAATGACGTGATTGGTGCAGGTAAAATGGGTTTACTGAGGAGAAAACACATCAAATCAAACCTGTTTCCTGTCAGATAATCTTGTGGTCTGGGAGGAGGTGGGAGATGAGGTACCACTCTTGTCATTCTCCAGCATGAAATCCTAACACAAAATCAGCAGAGTACAGCTGCACTTCTGGTTAAAAGAGATTTGCTATGGGAAACTTTCTTCTGCCAAAATGTGCTCTCATATACCGGAACATTTCAAAAGGATGCACAGAGGGGCCAGGCTTGGGCATCATTTTGGTCTGTACTTTTACTGATTCCCAGGCAGAAAAAAAAAAAAAGCCTTACAGTGAGTCTGGGAGGGCTCCAGAGAACAGGCTTAGGTAGAATATAAATTACTTTATTAAAGGAAACTAAAACTCTGAAGTGCCCAGGGGAAAAGGGTGGCTATCATGTGGGTGGTAAGGACAGGAGATCCAGAACTGGGTCATGTGAAGTAATTCTTTTGCTTTTTCCATTGCTTATAGAGCTGGAGCTGGAGTCCAGTGTCCAGGGGCCCTTACGAGCCACAGGGAGTCAGGACAGGAGAAAGGTTGGAGGTTTCGTGTGGAGAGTTTTGGTGTGAGTTGCAACCTGACACAGCTTCCAGATGGAAGAAACCCAGCATGAAGACCACAAGCACTGCACACAGCAGGGTCCTGGGGGCAGAGTTGAGGCAGCCACATAAGCCTAAGATAATGAGGGTCTTGAAGGAATCACCATGGTGCTGGTGCCAAGATTTGTGGTGTCCCAGCTCCAGCATGTGCTGGTATGATTGACCCCCATTCCTAAGCCCACCCCAAGGTTTCATGCCCACATTCTTTGGGGTCTGTGCAAGCTCAGGGGAAAACAGCACTGTGTGTGCAAGGGCTTTGCCTGGGTTTTCCCCAAACGGACCTAGGCTTCATGGCTTCCTCCAGTCAGTACCCGTCTATAGCATGGGCCTTTCTCCCAGTGCTTGGGCAAAATAAATCCAAGGGGTGCAAGGCACTGGCTGAGAACAGAAAGATGCATGTGTTCAACAGCAGGGGCTGATGGAAAAGCCACGGGAGCAAGACAAGTAGGGTAAAGATAAATCCCCTCAGTCCAGTTCCCTGACTAATGCCCTGGGTGACACAATGCAGGTGCATCAGCAAGGAGGGAGGGAAGCAGCAGCCCTCTGCTCGAGCTCCCCACATGGTCTCTGGCCCCCTTGCCACCCCCTAGTTCTGCTGCCAAGCCTTTCTGGGCACACCTGGCACCCAGGATCAGCCTGCCTGCGTGTATTTACCCCCTCCCCAGCACAATGTCACCTCACCTTGTGGTCAGTCACTCCACACCTAAGGGACCCCACCAACTCATGACACAAAAGCATTATTCATCAGCAATTGGGAGAAAGGGAAGCTGACGTTTACTTTCACAAGGAATACATTTTTTTTTACACCATTCCCTGCCTCAGGGGATGCCTCTGCAGCTGGCAGTGAGTAGGATAAGTCAGGACCATCACAAAGGAGTCACATCTTCCTAAATCTGAAGGATGCTTCCCCAGGCTAGTGATGCTCACCAGTCATGCTGGGCTGCTGCCACAATAGTTTGAAGGGATTCAGATGGGCATGCAGCCAAGGAATGGATTCATACCAATATTTAGCGTCAAGCCTAGTGTCATCTGTCCACAACTTGAGCCATATGAGCCACCCACCACTTCTCCACTTGTTTTACGTAGCCTGCACCCAAACTGCTCCCCCATGCCACTTACTGGTACAGCAGAGTCCTTTGGAGATGGGTTCATCTTTCAGCAAAGCTCTCAGCCACAACAGAGCACTCAGCACAGAGAGCTACATAGTTTGATCTGCCCCTGCTCATGAGATGGAAGCAGTCAGTACCTCATCTCCATTACTCCCCATTCTTCCCCCAGTTTGCAGGCAGAGCATGTGGGACATCAGCTCCACAGCTCCCTGCACCTGAATTTGGACCTTTCTTCCTCATGTTGCCTAAAAGTAGATGGGATTTGTCATTAACCTCGAAGAGAAAAATCATCCCAACCCACCCAGTTAGCATGGCTGCTGGAATCTCTCTCAAGTACTGAGCTAATCAGACCCACCCTAACCTTTTCCCTGTTCTCCTAGCCCAGCCCAACATGTCTCGCCACACCCTGCACAGAGGCAGGACTTGGTGCTGCCAGCCCCAAAGTCCCCAGCAAGCTGCTTAGGGACACACACACACTCCACAAACACACCCACACCCACACACACCCCTCTCAATGCTTCCTGCAGAGAGACCCCTCCACAGCTCACGCTTCCCAGGGAAGCCACGGCACCTTGTCTCCAGCTCAGTCCTACAGTGAGTGGCTCAATGACATTCCCTGAGAGCTCCCACCTCCACTGCACTCGGTCCACCAGGACATGACACTCCCTGGGTCTCTGGTGTAAGACCTGCTCTGGCTGATCCTCTTGAGACCCAGCTCAGAGGTACACACAAACTGGGGCACTGCTAGGAAAGGGTTGAAACCCCAACCCTTGCATATTGGTGGGGAATTCCGAAAACCACAAGGAATTCAAGCTGCTTTGTAGCAGGGTGTACAAGGAAACCCAAAGAACCACAGGCAGTCTGCTGTGTGGTTTAGGAAGCTCTCAGCTAATTGCCACCTCCCATCTGAGGTGGTGCTGGACTGTGTAGTAATTTAGATGCAAAACAAGATCAAGACATTCACCTGAACTTGATCAAGCCAGAAAAGAGAATTTACATGCAACTTATAGAACTGCTTTACAGAGGAGGTTGTAAAACCAGAGACCCTTTGGTCCAAAAGGCAAGGAAACCATTAATGCCGTCTTATGGGAAAGCAACTCCTACACACACAAGAAATCAGATTTAGTGGAGACCCAACACGTATGTGAGGAAAGCAAGCTTTGTGAGGTATTTCTGTTATTCAGTGAGATGTCATTGTGTAAGAAATACTGTACAGCTTGTTGGCTATGAGCTAAGATGTAGGAGGGTGTTATTAGAGTCATTAGAGACATTAGATATGTCATTAAAACACAAGCCTACGTTCTGCTTGAGAAAGATGCTAGTTTGAGAAATATGCTGCTTAGAGAAAGGCAGCAGTGTAAGTACAGACAAAAGGCACTGCACATTTTGTGAAGTATGAAAAGTATGTCCCTATGGAGGCACTTTCTATTGCCCCAAGCATCTCAAGCTGATAGATGTCTGAAAAAGTTTCTATGGATGTTGGTTGTCTTTATGATTCAGGACCCTAACTAGGCTAGGTTATTCCTTAACTGACTGTGATGACAAAACTCTTTGAAGAAGGTTAGTGTGGATTTTCTTTACCTTGTACAAGCCTTTGTGTAATTACTCCTTCACTCCTTTTTTTACATAAGTCTGGGAGGGTTTATGTTGAATATGCCAAACTCCCATATTGTTAACATGGCAACTCACAAAATAGAGAGTAGTTGCAAGAACCAGGAAATATTTGTTTGGCAATGCATAGACAAGCTCCTCAGGAAATTCAGGAAAACCAGAAGGATATTAGGAAGAAAAAGATAGTGGAATTTCTAAAAATAAATTAAGTGGCAAGACTTACTTCAAGAATTAATGTAATTAAAAAGACAACTTTTATGCTGGAGGACTTTTATATACATAACAAAGTTTGTCCAGTTTATCTGGAACAAAATCTGCACTTCTGCAAGACCCTGAATAATCTAAAATGGCAGCTCACCTGTTGAAATTCATTCAGATAATTTCTCTACTTTAAAAAAAGAGAAGCAAAAATAGTTTTTCTAAGAACAGAAGACTCCACAAAGCTATAAGATGAAAATTTAAACAAGTGAACTCCACAAGGACACTGACTCATTGTAAGGACAGAGAGGCAACACAAACAGCCTGCTTCAGATCCAGACAAGTATAAAATAATTGCACTTTCTTTCTTATTTGGGTCTTTGAAAAGAAGTAATCATAAAAAAACCTCTGAACTGAACATGTAAATGGGTCCTCTATCCTCATCCCTCAGCACTCATCACACCCTCTCTGTAAACAACCTCAGCAAGACAAATAACTGAAATAAAAGAGTTTATCACATAGCACAATTGTCAGACTCAGCAAAGTTTTAGCAAAATGACATATCAGAAGCTTCTGTGTTCTGGGTGGGGCAAAGTATTTAAAACACTCCCCACAAATCAGACTGTCACCTTCATAGATGTTAATGGATTTTTTGAACATTCTCATTAATTCAGCATATCCCTGTTAATCTCATGACTGGGACATTTTCCTCAAGATGAAACACAAACAAAATTTCAATGAGAAAGAAACCCAGTAGGATTTGGTTGTGCTTTAGCTGGGTAGTGAGACTCAAGACAAGTCTTTAGATGACTTCTGAATAATAGGCTTAGAGGACTTCTTTGATTTCAAGGAGCTTATTAATATCACCTGTGCTTGTCCGTTCACCCTGTGAGTTTTATGCTTATTCTACACCAAGGAAATGGTGAAACCTCCTATCTACTACTGATACTTGCAGCTCTTGTACTAATTTGGGCAAAAGAGTGAGCCCACTTACAGCTATAATCCCTGCAAGGCCTTTCTGCAAAGGGGTTGCAGATAGCATGAAATATGCTTCACTGTCTGTTTACTTTAACATCCTAAAAAATACCTTTGTCCCGAAAAACCCTGGGCAAATGCTGGCTTGCCCGCGAT
>VYXC01007765.1:0-12244 GCA_013397175.1 Platysteira castanea
TTCTTCCCAATATCCAATCTAGAACTAGGGAGGGCTCTTTCAGTCGAGCAGGTTTATCCCTGCTCTAGGGATAAAGAGCTTGAACTATTGCTGAGAAAGAAGGAAGAGGGGTGGTTACAGTTTGGATACGGATGAGAGAGGAGTAACTTGCCAGGGGATTGAGGGTGGTCAGCTTTGGGTCAGAGCTGCGTCTGACACAGGAGGAAGCTGTTGAATTCATTCCAGGGGTGCAGAAACTTGGCTTTGCTCTCAGCCCCCTGCTCAGCCCCCACTGGGGCTGGTGACATTGCTGTCACCTTGCAGCAGGCCCTGGGTGCCCGCCTGTGGCTTGGCAGCCCGGTCCCTCCCCGCTGCTCCCACCTCAGCCCCTCTCCCNAGGGTGGTCAGCTTTGGGTCAGAGCTGCGTCTGACACAGGAGGAAGCTGTTGAATTCATTCCAGGGGTGCAGAAACTTGGCTTTGCTCTCAGCCCCCTGCTCAGCCCCCACTGGGGCTGGTGACATTGCTGTCACCTTGCAGCAGGCCCTGGGTGCCCGCCTGTGGCTTGGCAGCCCGGTCCCTCCCCGCTGCTCCCACCTCAGCCCCTCTCCCTCCCGGGAGACCCCCGCAGCCACCGAGAGCCACATTTTCAATTCACACCGAGTAAATGATTCATGGCTGCCCAAAGAGGCCTGAGCAGAGCCCGGCAGGGAGCAGAGCTGGGAAAGGGAAGGGGGGGCAAGATTGGGGAGAAGATACAGAGATGAAAAGCTCTGGTGACCTGCTCTGTATCAGCTCCCCTTCTCGGGGCAGAAGCCAATCAATCCTCCCACCCTCTCTCCCGCAGCCGTCTGTGGGTCTGTCTGTCTCTCTCTCTCTCAGAGGATTCGAGTTTCTCGGTGTAAGGTTAGGACAGCAGAGCTGTGGAAATCGATTCCCGAGCCCTGGCACGCCGCCCTCGGCACAGACAGCCCAGCTCTGCTGGGAAAAGATGATGGGGAGCTGTCCCCGCACCTCTCAGGTGGTGGGAGATGAGGACAGCTGGAAATGGGGCTCTGGGGAAGAGGGGTGGCATCAGCCCTTGGAGGGAAAATCCCAAAATAAGAGAGGTGTGCATGGGAGAAACCAAAAACCAGATGCTGTAACCCATTGGGCACTTTCCACCCGCCTCCCAGCCCAGCACTGTTCCTCTGGACAGTTTGTACTGGAGGAGGAGGAGTGGACAGCGTGGCTTTCCCAAAAATCTGGTTCCCAGCTCTTGCATGGCCAAACTGCCTCCTCCATGCCTTCCACAAGCTCCCACATCACCGGATTCAGCCCTGCACTGGGGATCCCCTGGGATTCCTGGCTGGGGGGAAGGGGAAGGGTTAGCAGCCTGAAGGGGAAATGTTTATGCCATGCTTCCCCAGGGATGCTTGTGCAGGGGTTGTTGATGACGTCTCCCACCTGAGGAAAAGTCTGTTAATGAGTCTTGAGGGGTTCTGATGTGCAAAAATTTCTAATCAGAGACTCGGTATTCCGGTATCCTTACCCTGAATATCCTGTGCAGCCGAAACTCGTTGAGTGGGATGTAACTGGCTCCTTTGCTCTCAGGGCTGCCCAAAAGGATGAGGAAACTGAGACCCTTCAGGGACACCTGAGGCTGCACTGAAAATCCCTCCCAAACTAGGACTGAGGGTCAGATTTCTTAACGGCGAGGAAAACTGGAGGGAAGCAACAGACTTGAAGTGGGATTTGATACCATTTGCCTTCAAAGTGCTCCAAAAAAACCCCACAGGGAACCAATCTCGGTGACCCTGCTGCAAGGCACGTAAATAAGAGGTGTTTCTCTTTCCCAGACAAGGAAACAGAGGTTAAGTGACCAGAGGGAGGAGGGTATGGGGATGCTGCCATCAGCCAGGTCCAGATTCCAGCTGCACTTCTCCCTCAAGGATCGAGCCTGCATGGGGGTTTTTTGTTTTAACCACCTCGATGCTGCCAACCCCACCCATCACCCTCTGTTTCACCTCCAGTACTCCTCAGGATGAGCTGCTGCACACTCTGCAGCTGTCCCTGCCCCTTCTCTCTCCTTTTGGGGATTTATTGCTGCGTGTATCGATTGCTTGTTGCCCCTGACCCTGCATGGAGGGAGATGAAACATCCAGCACTGCTGTGGTACAGTCAGTGAACAAATTCACACTTTCCTGTGCTGCTTGCATGTACCTGTGCTGTCCCTTCCCTGACAGCAAACACACGGTGTCCTGGAGGAGGGATGCAGGGTGAGATGGGATGGGAACACACTATAAAGCTCTGTATCAAATGGAAATGTCCTCAGGTCAGCAGGATGAACGTTTCCAGGCTCTTGCCCACCACACCACAATTCAGGACTGGTTTGCCAAGGTTCCCTTGAACAATTCCAGAGCATGAGCCACGTTTTTGGACGTGTTTTGGGATGGATCCCCCAGATCTGATTTGAAATTAGGCAGACTGCCGTGGTTTTGGATGAGGGTCACACAAGCTGACAGAAGCAGAGCATTCAGAGCATCAACAGAAGGTTGGAATATGGGCCAAGTTTGTTCCCTTCTGTTCCAGGAAGGAGAGGTAGCAAAGTCTATCACTTCAACTGGATCCCTGTCTCCACCTGGAGAGCTTGCAACGCAACAGGAGGAATTCAGGTGAACTCAGAGGGAGAAAAACAACACACTGCAAGAGCAGGGCCTGTCAGAAAAACCCTCCAAGGCTGCCAAGGACACCGTGAGGCTCGGAGTGACAACACCCTGCAGAGCCACTCTCCGCTGGAGGCTGGGGCTGGACACATCCACTGCACTTCAGAGATCCAGAGGCACTGTCTCTGCTGAGAGGGGCCTGGCAAATGAGACCTCGCTGCCACTCAGGGCCAGGGGCTGAGCCAAGCTGACACCTCCCTGTCCACGGCTTGGACAGAGGGCTCCCTGCGGGAGGAGATCACTCAGGGAGAGGCTGCAGAGAGGCAGCTTCAAGATTAATGGCGTTATTAGACAGCCTACAGGAAACAAAGCCAATGAACTGATGTCCCAGTGCCGAGGACACCTGGATCCAGTACTGCCTGTGTGAAAACCAGTACAACAAAACACTGGAATAGTGGGATGAGGCCCCTTCTTGGCCTGCTAAACCATAAGGTCCCAATGAAAACTATCTCGGAGTGGATCCCATGTTGTTTACAGGGATCTGGTTCCTCTCTAAGGGAGATGGAGATCACAAGCCCCAAAGAGGAGAGGGTCAGGTCAGCAGTGGGAAGCTGGAGGTGCTGAAACAAGGGCTACTGGTCAGAATCAAATTCCCTCAAGGAGTGGAAACCACCAGGAAAATGTCCCCCAGAGAAGAGCTGCTGGAAGGTTGGATTCAAAGCACATCAGGCTGGACAGGCGCTCTCCTGGTGCAGTCAGCAGACTGTGGATCAAGGGGTGGAGAAGCTCTCTCCAGCCTCTACCACCCTTCTTTCCCCTTGTCTTCCGAAAAAAACCTTTCTCATTTAAACAAAATCCCCCCCAGCAAGTCCCAGAGACCTTTTTGGAGGTACCTGGCTCAGCCGGGGACTGAGACAGCATTTTGCCCCTCTACCTGTGTCAGCAGGAGGGCAGGGGATGGGGACAGGCGGGGCTGGGACGGGGACAGAGCCCGCAGGTACTCACGTGTTGTGGAGGACGCACCACCCGCAGTGGGGATCTCCCGAGCCCAGGCACTCGCTGCAGGTCTTGTGCTGGCTGCACGACTCCACGGGCACCCTGGTGAGCTGCGGGAGCAAAGGGGACAACCTGTCAGGCCTCTCACGGGGCTCAGGATGGCTTGAAGGAGGTGCCACCCTCCCTGTCCCCTTTCCCCGGTGCCCGTGCTCCCGCAGGGACATCCATGCAGGCCTGGGGCGGGCAGAGGGATGGGGGTGGTTTGCCCCAGAGCTCAGCCTGGTGCAGTCCCTGTCTAGACCCTGGTCCACGTCCCCTGTGGCCTTTCCCTCTTTCCCTGTGGCCCTTCATCCACTGCAGCCAAATGACTTCACTTGCTTGATTTCCCAGGAATCAGCAAATCAGGCAGGCTGTGGGGACGTGGTACCTTGAAATTAAATTAATTCATTTCAATTGGACAACAGGAGATCTTCTGCAGCGAGTTACACCCCCTGGATCTCATTGATCTCTCTGGCTGTGGACCCTGCTGCTTTCTGGTCTCCTGTGAGAACTAAGGTCTTGGGACATCTTTGTCTCCCTCCCACGACCTCCTGCACCACCAGTCCCCACTGCCACCACCGCTGCTGGTCCCAGGAAAGCTTTAGCCCCACTCCCCACTGCCCGTGCAACTTTCCAACCATCACTTATCCCACCCTGGAGATGCTGGTCCCACCAGGAAAAGGACAAAGGCTACCAGACTGGGTATTTTCTTGCCGTAGCCCCGCTTTTGCAGCTCAGAAGGCATTAGAGTAGGACCTGAAACACCCACCTACTGCCAAAATACCCCGTTTTATCATCTGTTTTTCTTTTATTTTTTCCTTTTTAATTAAAGTATTTCAGCGAGAGGTTTCAAAGGCTGAAGGGACTGCCCAGCCTGACCTCCTGTCTCACAGACCAGCGCTTTTGATTCCTCCCAGGTTTTGTAAGCCCCTCACAGCTTTTGAAGCCAAACACACAATTTGGGCCCGATGACCTGACAGTCCCTTTTCCATTGAATAAGCTTCAGAGAGCCTCGATAATATCCAGTCAATTGCTGGTGTCTTCACCCCAGTTCCTGTCAGCAGGGAGAGTTTATTCCCTCAGATGACAGAGTGTGGCATTATCCTGATGAAACACCACTGAGAACTGCCAGCTCTGAACTGCAGAGCAGTTAGTCCTGACAAATGATGAGGGAATACACCTGGATCCCAGGGACAATTTTTTTACTTGGCGCAACATTCAGGAAAGTTTGGGCTGTGAAGTGACAGATTAAGATCTATCCTGGCTGCGTGTGTAAATCAACCAAAACCTGGCTTTTAATTTTTTTTTTTAATTTTAATATAAATATATATCAGGCACAATTCCAGCTCTGTATGAAGACCTTTTCTGCTTGTATCAGAAATTGTTTTTCTCACCCCTGCCCACAAATCCCACGTGGTAGCTGATAAGTCTGTAAGCAAAAGCCGAAAATGTGTGGTTTTGCTTCTGGCAAGAGGCAGAAGCTTTAGAAAACTTCAGGTAGAAACACGACGGGGTTTATTTACCATTGCACCACTGCCTGTGCCAAGCCACCCAGAGAAACCAACCGTGGCTGCTGGAAGCCTTTAATGAAAAAGTGAGAATGTGGAGAGAAAAATCCTCCGAGAAAAACCAACACAAACTCACTTTTCTCAACTGAATCTATTGCCATGAGCATAAAAACATAATCAGGACAGACGGCAGAGCAATAAAGGTTATAAGAACAAAACAGGGAGCGAGTCATTCAGACTTCTCTAATTATGGCAGTGATGAGCTAATGGTTGAATTTCATGATCTTAGAGGTCTTTTCCATGATGCTGATTCTTTTAAGAAGCTTAAAAATTAAGATGATTTGGCCATGAATGAGGTTGTTCCACCTTCCTTAAGCTTCTGATCAAGAAGGGATCACCTGTTCATGAAGTATAAATTTTATGCCTCACGGTTTCACCCAGTTAAACTCATTGAACCCAATAGTCTGTGCAGTATCCAAATCTCCAAAAAGACACATTGGTTTTTTTACAAGAAGATACCAAAAGGTAGAGACATTACAATTTATTATGTCAGCCATTCCCACCTCTTAGTTCCACCTGTGAAAAATATATTGTCAGTTATTTTATCTCGATCACACCAAGCTTGGCCATGTCTGCGCTGTGGCCACCAGAGGACTTGAAGAAGAAGCAGATAATTTAATTTTGAAATACTCTAAATCTGCCATTCCTCAACCCAGATGCAATTCCCACCTGGTAATTAGAATTTTGTGAGCACAGTTGGGTTTGGCTCTGCAGTTCCCACCCAAACCACCCTCAGTTTGACATATGGTGCTGCTTGATTTATCCTCATTAGCTCCAGGTAGTTCCATCCAACCCCATTCCTCAGCCAGTTAACACCTGTCTGATAGAAGTGAGCCTTGGGTAAGAAGTTTAGATCAGAACACAAACTTTTCCAACACCTGGTGATGCTGGGCTTGAATGTTCAGAGTCAAAATCCACTTGTGGCTCTGACACAGGTACAGGAAAGAATTCCTAGAGGACTGAAATTTGCTACTTCTTGGCAAACTGCTATAAAAAAAGTAGATAAATGTGGTCTCTGAAGGTTTCATTCTTATTAGTTAATTAGCTATCAAAGGATATCCAAATTTGTTGCAGTGGCAGGTGGAGCCTACTGGGAACCCAGATCTTCATCTCTGCAGAAATGTTTTGTTTTCAGTGTGTTTGAGTATATTTTATGGGATGTGTGTTGTTTTTAGGAGCACACCCGGCTTGTGCTGCTGTCCCAGAGGCCACAGGGAAGTGCCATGAGCTTCCCACATCCTGTCAAGCACACCAGAGTGTGTCCCGTGTCACCACGTGCATTATTCCTGCCCTCAAAGTCCTTTTACGAGTTCACCTCAAGCAGCTTTATTGTGAGATTAATTAAAACTGTACCACACTGATAAATGTCTTGGGCTGGAAGTGTCAGACCTTCCAATTAATGCAGAAACAAACCACAAAAAACAAAGGAGCTGCGACTGAAAGAAAAGCCACCTAAGGGTCGTCTGCTGAAAAGAGGAAGAACATCAAGCAAATAAAGCACATCAGAGGCCTTATTTTCTTTTTTGGAGCATAAACTGTAATTAATTCAGCTCAGCTTTCTGAGTTGAAGGGTTTAGGAGCTGACTGTGTCCCTCCAGGGAACAGCCAGCTTTTTGTGCTGCCACTAAAACATCAGGAAGAGGGAAGTCCTTGCAGCCTCCCAGTCACAGAGCCTCACCATTGTTCACTGGGATGGAGGGGCCGGGCAGTGCTGAAGGTTGAAATCTCCACGGCAAACCAGGCTGTGATCACTTCTCCCAGCCCTTCTCCATCCTTGCAAAGTCTGACAAACTCTTCAAGGTTATTCCCCAGCCTTGGTGAAGGTTCCTGCCTCGTGTGGGAGTGGGAGCTGGACTCAATATTTTGCAGCAAATATCACAGAACTGTGGAATATCCTGAGTTGGAAGGGACCCACGAGGA
This sequence comes from Platysteira castanea, assembly GCA_013397175.1. Classification (NCBI taxonomy): domain Eukaryota; kingdom Metazoa; phylum Chordata; class Aves; order Passeriformes; genus Platysteira; species Platysteira castanea. The sequence goes on from VYXC01007765.1 coordinate 7,147, forward strand.
ATCACTGGGGTCCAGTTCTTAGCCCTGCACAGGACAGTCCCAAGAATCCACCTGAAAGTGTTGTCCAGATATAACCAGGGATTCAGCAGGACTAGAAAAGGAAAGTGTCCTTCATTTTGGGGCATTAGGAGCCAGTTTGGAGTAATTTCTATTCCTGCAGCGGTCACAGCTTCACTGATATTTTGGCCTCACTGTGCCAGAGCAATATATGGATGTAAGAAGAGACTGCTGTTGCTCTCGGGGCTTATATCCCATATATTAGGAAAATATATGCTATCAGGAATAGGTTCTTCCCCCAGAGGGTGGTGGGACACTGAACAGGCTCCCCAGGCAATGGGCACATTCCCAAGGCTCCCAGAGCTCCAGGAATGTTTGGACAACGCTCACAGGGATGCATAGGATGGGATTGTTGGGGTGTTTGTGCAGGGACAGGAGTTGGACTGGATGATCCTTGTGGGTCCCTTACAACTCAGGATAGTCCCTGATTCTATCCCCACATCTCCCTCTCTTATCACAGAGAGCTGAAGCTGAAATTGAGGCCTCAGCAGCAGAAGGAGGAGCTGTCTCAGTGTCTCTGAAGGTGTGGGTTCATGGCATCTGAGCAAGCTCAAGGAGGAAGTTCAGCCAACACCTGCTCAGTGAACACCAAGTTATTAAGCACAGCATATTTAGGCTTTGGGTTGGTTGGAATGTTGAAGATAGGAAGGTGAGGTCCCTACAGACGCCTGTCCTCACACCTGGTGGGCATCCAGGAGCTGCTGTGCTTCCAAAGATCTGTCCAGAGCAGAGCAGAGGGAGAGATGATCTCTGATCCAGAGTGAGACCCAACCCCAGAGTCAGGGTGGGACGAGGTGAATCCCTTGTCCTTCTCAAGGGCAGAAAGGGAGCAGTGAGCAGGCCCAGCCACCACAGCTGCAGCAGGATTTGAAGAGATATTTCACCTCATCAACACATTCATTCACTGGTCCCCAAAGAAATCATCCACTCGTTTCTGGCTCACAAGGACATCTTAGAACTCTGGCAAAATCTGCAAACTGCTGGATGGTTCGGAGCTCAGCTGCTCCTTCAGGGTGTTTCATACAACAGCTCACCTCTGATCCTGCCTAAATTTCAAACTGCAGATTCTCCAGCTCCCAGCCTCCCTTCCCCTCCCTATTTCTAGTACGAATGAGTTACAAGAAGTCATTTGAAACAAAATGATTGAGTTTTCTGGATCTGATAGACAGTAACAGCTAATCCTGTTAAAATTTGGCTCCTGCCTCTGCCATTATGTATTCACAAAAGCTCCTGCTATGTGCTCAGTCATAATTTTCTGGCTCCCATTTTTGACTTTTTTATTTCAATATACATTACTTCTTTCTCCCCTTAAACTGCCAACAGTCTGGTCAAAACCTGAATCATTGCTCGATCTCTGTTGTTATAATTGGATGTTAATACAGCGGGAGGATTTATTCAGTCTGATGGACTAAGTTAATTTAAATGTACAAAAAGGCATCTTAAGTAGCCAATTTCCTTCCCAACAGCCAAAAGATGCATTTCCAAAACACTGAACAGTGGCTCTGTCAAGCCATGTGGGTTCTGTGAATGCTGCTATCTTTCGAGGCTCAGCCAGCCCCGAGAAACTGCAGAAAGATTAAGAGTGGAGCTTATTTGATTTCAAAGCCCTCAATAGAGTGTTCATGATAATACAGTTTATTAAATAGAGGAAAGCAAAAAAACAACTGAAAGAAGCCCAGGTTGAAGCATTTCTGCACCTTTAACAGAGTCAGTGAGGGTGTTCAGTCACCTGCACAGCATCCCAAGATGCTGATTTTATTTTGGTCTGAGTTATGGACAAAAGGACTTGGACTTGCTCTGTCATGCTGGATATCCCGTGCCTTATTACCTCACCTACAGACCCAGTAAAAGAGCAGGAACAGGGAAAAGCAAAGCCCAGGGAGCTGAAGCACATTATTTACACTGGTGAGAAACAGGACTCACCCACGGGGAGACGTCAAACTGGTGGGAGAGGAGCTGCTCCTGTGGGGATAGAGAGGAGGATCTGGGTTTGATTCCAGCCTGCCACTCCTGTGTGATAAGCAAATAACTTGCCAGTCTCCCTGGGACAGGGAATGTCATTTCTCATCAGACACCCCCAGCTCTGCCTCTTCATTGTAGCCCTCTTCCCAGTAAATCCACGCTTACATCCTCGGCAAACTGGGGGCTTTAATTAAGAGCGTTAATTGGAAGCAGCAGTAGCTGTCAAGGACAAATGACACCATAATTAAAGTGGGGGTCAGTGTCCTGCTGCGTGGCAGGATGAATTACCTGATCAAATATCCTTGTTCACCAAGGGCCCCCTGCCTCCACTTGTGGGTTTGCTGCTCCTCCTGCTCTCCTCTCTCTGCTCTGAGCTGCTCTGGGCACCTTTGGTGAGAGATGCCTGCACTCTGGCACTGCCAGGGCAAATCCCCAGCCACGACCACACCCACACCAACAGCAAGAAGAGGAGTAGAAAGATTTGATGCCCGCAGCCTCCAAGAAACTTTGGGGTCAGGCTGAGCAATGGCAGTTCCCATCAGATGCTCTCACGATGACATTGCTGCTCCTACAGCAGTGAAATTTGCTTTGCACACCTTGCGGTGCATTCTTCTCTTCATAAGTCCCTTGGCAGGGCCCTGCCCTGCGGCTGGCTCAGAAAATCCCCCAAATCAGAGATTTTTTATTTAGTCCGTGCTAGGCTTCATTTCTGATCCATCAAGTCTGTCAGCCTTGTAGGGAACAGCTCTGTTGTGGCAGATGTGAAACGTGAGGGCTTTGCCTTCTCACTAAACTCTGTCTGCAACATCAGAGTCTAATTCTAAGCTAGAAACCCGGGCTCTGTTGAAGGAGAGACCTTTTTCAGGGCAGGATTTGTCTGCTCACTGGTTTAGATGTCAAGCAGGGATGAGATAAATCACACCCTGGATGTGCCTGTGTCTGTTCCCTGAATATAAAGGAGTCTGGACAGCCAGGTCAGACGGAGACATTGACAATATACACCTCAGCCACTGGGTGAGGTGACTGCCACATCAATGCCACACTTAAGTTTCTGCTCTTCCTCAGATTTTACCACTGAGAATAAGCCCTAAATATGTTCAGACCTCCGCTCTTCCAAACCGCAGAATAACCAGCCACAATACAAAATACATTTTCTTTAGTGTCCGGGAGAGTGGTGCAGGAAACCCCATGTTCCACAGCTGGGAAACCATTCCAGAACTCCAAATCCCCTGTGTGGTGACAGGGGTTGTGTTTGACCAAGAGCCTTTCCCCATCTGCTCTGTCACACAGCCCTCACGCCAAGCTCATCCCTGCTCTCCGTTCTGGCTGTATTTACAAAGGCACAGACAGATAACAAAAATAATCTCAGTCCTTTCCTTAAAAGCTTGGCAGGTTCCCAGTTCTCCCTTTACAACTGCTCAGCTTCCGCCCCGTGCTGCCCCTTCTTCAAAGAACTCCTCCTCTCTGTAGTGACTCTCTTCCTAAAAACATCACTCCGGGAGGAGCAGGGGACACAGCATCCTGCTGGGAGCTTGGTTGGCAGCCTGGGGGTTGAAGAGTTTCACACACTCAGAGGCTTCGGTCCGGATTTCCTCCGAATTCACTCATTTTTCCCTTACTGAGACTGCAAAACCCTTCCTCAGCTGGGATAGCAACAGAGCATCCCACGGGCACAAGGCAGGGAAGTTGTTAGGGATGCCTTGTAAAAATCAAGAGTTTGCCAGCTCAGAGATGGGGAAGAAGAGAGGAGTGATTTTTACCCAAACCTGATGAACCCAACCACCTTCTTCCCCACCCTACAAACCATCAGCTCTGGCCAACTTCCCCTGCCTGCAGCTTTCCATCCGTGTTTCTCCCTGCTGCCTCCAGGTAGGTTCACAACCCCCCTGCCTTGTTTACACTAAATCCTGATCCCCTGGTCAAGTGTTTCACTCTGTAAACTGTGAAACAAATGAGGTTTGGATAAACATTTATGTTCAAAAGCCTTCGAAAACAGAGCCCCACGTCACAATTAATGCAAGGCCAGCCCAGGTTTAATGAGAGCCAGTGCCTGTGTGGCCACTGGAGCGTGGCTGCTGAGCAAGGGAGAGGTTGTTACCCGGGCTCCAAAGAGGCTATATATAGATTTAATTGGGATTGGTAAAGGAATTCATGCCACTGCAACAGGTTTGTCAAAGTCCAGCATCCCTTGAAGGCTCCTGGTGGAGGCTGGAACAGCTAAAACACACAGGGAGAAAGAAGAGTTGTTTCTGCTGGTGAAGGCACTTCCCAGGTCATGTTATTCCACTGTCTTTCCAGATGTTTCCATCACAGAACCAGAGAAAGACTTGGGTTGGAAGGGACCTTAAAAATCATCTGGTTCCAGCACGGGAAGGGATCCTTATCCTCAGCTATCAGTGAACATCTTCCCACAAATTAATTCTCCTCAGCAGCCCTCTCAGGTGTCCTACTGTGTCCACTCCCATCAATTCAATCCTATCGCCACTGCAAATTCCATCTTTACACATTTAATATCTCCCTGGGCTTTGAAGTCCTCATCCTCATCCTCATCCTCATCCTCAACCTCATCCTCATCCTCATCCTCATCCTCATCGTCATCCTCAGCCTCAGCCTCAGCCCCAGCCCCATCCTCATCCTCATCCTCATCCAATTGCCTGGAAGAACTTTGCCTCCTCGCTCTCCCCAGGCTCCCCGACCCTCTCCCGAGTTTCTGGCTGCACCACTCCTGACCCAGCCAGCTCATGAAGGACCGTGTTGATCAAACTCCCCTGTGCAGGATACAATCCCTGCCAACACTATCGGGCTACAGGAATTGTGGCAGTTTGACAAATGTCCTTTTTTTCAGTCGCAACCAGACCCTAAATCCCCCATAAGTCCACACAGGAGCAGCTGAACTGGCTGGGACCAACACCCCTGCACACATCCCAGTTCCTTCAGCCATGGCCTGTAAGGAAAGCATAAGACCAGGGTGAACATTTATGTCCCCAGCAGCTGCTCAGCCTTTGGCTATTTTCATTCAGGGGAACTTCTGCATCTTGTCTGTCTCTCCATCATAACCCAAAAAGCTCTTTCTCTCTCT
>VYXC01007765.1:12266-25912 GCA_013397175.1 Platysteira castanea
TTTTTTTTTTTTGGTTTATCCTTGAAATTGCATTGATTTTTGCATCCACAGCGTGCTTTGCCAGGGATTTTCACAGATCCAGAGGCCACTGCTTGAAGGAATCACCTCCTTTCATTTGCTCAGGACTTGATTTTTCAACAGTTTAATTTCATGCCCTGTAATTCTCATATTTGCAGAGGTGTTGAACAGTCAGTTCCTATCCATCCCCTCCTGCCACTCCTAAGTTTGCCAATCTCTCCATACACCCCAGCTCACCTCCTTCAAGGCTGAGGAGCTCCTGGTCCTTCAGTCACCTCCCACATGGAAACCACCCCACACCTCTGATCACAGACTCATCAAGGGTGGGAAAGTCCCCTAAGATCATCGAGTGCACCCCAGCACCGCCAAGGCCACCACTGACCACGTCCCCAAGTGCCACATCCACGTGCATTTTAAACACTCCCAGGGATGGTGGTTCCACCTCTGCCCTGAGCAGCCTCTTCCAATGCCTGACCACCCTTTCCACGAACAAAATTTCCCTAATATCCAACCTAAACCTCCCCTGGCCCAGCCTGAGGCCGTTCCCTCTCCTCCTGTCCCTGTTCCCTGCCAGCACAGCCCGACCCCCCCGGCTGCCCCCTCCTGTCAGGGACTTGTGCAGAGCCACCAGGGCCCCCCTGAGCCTCCTTTTCCCCAGGCTGAGCCCCTTCCCCAGCTCCCTCAGCCGCTCCTCATCAGACTTGTGCTCATCCTTTCTCTTTTAACCATTTATTTACCCTTTTTTAGGCAAACATTGGGCAAAAGGAGAGGCTACGTGGTGGCCGAGGTCATCTCTTTGTAGCCTTCACCACCTTGTCCCCTCCCTGGGCTCTCAGGCACTGGTCACATCACCAAGAACTGTTGACCCACTGCCTTTAGGAGGGTGTCACCTCTCAGTTTGAGGCACAGGGCTGCGCACATCCCTCAGGCTCATCTCAGGCGACAAAGACAGCACATCAGATTGACCTGTGATTGTTTTATCAGAGGCAGGTAACTCCTAAAACTTGATTGCTTTTAGCTGAGTGAGTGTGCAGCAGCACTGATCTGCACACGGCTCCCCAGAGGCCACACTTCTTGCCACAAAAAGTGGCATTTGGATTGCTCCCAGATACCCTCAGACACCCCCCATTCCAAATTTCCTCCTCCCATCACTGCCACCTCTCCTGTTTACACCTCCTTCTCCTTGCTGTGCTCTCAAACCTCTCCGACAGGAGCTCCACAGGCAGCATCAATCAGAGTGATAACATCAGCTGAAGACTTCTGAGGTCACACCGGTTAATCTGCAGCCCAAAATCTTCAGATGCGAGGCAGGGAGAGCCTTGATAACATTTGCTTGCAGCTGCTCCTGAGCAAACACGCACTAACCCAACCCACAGCCCCAAAACTGGGGCTTCCAGCGCTGTCACAGCACCTCTGCCTCTCCGGAGCGCTCACCACCAGCTGCCTTCCTGAGGGCTCCACTCACGGGTTAAGCAAGATCCAGGGAGAAGACGTGAAGCAGGCTCTTCCCCAGCCCTTAAATTTACGTCTCAGTTTATGAAAGGAGAGAAAAGCAGACAGCACTCCCTGCTCAGCTGGCGCCTGTGAGAGCCCCCAAGGTGTGGGGGGTAATTAGTGCTGCCAAAAGAGGCAGCGGCCAGGCAGAGACACAGGCCACTGTTCTGGGGCACATCCATTCATCTTTAGCTACCTCTGCTGTTTGTTTCAGTGTGGAATTAGAGGGAAGAAGAGCCCAGCAAAGCCCAGCTCCCTCTCTGTGTGGTTTTAACTCACCAAGGAGGCTTGAAATGCAGAAGTCCTGAGTGCAGTGAGGGTTGCTCCATCCCAGTGCCCATATTTCAGTGGGTGGAATGCATAACCTGGTGCAGCAAGCACCCCACGTGTTTTCCCAGCTTTCCCAGGCATTCATCTTGCCGTAAAATTAAAGTTCAAGGATATTTAATTCAGGGATCATATAAAAGCATAACTTTTAAGGTCACAAGGGACCACTCCGTCATCTGTTCTCACCTCCTGTACATTGCAGGCCACTGCCCACCTACTCCTAGGCTGAACCAGATAATCTGGGTTTAGCTAAAGCATCCTGCCTAGAAAGACCTCCCTTTATGATGTGAAGGTACCAGGAAAGAGAGAATCCTCCAAATGGCAGCTCGTCCCAGCAGTTAACCACTCACACCATAAAAAGCTTGCACATGCCTTACTTTTCATGTGAATTCATCAGGCTTTGGCTCCCAACCACTGATCTTTATTTCGGCTTTCTTTTCCAGTTTGTAAAGCCCTTTAACCTGCTGTTTTCACCCCGTGAAGATGCTCAGAGATCCTAATCAAGTTATTCCTCAATCTTCCTGCTGATAAATCAACATCGAGATGTTTTTCAAACTCTATGATCTTCCCACCTCCTAGAAATAATGGTGGGTCTTTAGTCATTCTTTTCCTCTCTCCCACTCTTCTGCACTCCTCCAAGGGCGCAGGATGATGTCAGCCCGCTTCTACAACAGGCCAGACGAGGGAAAAACCCTTGGAAGGATGTGAAGAAATGAGCCACTCATCCATTTCAGTCATTGCTTTCTAGGACGCGTCTCCCACTTCCCGGCCTGACCCAAATTCCTTCCCGTGAGACAGCAAAGTTTGCATCTGTTTTGTCTGAGGGAGCCAAAGTCACCCAACCGCCGTGCCCTCGTCGTGGTTAATGCAGAGCTAATCGTTGTTCCACTGAATATCTTATCTGTGGGATTTAATATCAACCTCCCGCTCATTCATGAAAGTTTTCAATAGATTTGGGCCCAGTATTGGTCCCTGGAGAATGCTACTGGGAAAAACCTCAGGATCTTTGAGACATGCCAAGTATTAAACCATTTCGGAGATCTCTTGAGGCTATTTTTAGGTTTTGGAACTTTTTTTTTAATGGGAACAGAGTGCAGAGTTGTTGCAAGCACTGTGTGGAAAGGTAAAGGCAGGGCATCCACAAAGAAAACTTCATTATTTCCTTCAAGAATGGATCACCCAGTTTCTCACAAACTGAAAAATATCCTATTTTTCATAAAAAACACTCTGCCCAGATACCATTTGGCGCAAATCAGGAGCTTCCGATTCATTCAACATTCCTTAATATTACCCCTTCTAGCCCTCAGGAATCACTAGAGTGGGAGGCTGGATGTTCCTAAATTATGAATAAATTCCCCAGTGTATCAGATGTAGGATAACTCAGGTCTCAGGTGTGCAAGGTCATAGTCAGAAGAGCCTCGCATTAACCAGTGCCTGTTTATTATAGCTTTACACCTAAATTCCTTGGTGAAGAGCCCAAAGTTATCCAGGATCAACCCGGGCACTGGAAAACCTGTGGAGCTGCTAAGATCTCCTGACTCCTGCTAGCAACCCTAAATTTAGGCCTCTGCACGATCCCTGAGCTTGTGCAGCAGCACACAAGGTTCTTATTTCTCCAATTAGTTTCATTTGTACTCTGGTGAATTTTTCCACATTGCTCCCCAGCCAAAGCAGAAAGACGAGACTCCCACTGCACCTTCCTTTGTACGGAAAGACAGACCCGGCGCCCGCATCTCTTGGGAAGAAACAGCTGGCATGAGGCTCTGCAGAGAAGCAGAACTTTTGTCCCCGCAGAGGACTATTCAAATTTGATTTAAGGTACAGCTTCGGTGCCGTGTGAGGCAGGGAGATCCCGTTTCAGCTCCTCGCTGCCAAGCCCTGAGTTCACAGAAGCCGCTGCCGAGCAGGAACGCTGTCCAGGGGGGCAGGGACAGGGGCTGGGGATGATGTTCTTGGATGGCTCCAAGATCAGCGCTGCCAGCTGGCCTGTGCGCAAAGCACAGAGACCCAAGAGACCCCGCAAAGCCCTGGGCAGCTCCATCCAGGTGGTTCCCAAACTGGCACCCTGAAAGAGAGCAGGATTAGCTGGCTAAGGCACCTTAAAGGAGCTCTCCACCTCAAAGATCAAAGGCACGCTGGCTCCAGGGCTCTGGTTACACCTGTCTCCCTTACAAAAGGATTCGGGCTGGGGGATTTGCTCAGGTGCATTTCACAGTGCTCACCAAAAAAAAAAAAACCCCAAATAATACAATTCCCAAATACCCTTTTGTCCCTGGCCACAAAGGAGGGAGCCGTGCTTGGCATGTAGTGCAAGGGGACAGCAATGAGAACAAGGAGCAGTGCCAGGTGCTCAGAGAGCACCTCTGAAACACGAGACACCCTGTGCTGCTCAAAGGATTCTCTCCTCCCCTCCACCTCCAGCATCTGGGAGAGCGAAGCTTCCTCACTGCTGGGGCAGCCCCAGCACCTCCCTGCAGGGCTGGCTCACAGGCAAGTGACACTTGTGCCTCTTGGCCGGACACTGCTGACCCTCCTGAACCCCTTACCCATGGCTCACCCTCATCCCAAAAAGAAGCCAGTGCCTTCAAAGAGTTTGGAGTCTCCTTGCAGAGCTCAGGGCACTCGACTTCCCCATCTCAGTAGCAGTGGTGACCTTCTCACTGCTGCTCTTTACTCCTCCTTTTCTCCAGCCAGTGCAAACACGCTCACAACAGGCCTGGAGCTTCTCACCTGTGCTCCTCGGACCCTTTCAGGAAGGGCACAGGGAGCAAAAAGAATCAGGGATGAGAAGAAAACCAGGCCTAGCACTGACGTGGCTGCCTGAAGGTGAAACACACTCATCCTTTCACTGGTGTGAGAATTGACGCCGGTTTGATGAAAGCAACCTGGCCGCTGTCTAAATTCTGCTGTGGCCACACATGGCCTGGCTAAGAAACCCTCTGGAGGGAAGCTGAGCGAGCTGATATCCCTTCTCCTGAGGTCTGGGCTCCGGGTCTGGCCTCCTTCCAGCCACAACAGTCTCGCGGCATCCACAGGATCAGCAGAGGTGCTGATGATCCCGAATCCCACTCCCCCTTAGCTGTCCCTGTGCGTGCTCACCTCCAGCCTGGCAGCCAGCTCACGGCGTTTGTAAGCCCTGTCAGGTTTGTGCAGCACGGCAAAGGGGCTGTGGGGAACATTTCTTTTATTTATCAGATTCCATTTCACACCGGTGAACCATAAAATTATAACCACAGCTTTTCCCGGCCCGTTACGGATCTGTGACATCTGTCTGTCTGTCTCTCTCCTACCCACACGGGTGCAGCATGATGGCAATAATGGATGTCCTGAAGGAGCAATTTCACCTCTGCTTCCCGAGGATTACAGCCTGCCTCTTCCCGAAGCAGCAATCCCTGCCCCTGGTTAATAAACCCAGCAGTGGGCCTGGAGAAAAGCCCTCACCCGCACCGTCAGGAGAGTGGTTTCCTCAGCATTTATGGAGAGCAGGGAATTAGGAATGTGTTATCAAGCCAGCTGAGGATCAGGTTCAAATCTCACCAAAATAATAGGTGAGGAGCAGAGTTTCCTTCCAGCTGCCTGGGATTTTACCTAAGGAGAGCTGTAGATGTCCTGCTTTAATGCCGGGAGTTACAATAGCATCTTTTTGGCTCGTGTTTCAGGACAACACAAGAGTTCATGCCCCTGTTCCTTGATCTTCTCCGGAGCTCACACAGATTTTATAGGTGTTTGTCCCAAAAGGAGGTGAAGGGAAAGCGAGGTTTAACACTTATTTTATTTCTTGTTTCAGCCATCACTCCCTGAATCAGCAACTCCAGACATCCTTCCCTGTCTGAAGATCTTATTTACACCTTTGGAAACAGAAATAGTCTGGGAAGAAGGGAATACAAGCCAGGTAGGAGCACTGCTCAAATCCCTCCCTGGCCAAAGACCCACACCTGCACCATTTATTTAATCTCCATTCCCTCTGTGCACCCAAAGCACCTCTGAAACAGGCACAAACCCCACCCAGGACTCTTTCTGCCCGTTCCTTATGAAAGGAAGTGGGATAAATCTGGATCAGGCTTTTTTTTCCCCTATTCACAGCACCACTTAGATCCTATTTGCAGCTCCCAAGGATGCTGTGAAGCTCCGGGACTGGTGGGATTGCCTGGCGCTAATGGGGGATGTTTAGAAAAGCATGTTCTGAATCCCTGGAAACATTTAGCTCAGCCAGTTTGTTTTCCTAAAAGATATGAAATATTGCTGAGCTGAGGGCTCAGAGCAGACATCTCCCCGAGGAGCTCTGTGACCTGAGTTATGCAGATCGCATTAGACAATCACGCTGGTCCCTTTTAGCTCTCAGTTCCATGAATTTATAAGTAGTCACCAAATAGTTCCAACCATAATTGTCAGCCTGGGCTGAAAAGAGCTTAGCTAGGCACACAGGCTTTATGTGAAGTGAAAAGTTTTCACTATTATTGTTATTATTATTTTTATTGCAGATGGGTTTCGTCTCGCTCAGCTTTAAACTCCATTTTCTCCATCAGGACGCAGATTTCACAAGACAAGTTGCCTGACCCAGTGACCAGGCCTGTAATGGGACTGGGACAGTAACTGCCATATTTGCCAGGCAAGGAAGAATTGCCCCTTCCAGAGGAGCCACACAGACAGCAGAGATGAAGTTTATCACCGCCCTAGATGTGTTTTGTTTTCTGCTGATGCATAAACATCCCAGCAATTAGTTTGCTGTGTTAGGGCTCCCTTTCCCACATCATTTTCCTGAGGGTTTATATCAGAGTTTTTGGGGGCTATTGGCAGCACAGCCTTTTAAGGCAATTCACAGAGAAATGACCACTTAAAGGGTGGTCAGACATTGGAACAGGCTGCCCAAGGGATGGGATCACATCCTTGGAAGTATTCGAAAAACACCTGGATGTGGCACCTGGGGACATGGCTGAGTGTTGGCCTTGGCAGTGCTGGGTTAATGGTTGGACTCGATGATCTTGGGGATTTTTCCCAGCCTGAATTACTCTGTGATTCTATGGCAATTCCAGCACCCTCAAATATTGGTGCCTGAATCTGAATTCTTCGCAGTTTTGGAGTGTATTAAGGATTTAGAGCATCTGTGACGCTGGAAACTCTGGGAAAGAAACATCTATCATGTTGATGGGTGGTGTAAAAGGTTTACCAAGTTGAGAGTAACTAATTGAATTCCCAGCTAATTAGACCAGGGAGCAGAGCTTCAACAAAGCCCCCAGTCCTCTCTTACTGATTTCACAGAATCACAGAATGGTTTGGGTAGGAAGGGACCTTCAAGCTCATCTCATTCCAGCCCCCTGCCATGGGCAGGGACACCTTCCACTGTCCCAGGTTGCTCCAAGCCCTGCCCAACCTTGGACACTTCCAAGGAAGGGGCAGCCACAGTTTCTCGTTTCCTCTGAGAAACTGGTCTGTAGTATCAGTGAGACCATCACTGGTAGTTCCTACAACTTGACCTCATCTGAATTCCAAAATTCAAATTCAGAGTAGCCCATTAAAAGTCATCAAAATTGGTTTTTTGAATACAGACTGAACAGCTCCCCCCAGGTCATGTCTGCAGAAATCACAATCCTTTCATAAAAGAATCTAAGAAATTAATTTTCTTATGACTCGAGACAGGTCAGATCGCAGTAAAATTCTGTTTCACCAGAACATTCAGACATAGTTGAGGATTAACTTCTCCATTTCCTTGGCTTTGTTTGTGAGGTTTTTTTCTTTAATTTGTTTTTTCGTACGATTTGTCAAGCAGAAGTTGATGCATGGCCCTTCTTGCAAAGGATAGCTCAGAGACCAATTAGTCAACCCAGGGACTGGCAACCTCCTCCTGACACAACTGCAGGACTGCCACAAAATGGCAGCCAAACAAAGATCCATCTAGCTTTTAAAAATATTAACCTTTTTATTGGCACGGCCATCTATCAGGAGGTTGATTCCCTGAACGACGAGGTGGGAGCAGCCAAAAGCAGAGCTCAAGGCCACCAGCTCCCACCGTCCCACAGATGGGCAGCAAATGCCCAGGGGGGCTTTTTGGGCATAAAGACTCACTAAGAAACCATTTTGGCAAAATAATGGAGATTAAAGCATGATTTAGAAGTTCAGTTTATATCAAATGCTGCCTTAATTACTTAGAAATTGACAGATTTAATAAAACCTAATATCCAGCCCTCTCCATCTCCTATTTCTGCTGTCAGCTCCAGCCAGATGCTTCACAAAAGGTGAAAGTGTCCTACAAAAACCAGGGCCTTTTGTTAGGCATCTGCATTTTCCAACACCTAGAGAATGGTTTACAATCTGAATGTTTTAAGACTCCTAAATGTCTAGGCAGTTATTATTTTTAAAATAAAAATCACATTAAAGCGTTAAGCTCCAAAATATTTCGGTTTTGGAGGGGTTTTTTCCCTTCCTTTGCTTTCAGATGCATCTCCAGGAATGTTGTTTAGAATGAAAGCTTGAGGATTAAAACATAAATAACCACCTTAGTCCTTGTCCTGGGGAAATTCCCTCCAACAATGGAGAGAACCTTTGCCAGGACCCACTGCAAGGGCTGAAATTAAACTTCCTTGGGGAGACGCCGGTTCACAGAATTCAGTCCATCGAGCACTGACAGAGTGCAAGGAGCTGTTTTTAGGCTCAGCACATCAGAGAGGAGGTAAAAATTGTAATTTGCAAGTTGTGCACCTGAACTTAGAAATGCTGAGCTGGTTTTGGAGCAATAAGAATAATCTTTTTCCAAATAAACCTTTCCTCCAGAAGGGAATTAGAGGATCATGTGTTATGCTGGAAATACCTGTGGTAGCAGTTTATCTGGGACAGGTGGAGGGGTGAGAGGTGAGAAGGAACTCAGACCCAAAGCACAGGAGATGAAGGGTCTGAGGCAGAATAATCCTCCAGAGATCATAATTTGGATAAATATATATGAGCCAGCATTAATAAATCATCAATGAGCAGAAGTCCGGGAGATCTCTCTGAGGCACCTATCCCTTCTTGGGAAATCACTGTCCCTGGTACAAGAGATCACTGAAATCCCGGATTTCACGTTTCGACAGGCAGAAATGGTGAGTGAGGACAATTAATTTTCACCTTTCATGAGATCAAGAGATGCTCTTCAAACTGGCCTCCAAAAGGAAGGAAATTAAAGCATCTCCTGGTTGTTAGACAAGAATTCCCAGGCTTGGTAAACAAAGCTGAATTCCCAGGGCATCCTTGAGCTCCTCTCACTGCCGGACATTGATAAGCTCAGGACAAACCCTGCGGATTATTGGGAAAGGAGGAGGGTCAGAGTGCAGCTCCACTTTTAACGAATTGGTTAAAAAGGGGGAAAAAAAGGAGAAATACATAAAGAAGTTCCAAAAACAGGGAAATGAGACACAGTGACTGAGAAAAGCCCAGAGTGTTCCTCCATCCCTCCTCTGCATCCTGGATGTGGGAACTGCATCCAAACCAGAGGGAGTCAGACAAAATCAGACTCAGATCGAGAAAACAAAGGTTTTCAGTTTTTACCTTTTCTGCTTTGTTTTCTCCAGGTCCCTGCAACCACTATTTCTTCACCCAGCAGGACTGGAAACTGGAATCTCCTCAGTGGTGTTTGTGTGGCAGGATCTCACCCGCCTGTGGGAGCTGAGGCCTGGGGAGTTGTTCTGTCCTTTTTAGAGGTTAAAAACATCTCCCTCCAAAGAGGGATTTGCTGGAGAAGCTGCTCTGCTCTTTTCTCCTTTTATTTTTTCCCAGTTAAACTTTAAGGAAAGGCTGAGGATTGCAAATGTGATATTTGGCTAGGAAGGATTCCAGAGTGAGGAACCACCACTCTTCCTGCTGGTTTGAAAAGACCAGTCTATTTAGGGTGCAAAACCATATGTTGCTCCCCCACTGCAGCTCCATCCCTTTTGTTGCCTGGCTGCCAGCGAGAGGATGCCACTTCCCTTCATCTGGCTCAAACCCGTGGTGTTGCTGATGGTACAGCATGGATTATTCCCTAAATCCTGGTGGTGCGACGATGTGACATCTCAACAGAGCTCCCTGCCAGTGCTGTGTGAAAAATACTCCCAGCTGATGCCACTGTCACAGGCAGAGACATTTGCCTGGGAAATCGCTGCTGTCTTTGAAAACAGGAAAAGGGCAAGCAAAGAAACCTCCTCCTACACAGCTCCCTCCTCTGATGTTGCCTGTTATCTGCTGGTGTCCTCAAAACTTAAACCCACCTTCCTACACCAGGGGTGTTATGTCTTGGACCTGCTGAATCCAAAAAAATTCCCAGATTTGAGTGGCAAAACCTTCATATCCTGGGGTGTGAGAGACTCATTTCTTTGTTCCTTACCATGGAATTGCTAAGGGGGAAAAGGCCTCCAAGACCATCAAATCCAACCTTCAATCAAAATACCCCCATACCCACTAAGCCATAGGGTAAAGTGCCAGATATGCTCAGTTTTTCAATGTTTCCAGGATTGTGATTCCACCACTGCCTTTGGCAGCCTGTTCCAATGGTTAAACACTCTTTCAGTGGAGAAATTTTGTCTGATATTCAACATGAACCTCCTCTGGATCCAACAACTTGAAGCTGTTTCCTTTTGTGCCACATCCTCCTTCCAGGGGGTTACAGGGTGTAATAAAGTCTCCCCTGAGCATTATTTTCTCCAGAGAAGAATAGGAATCCTTGTTTCTGCCAGCAACATCCTCAGCACAAAGCCCCACATCTTTTGCTGAAGGTTCCTCATGCCTGAAGGTGGAGACTGAATTAAGTCCCACCTCTCATTCTCGTAGCAGAAGCAGAACTGCTACTGTGAGTAGGACTCGTGCTACTTCATCTGCGTTTCTCACCCATTCCTAATCAAAAAGAGGGTTCATCTGATGAGTGGACGTTAATGACAACCAAAGCCATCAGTGCAGACGTGGTTCAGGTACACGAACTCCACCAGTTTTGGAGGAAACGAGCGCACACACGTGAGTGAAGTCTCGAGTAATAACATTTTAGCAGCTCTCAGATGACACAGGAGAACTGCGGAAATGTCAAACCTAACCCCATTATTCAAAAATAGGAGCACGCGATTAGACAGGCAATTATACACCGAGGAGCTTAACATAAATTGTGGGTAAAAATATCAGAAACAATTTTTCAGGATTTAGTGAGGGAAGCACCTTGTAAAGCATAATTGGATTAGAGGAGACAGCCAGCATGGATTTACAAGCAGGAGGTCTTTTGCCTAACTAACTTGTGGGGAGTTCTTTGAAGCTGCAGCATTACTGCCAAGGTAGGCAAGGGAAGTGTAATAGATGTTATGCACTGAGATTTCCCAAAAGCAATTGCAGAAGTTGTACAGTGAGATTATCAGCTAATGGAAGCGGCCGTGCTACAGAAGTGGGCTGGCTTAGAAAAATGGCTCAGAAGCAGAAAACAGCCAGTGTGTGGGCTGGCTTGCCATGTTCACTCTCAACCTCAAAAGGGAGTGATTTAAGTGCTTGGCCTGGGGAAGAAGGAGGTGGAGGGCTTCAGGCTTGGAGATCTCTTCTGCTTGGATTTCAGAGAGCTCCCAGCCTTTTGCAGTGTGCAAATCTCCCAGCAGAGCTGGGTTTATCAGTCCCCGGGATGGGGACAGCCCAGGGAGATCATTCCTCCTCCAGAAAGGGGGACAGTTCAAAGGCAGCCCGGCTGCACAGGCTGCTCACAGAAGGAAAACCAACGTTCCTTGCCCTGAATG
Source organism: Platysteira castanea (assembly GCA_013397175.1). Taxonomy (NCBI): domain Eukaryota; kingdom Metazoa; phylum Chordata; class Aves; order Passeriformes; genus Platysteira; species Platysteira castanea. The sequence goes on from VYXC01007765.1 coordinate 23,816, forward strand.
ACTGAGGAAACTGAGGCACAAGCAGGAGAAGATGTTTGATCTCACCCAGAGCAGTGCCAAAAGGAGCACGGATCCCTCTGGCTCATGTCACACAGCCTGTTCAAAGCAGAGGATTTTTGTGTACTTGCAGGGCGAGCACAGCCTGTCCTTGCCACAGGAGAGGTCACCCCCACAGGGAAAGAGGAAAGATTTTGGGAAAGATGGATGCTTCAAGGCAGAGGGGGTGGTGACAGCAGGCACAGGGCCCTGCAGCAGGAGATGCTCTGCCCTCAGCTCCTCAGCTGCAGCCAGAGATGAATTTCATGGAGTCACGGAGTGGTTTGGGTTGGAAAGGACCTCCAAGATCATGCCATGGGCAGGGACACCTTCCATTATCCCAAGTGGCTCCAAGCCCCAATGTCCAACCTGGCCTTGGATACTGTCAGGGATCCAGGGGCAGCCACAGCTTCTCTGGGCACCCTGTGCCAGGGCCTTCCCACCCTCACAGTAAGGAATTCACTCCTAACATCAAATGTAAATCTCTCCTCTTTTAGTTCTACACCATTTCCTATCAGCATGTCTCCTGTAAAGAGCCACTCTCCCTTTTTCTTATAAGCTCCCTGTAAGTGCTGAAAAGCCACAATCAGGTCTGCCCAGAGCCTTCTCTTCTCCAGGCTGGACACCCCCAGCTCTCCCAGCCTGTCTCCAGAGGAAAGGGAGCATCTTCGTGGCCTCCTCTGAGGTCTGTGGATCAAGAAGAGGCTAAAGGAGAAAATGTGAGTGACTGGATTTACATCACAGTCCCCAAAGCTGTTCCCAGGAGCCAGCTGCTCCCTGTGCTCCTTTTCCACACCATATCTCAGTAGCAAGTAACACTTTGCTCCCAGCTCCAGCTGCTTTCCTTGGCTGCCCTTGGAGCCTCCAGAGCTGATAACGCTGGAATCCGGGTTCAGGGCAGCCCTGCTGCCATCCAACAACAACGGGATCAGCACATTCCCAGGGGCTCTGCACGGCTTTTATGGGATGCCCTGCAGAGCCCGCTCCAGCTCACAGACCTCACCCTGCCTCTCTCCTCCTCCAGCACTGTTTGTCACCCACATCACTCCTCCTGCCATCCTCACTCCCTCATTCCCTCTTCCCACCCCACCCCAAGAACATGACCCACGTTTGTTATGGATCATTGTATTTACAAAGCTTAAGCTGAAAATCAATTTTAATTACCAAAATCAGATTGCCGTATCAATAAATCACTGGGGGCCCCTCGGAGACACGGACAGAAGGTTGCACCTGGATGTGGAGGGAAGGACAGATAACAGCTCCTTTTCCCATCAGGCCCCTCCCTGCATTCACTGGACAAGATTCATCAGTGTCATTATCTTTTGTATTGATATGCAAAGGGGTGTAAAAGGGACATGAATAAAACTGGAGCCAGTTTTATACAAATAATGTTGGCTGAAACTTGATTTACCAGTGACCTCCTGACCAGAGCTTTTGGAAAAAAATCTGTTTAGGGTAGTTGTGATTGTCCATCACCATTTCTACCAGTCACTCTTACTTGGATGTGTGCTGCTTCAAGAGATTTTCTTCTTTCTAGTCCAACATTTTTCAAGGTAGGCCCAAAGCTGGAAGAGGAAAGATGCTTCAGCCCAAAAGGTGGTTGGGATATGGGGTATCCCAAAAGGTACTTGGCTCCTGTACCATGCTGGATAAACCTTCCTTCAGAAGGAACCCAAGGCCAACCTACTGCCAAACTTCAGGCCCTCTTGGAGAGGCCACCACAGCCAAACCAAGCCTAATTTGACCATTATTTAGGCACCTTCGTGTCCGGATCCAAAGAGGGATGTAGAGGGTTGCTGTCACTGGCACCAGAGAGAACAAAAAGCTTAAATAATCCGAGATCAGCCCACAGCAGAAAGCCATGATCACACCAACCATCCAAGGCAGACACAAGCATTTCACTGCTCTTGTCAGCCCCAGACCCTTTCCCTGGACACTTCTCAGCACTTGGGGCTGAGCCCTTTGGGAATCTTCATTATCAGAGCCAAACTCTGGGGATTTATATAAATTTGCCTCTACTGAGAAAAGTCTAATTAAAATGAAAGCTTGAATTTTGGTTGG
>VYXC01007776.1:341-70800 GCA_013397175.1 Platysteira castanea
TTTTTTTGTTCGTTTATTTTTTAATTTCATACTTTGCAACTCTCTTCATATTATGAAACTTTTGCCGATCGGTCTATGGACATGCCCATATATGAAGGAGATGGGTGGGTCAATAAGGGATATCAAATGAAGTGACAGGGGCCGCAGTGGGGAACCCGGGGCGCGCAGCCCTTGCCGGGAGCGCGCCCCGCCAGAAATGATGTAAGGGGTTAGTCTTTTTTTTAAAAGAAAGTTATTACGATGTATTTTGTGAGGCAGATGTTCTATAAGGTTTACAACACTACAAGTCTTGATTAAGAAGGAAAGGAAAAAGGAAAAAAAAATAAAAAATAAAAATCAATACCCAGATAAAGAGATCATAGTCTTAGGAATTCATTTAAACCATAGGAACTTTTCACTTATCTCATGTTAGCTGTATCAGTCAGTGATTAAGTAGAAATACAAGTTGTATAGGCTTTATTGTTTATTGCTGGTTTATGACCTTAATAAAGTGTAATTATGTATTACCAGCAGGGTGTTTTTAACTGTGACTATTGTATAAAAAAACAAATCTTGATATCCAGAAGCACATGAAGTTTGCAACTCTTTCCACCCTGCCCATTTTTGTAAAACTGCAGTCATCTTGGACCTTTTAAACACAAATTTTAAACTCAACCAAGCTGTGATAAGTGGAATGGTTACTGTTTATACTGTGGTATGTTTTTGATTACAGCAGACAATGCTTTCTTTTCCAGTTGTCTTTGAAAATAAAGGAAAACTCTTCAGATGCAATGTTTTTTTTNCATCTTGTCTATCATGTTTTTGTAAATACTGGAGAAGCTTTGACCAATTTGACTTAGAGATGGAATGTAACTTTGCTTACAAAAATTGCTATTAAACTCCTGCTTAAGGTGTTCTAATTTTCTGTGAGCACACTAAAAGCGAAAAATAAATGTGAATAAAATGTATAATTTGGTTGTCTTTCTTTTATGGATACTCTGGTAGCTTAAAGGGACTAGCCAGTATTGCCTAAATTTGTACAGAGAAAGTCATGTGTGCTGTTAGCACTAGCTTTGAAAACTACCTTTCTGGATCTTGGACTCTGTAATACTGTGCATTTTACAGAGAAACTGTGCAGTGCAGTAGGTAATTTGTAGGCTTTTCTGGCTTTATAAAGAGGACTGGAAGGCAGTCTGAGCATGTAGAGTGTATGATTCTCCTGTCCAGACTCCATCTTGCTCTTAAGACCAGAGGTATCCAGCGTATGAGGGTCTTGCCTCTTGAGGAAAATAAGATTTAACTTGAATTGCTTAGGGTGGGGCACTGAAATTTCTATACTGAGTTGCTTAAAAATTAAGCTCTTGAACAGATGTCCCACTTATGTCTTGGTATGCTGGTCCTACTTTGGTACCTAGAAGATTAGCTTGAAAACTTTAGCCTGGAGGGAGAAAGGGGAAACTAATACTGTCATTCTACTTAAAGTAATTAAAAGCAATATTCTCTTTTTTTCCTCAAGTGCTACTCCTAAGTACAGGTGAGTTTCAAAACAGATTTCAAAATTTGTCAATAAAAAAAAAAATTACTTGGTGCTTGCCTCTAATTGTTAGGCTTTTTTTGGCTAATTTCCAGCATATTGCTCAGGGCATATTATGCCTTAATAAAACAGTGAGTTCATGTAAGAAAAGCAACAGTGGTGTTTGGAGGGTGGAAATTGATTCAAGAAAGTGTTGCTTCTAAGTTTATAGGAGAAAGTTTAATGTTACACTTATTTGCTTCCACCATTTTCAGCAGAAACTCTTTGGAAGCAATTATGATTCATTTTATGAGAAAATGGCACGTTAGCACCTTGTTCCCTAAAGAACAAAGCCTAAACTGAATGAAGTATAGTAGATTTCCTGCTGAATGCATACTTCTTTTTGTTTTGTTTAGGGGTTTTTTGATTTTTTGGGTTTTTTTGTTTTTTAATTCAGTTGTCTACCATTTTAACTTTGGCTTGTATGTACTCTAGTTGCCCTGGTATTTCTCTATAACTTTAGAAATGTATTGAAACTGCTATAATGCTGAGGGACAAAAATAAATGGATGTAAAACAAGATCCTCCACACCAGTGTCATTCTTGGAGTACATGTGTTTGAAGTCTAGTGCATAACTGCTTTGCTAAGGGGTTTTTATAACATGGCTGTAAAAACCTGTTCTGAGACGCATAATGTCTTGGCCATAGAGTCAATGTCTCTTTTTAATAAATATATATATATATTTAAATCCAAGGATTCTTAAAGAGAAGTCTGAATTTCTTCTTCTTTTTTCTTTTTCTTTTTTGTCAAACTGTATATGTACATATGAAAAAAATAATTGCTAGTAAAGTTCTTTTCCAGATTTTTCTTAACCTCTCAAGCTTTCATGGGTTTTTTCTTCACTCAGCTGGTGGTTTCTGAAGCACTTCCTGTACCTGTGAGTGCGGAATTGCTCCTACCCCTGGCAGACGGACTTCTGGCTTGGGCCTTTGTAATTCAGTGGCTTGGCTTGACTTGAAATATATTTCCAAGTCCTAACACTAATAGAGTTTCAAAAGTGCATCTTAAGAACACCAGTTGCATGGTCTGCTCTTCTGGTCCCAGCTGTCGGGTGAGATTTGATGATGCCAGTTTTCCACTGTGTGATTTAAGAAGACAAAAGTCAGAAAGGGCTTGAAGTCGTGGAAATGGAGGAATTTTGAACTGCTACCTCCTGCCAGAGAGTTGTGCAGAAGCATCATCTTTCCTCCCTGGCTCCCCAAGGGACTGAGTAGTCATTTCTGTGGAATTGTGGAATATCCTTTTCTATGTACAAGAAAAATGAAGGGACTAGGTGTTAGTGACTGGTCAGGTGGTTCATCTTCTTACTGAGAAAGCTTTATACTTTTTTTTTTATTGCATTGGTTGCCTCAATGAAAATGCTAATTATAATAAGTATTGTAAGTTCAACAAATTCTCTCAGAGCATATGTGAATTTAAAATGGCTGATTTCAAACCAGTTTTCCTATATCATGGTTCTTTTAAGCAGAATGTTGTTGCTATGAACAAGGTAACTTCTGTTGTGCTGAAACAATGTCATATTTTTAGGTAAAATTTACACTGGGATCTAATTTTGCCTGACTAGGGGCTCTAGAGATTTACTTCTTTTGTTGATTTACTTAAACTGAGGCAACAGTTTTCCTTGTTCAAGAATATAACCTGGTTGTACGAAAGTGCTTTCAGACATCATGCCTATCTTGGTAATATCTAAACTTCATTTCAGACTCTCCAAATCACAATGTCTGATCTCAGGTACTTGAGTTTTGTATCTGGTCCTGATACTTTTTTATGTGAAACTGTAGAGACACTGCCCTTCAGGCAGGGAAGCAAGGCAAGAAAAGGGAAAAGTGAGTGAGGGAAAGCGGAGCTGAGGCTTTAGCTTCTGCTGGAGTGCCGTCACTTTCTTGCTTGTGCCCACAATCCCTGGATACAAATCAAGTCTCCTTGTACCAACTTCTCACATATCTAAAAACTCCTTTTGGTTGTATTGGATGCAAGTGTTGCATATGTGGGTATTTCACTCCTTTATTATGATGTTGTCTGTTTTCAGAATGTTCTTTGTTCTACAGTACTGTTTGAAACAGCTAACTCTTGAACTTCACTTGCAGATGGTTAGATAAAGGTCAAAGGTTTTCATCTGTTTTGATTGGGTTTTTGTAAGTTACAAGTCCTTTAATATTGTCTTTTTAAAAAATCTAGAATAATACACTTTATAGTCTGAAACTGTAATGCTGGTTAATGGTTTCCTGCAAAATTAGTCCTGTGACTTTGGTCTTCATGCTATTTATATAGTGAAAGAGTAGTAAAAGGTTATCACTGGTGATATTGGACTGGTTTCAGTGTTTGTTTGTTTTGAGAGACTGAGGTGAAATATGTTTTCCAAAATGGTGTAGCTTAGTTGAAAGCATCCTGATTCTAGCTTAGGATTTTTTTTTTTTTTTTTTTTTAACCATGCTCAGGTCACTGAGATAGAATAAAGCAGGTACTTTTTTTCCTGAAGTAAGGAGCAAGTGACAATGGTATATGGTTTATAACATGGTGCAGACAGTGGGGTTAATTTGTTCTCCTTACAAATCCAAGATCCTCAGATAACTGTCAGTGAGCGGGAGCTACTGGCATTCCAATGAGTCTGGCAGGGCAGAGGCAAGCAGGCCATTCCTGTCACTGGAATAAGGGAGTGTAAGAGGTGGTGCTACAGAGAAGTGCAGGGTCCCTGAAAGCCTCTGTACTGGCTTGCCGCAGGGAGAGCCAGCGTGGTGGTGAGCTTTTAAGGCCTGTTGCTTGTTTGGGGATTGAGAAAGGGAAGATGTAGCAGCGTGTTTCATGACGCCTTTACTGAGACAAGGAAACATTGCCTATTGGGAAGATCAGAGGAGGGTTAGCAACGAGATCAAAGTGGCAATTATGCCTAAACAGAAGAGTGACCAAAGTAGTGCCCTGTGAATGGAGTACAGAGTTAGAAATATGCAAATTTGGGCTGTACTGTTGAGTACACCTTTTATACAAAGGCAAGAGACTCAGATTCAGAATGCCCCTTTTTTAGGATATCAAATAATGTTATCTGATGGAGGTGACATAAAGCTTAAGTTAATGTTTTTAGAATGTTATGAAGTCTTGAGGAGGGTTACAAGTATTATTTACACATCTCTGCCCTCAGTCTTTGCTGCAGGAATGTATGTTTATCCAAAACAGGACTATCAAGATACTAGGTGAAATGAGATATTAATATTTGCAGTTAGAAAGACACAAACAAGATATATGGAATATTAGTTCTCAAAGATATGATGAATTTAGATAAAATAGCAAAGATATTTTTCAGTTAAAAGGAGGGGGAAGGGTCTTCTCTTTTTTGGCACTGCACACAACTCTGATTTTAGAACTGCAAGTACGGGGAATTATTGCTGGTGGTGTATGCATTTTTATCACCAAGTAGGCAAATATTCCAGGAGTTAGGATTCTTAGGTTAGTTCCTGTGGCCCTGTATGTGATAACTTGCACTAGAAGAGTGCTGGAGAGGGAGTGTTTTGAGCCAAGCAATGCCACCTTCTGAGGTCTTTTCCAACACCACAGCTGATGCTGTTGGTAATAAAATATTTGATAGTTGCTCTTTGCAGAGACCATTGTGACTAGAGATTTATTTTTAGGTACAGTCCAAGATAGACTCTTTCTCCTGAAGTTCACACCTTCGTTTCTAAAAAAGAGAAAGAGAAAATATCTATGGATCTGTTGGTTAGTTTAAGTTGTTCTTGCTGAGTAGTTTTAATAGCTGCAAAAAATTCCTTGCTAGCCTATACTAGAGTAGTTATTTCTCTGAAGTTAGGTATGTAGAACCACCTGAGTATTTTAAATTAATTTGATGACACAAAAGCCATGTTTACACAGGTCACCTGGTGTTCAAAGGAAGCAAAAACCTTTCATTCTCACTGGAAAAGAACCATTTTGAACCAGTTAAGACCTGCATAGGCAGGGCCTTTACAAAAGGAGACCAAGGGAAAAAAAGAAACCAATCCCCAAGCTTTAGGAATTAAAGGAAGAAACTGCTTTTTCTAGCCCCCTGAAGCAAAGCTGTCATAAGTTTAAAGTACCCCCTTTCTGTCTTAAAAAAAATACTACTTGCTTATGAGAAACACTGTTCCCAGTGGAGTGCAGATCTATGTTCCTTTCAAACACCACCAATGAAAGTCCAAAATGGATTGGTGAAGGTAACATTTTTCAGGAATGAAGCATTAGGCCGCTCACAAGTCCCACATTGCAGTTTAGGGGTCTGTTAAAGTAAACTTTCCAGACATAGCACCTCTGAGGAGGCTGGGCAGCAAGTATTTCCCATCTTGGTAATTAAACAAAATGACAGAAATCATGGACTGATACTCAGAACATGGGAAGGAACATGATTTTTTTACTTTTTCCCCAGTACTATTTTTGGATATCCTACATATGTTTTTGCTTTCTAAGAAATATCCAGGAAGATAATTCAAAGCAGTGAAGTGAGAATAATTCCAAAATTTCTTTGAATTCTTTCTCCTGTATGTTTTTGTACAGGTATATTTGAAAATTGTTCTAATATATTATTCTGCTGTTTAACAACTTTGCAAGTTAATGTTCACATGGAGAAATAATGTCATATGTATGCTAAATTAAATAACTTCCCTTTTACGGATCTTGGTGACACTAGAATGAGGCCAAAATGAGTGTTTCCCAAAATTTGTTAAGCTATGCAACGCACTTATAAAATTCCCCCATAAATGTTGCTAATGATAAGAGAAATGCATTTGATTCTTCTATGCAGGATCCACCTGGAATCACACGAAATGGTGTGCAATAAAGGTACAAGATTACAATTCAGGTGTTTGCCTGAATTAAGAGGCTGAAGACCCACAGGACCATAGTGGCAAAATGGACAGGAGCACTTTCATGTGTTGCTGTTACAAATGACAAAAATGAAATGCTGCTGGAAACTTAACCTTGTTATGGGAGAGTTTATACCCTGGAAGTTCATCAGTCCTGGCTTTTCCTCTGCCTCCATCACCCAGAGTCTGTCTAATGCTAAAAAGCCTATACATTGAAGTGATGATGCAGAAATGTATTACAAGCTCCTCTGGATAAGTCATCAGAAAAGTTTGCTATTTCAATGTAAAAATGATACTTTTTGGTCATCATTGCTATCCACTGAATGCTGTGTTAATCTCGTGATTTTTTTGCCTTTTTGTTGCTTGCATAGAAAATTGTAATTTCAAGATCATGAAGCTTCTGCTGCTATTATAAATTGGGCCAAAGAGAGGAAAGAATGGGAAAATACCTTTCAAGTGATGTTATAATAGGACAATCAACTTTAATAAACAGAGAGATTCAAAGCCAACTGTTCTCTACTTAAATCCCAGTGCAAATCTAATCTAATCTAATCTAATCTAATCTAATCTAATCTAATCTAATCTGGTTTTAGGGCCTGGACTTGCATCTTGTTGTTATTGCATACATGTTATGATAGTCATTAGCTGAGCAACCTGTGGATATAAGTAGAAACAAAATAGTACTTCTGAAGTTTCCCTGCTCCTAAGTGCTTCATGGCAGATGTGCCAGGTTTAACTACAAGAGCAATTGTGGAAGAAACATTCTGCGTGGCTTTGTCACAGAGATGCAGAGGATGAAAGTGCTAAGTTGTTCCTGAGGATTTTAGGAGAAATAATATACTCTTCATCTTTTGTGACAAAGATAGAATGAGGACACTTGTAGTGTAACTTTTCAGGAAAGCCACACAAGTTTGCAGTGAGACCGTAAAAGAGTGCTGAATATCAGATGTTCCCAGCAGCACTTGAGTGAAGCAACGTACGTGTAAGAAATGCACCATGTGCAAGTGAAACTGGACATTTAAAATTTTTCAGTACTGCAGGATTCCTTACGCGTGAATCTGCCATATTAAAGGCAATCAAATTGCAGATGACAGTGACGTGGACAGCTGGCAAGGAATCCCACAGGAGGGGCATGGCCAGGGACAGCTTCTGAACAGCAGTATAAACAAAGGTTCATTTCTATAAGACTACTACTACAAGGAAATATTTATATTGTGATACGGGCTCAAAAGGCCAAGATTAAATATGAGTCTTGTTTGTGCCAGGGACTGTGTGTAAACATCTATGAGAGACAGGCTCTACTCTGAAAATGCTTCCAGGCTAAATGCAGAAAGGTTAGGCTGCTTCACTTCCTACCATTGTTAGAATCACATTTCTATTTGTCTTGGTCAAGATTATGAAGGGAGACGGAATAAATTACCAACTTCCTTTTTTCCCCCAGCCCCCTAAAGATCTGTTATTTGCAAGTTTCTTTTCTCACTTCATGCTCTTTCCCTTCATAAGAGTGGAACTGTGATACTGAAAGCCTTGTGTGATACTGTGCAAGCGGCCAGGCCATTTTCATGGCCGCACATATTGATGGACAATACAAACAATAACAACGATTAAGTTAGAAGTGGGTCTTGAGTGAAAAGATCAAGCAGCCCCAAAACCTTGAAATATAGCGTGAAACAGGTTATCGATAGCTCTCTAGTGACACTTTGAGGCCATTTTCATGTACTGAAACTAAAATACTTCTCACTCCTTCAAGTGGCTGTTTTGAGCACTGGCACCAATTTCCAACATGGGAAAAGTGTGGTTTTTTGGAAAGGAGGGAAGGTGCCTAGTTTAGGGAGAATATTTGCATTTAGAGAGATGACTTTTCTTTCGGGGGCTATTAATTCTTTATCAAAAGCTATCCTCAGCTTTATCAAATATTGATATATTAAAATACAGAAATGATTCTTCATAGATTTTCTTTTCCATTAAGAAAATGCCTTTATCTGAATTTTGCAGTCATAATTTGTGATTCTCAAGAGTTTTAATAAGAAGTTCTCCATCCAAATTGTATTTCAAAACTACAGGTATCAGAAGAAAATGTATGTATTCCAGTTGGCTTAGAATGGAACTACTGGAAAACTGGTTCAGATCCATCATCTGGAATGCTGTGAGTCCTCATGAACTAGCAGCCTTATAAGATGAAATGAATGTGTATATTGTGCACTAAATAGAAGAAAAACATCTTTATTATTTCATATTTATTTTCACATGGCATTGAAAAAAGTGGCCTCACTGGTTTGTAAAACTGATTGTGTTCACTGTGATTTCTAACACATTATGCCAAATTGGTCAGAGGCAGTTACGTGAAAATCACAAGTTTAAAAACTTTGCCAGTTTTCCTCTAACCCAGACAGGAATGGTAGTGAGGGGATTGCCTGATGACATTTTCACCATCATGTTGCATAAATCAGCTAAAGTGGTAAAAATGCTTGTGGTTTGGCTATATTTATAGTCTCTGTATTGCTAGCCACATGGGAGAGCTATGGGAGGGAATTTCCCTAAAATTGTTTTAGCCAGCATAACCACTGGGACATCAAGCATTTGTTGCTACCAAGAGTGTTAAACTTGGAAAACTCTCTCTACAACATGCCAAGGGGGGAAAAATAGTTAAGAGAATAACATTAAAAATAGTAGTCAAAGTATTTCACACAGCTTTAAGAAATTAGCTGAACAATTTCTGAGTCATTAGTTAGAGCTTTTGACAACAAAAAGAAATAGGATAACCTGCAAAACAAGAGAAGCATAAATCCAATACCTGTTTTAGGTATGGTTTCACAAAAGATTTTGGAAAAAAAAAGATAAAGGCATGAGGGAAAAAAACGTTGAGGGCCGTAAAAATAAAAAGAGAGAGACTGGGAGAAGGACAAAGAGATGTGGGTGTTGAGTGGGACCACAACACAAAACAAGGACTAGGGAAATTACATATGAAGCAGCCAACAAAGATAACTGAAAATGCACTAGAGAAAATGTATCTTTAGGTGGATAAAATGGTTAGAAATAGTCAAGGTCAGCTTCACAAGGACAAACTGTGTCAATTCCATGTTATTTTCTCTTCTGACCGTATATCCAGTCTAGGAGTTCAGTGGGAGTTTGGAGCTGTAATAGATCTTGACTTAATAGTTTTGATGCTCTCCTGTGCAACATTCTCATAAACACAGCCAGGGAAATAAGAACTAGGAAAATAGGTGTTGAGAAAAGTCAGCTAAAAAAATAGCCTCTACGTATAACAGTCAGTGGTGCTGGTATACTGGGAGGACTGGAAGTGCACATAAAAGGGAACCCAGAATACTCATAATACACATGAGAAAGACAGTCCAAAAATCAAGCAGAAGTTCAGCAGAGGACTGTATTTCAGAAAAAGAAATTTAATTCAGAAACTGAAAATGGGGACTATACAGGCAACAGAAAAAGAGCTTAGAGTCAAGGTGATTCTCAGACAATATCAGTCAAGCATTAGTCCTTTTTGAGTGCAATGGCAAAGGCCCAACAGGTTTTTTTGAGCATCTTTTAAGAAAGATACCCTTTAAGAGCAGTTCTAATTTTTCTTATGAGTGTATAATACTCAACAGAGTCTACCTCTTAGACGGAATAGCTAAAATGTAATGAAATATAATATTATTAAATATTAAAAACAACTGATTTATTTCCAAAATCTGTTTCTGCTTAGAGACCTTACTGCTAACTGCACTAATACGTGGCCCTGTTAGTGCATGTGTATTTTTATTTATTTGGATGTTTATACATATGTATCTCATGAGATAAATTCTGGACAACTGTTATTGTACCCTCCCTTTCCTGTACAACTTTTACTGAAGCACAAGACAAAGTTTTCCCTGATGTCTCAAGACTTTTTATAAATCACTACATCGAATTAAAATTATAAAACAAAGATATATAGGTAGGGAAGGGAGCTTGAGCTAAACATTTTGACCACCACTGGCATAAAGACAGGATAAAGACAGATTGTACCTTTCAGATTATCTGTTCTAACCTCAAACCTCCACAGGGTTTTCCACAGCTTTCCTACTGTGTAACCTGTTAGACCGTTGAATTAGGCTTGTAGTCAGAAATCCTTTCCTAAAACCTAAGATCCTTTTTCTTACAAACTATACTAATTATTTTTGGTGCTTCCTCCAGTTGACACAGAGAATGACTGATTTCTCTTTATTATAAACTTTCCTGTGATGAAAAGGCAAACTAAACTCCTAGCCCTCCAAACTTCTCCTTGTTTGTAGCACACAAACTCTTTTCTATGTAAGTCCTGTCTACTGCCTTCCTTAAAATCTATAACCTATATAGAAAACAAACTGAAAGCGAAACACCACTGAAGTATTGCCATGCTGATTTCTTAAGGAGGAACTGGTTTTCCAATAGTAGTGTCCCTATCCTTTAGCATCTGCCATTAAACCACTTGATTTTTTTTTTTGTGGTGACCAAAGGTACAAGGACAGTGTGCTAAATTTTGCAGTTTACATATCTGCAAGTATATATATACATATTATAATCTATGGTGGACCTGCAGCAAATGTGTTATATACCTAAATAGTGTTGTAGTGTTACTGTACACAATGGCAAACGTCCGTAACATGCTGCCCAACAGCACAGATTAAAAAGAAAATAATTCACTTTTAAACAAAGATAAATGCTCATCAATCTTCAGAGTTCTCCTTTTCGGTCTGAACTTCAAGTGCTAAAATCAGATCCACATTTTCATAGCCTGTAATCACTTTTCTGTATACACAGTATGTAATATAGTGTGTGTATATAAAACACATATAAAGAGAGTCTGCAACCAACTTGCTTACCCCACTGTACTAACCAGATTTGAAAAGACTGTGGGTTTCAGGCTACATTTTGTCAGGTGTCTCATCACTAGTTTATTGTCTGTATTATGTCTAGCCAGATCACACACTACTTCATTTTATGTTTTCTCCTAGTGTATACATTTTAACACTCTCCTCTGAGTGTAACTGGGCTTATTTCAAGGGAAATTCAGGCACCTTATCCTATGCATATATTTTCATTAATTGCTGAAGTGCCAGCAGGGAGAGTGGTACATTTCTGTCACTCCATGATCAGTAATCACTGTGGTCTGATCAAGGTGGAGACTGAGATTCCCTGATCTCAGACTCTTGTCAGTCTCAGCATTTCAGAACAAACTTGATTTTCCCCTTTTTTCCTTTTTAAAGTATCAAAATGTCTCATTTATCCACTAAAATAACATGCAGGCATTGACTTAAGGATGTCTGTTTTGAGCCCAGTTTCTTCTTAAACCAAGGAAATATGAAGTACAAAGATAAGATTGAGAAACTGTCGAAAATAAAGCTACGCATGAAAACTTAATTTGAGTTCTTTTAAGAAGCACAGTTTACATGAAAACTTTAAGAATTTCATCCTAAACATGGAGGCCTCTTTGTAAGGTACCTGCCACAGCCAGCACACAGGTTTCAGCAGTAATTACCCCTCCTGAGCCTGTAACAATCTGAGACATGGTTATTTATGAAGTAGATAGGCAAAGAAAAGAGTAACACTGTGTTCCTCAGAACAAAGCAGAATGAGGTTGATGTCTCTTACATGCCTGTAATTCAGGTAACAAAGTAGGAATGAAAAAGAGTCAGAACTCTTGTGTGCTCAAAACTCTGGAGTCCCTGGAAAATATGCTTTGTCTCTGTCACTAACACTGGTTTGCCATACAACCTCGGGCAAATGATTAGTCCAGTGTTTTAAAAGTGTTCTGTGAGGGTTTTTTTTTCAGATTGTATGAATATTTATCACTCTAACCAAAACAAGTGGCAACAGTCGGTCCTTTGATATTTAAGTTTTTTACACAAGAATGAGGAATACAGCAGCAAACCATTTAGAAATTTGGAGTTTAATCTCTCTGTACTGTAGTTCTCCCTATAATAGGGGGAATAACAGGATTCCTTGACTTCACACATGGATTTGATGTCTAGGGTCCCTTTGTGATGTCAGTAGAAAGTTAACTACCTGGGAAAGACATTTCCAGTGCCCTGCTCCTAGCAGCCCTGTTTAGCCAGGGGCAAACACAGCAAAGGGGGGAGAGGAAGTATGTGAAGGATTTTTGACATATGTTTTTATGTACTTACTTTTACAATAGCTGAGAGCTAGCATGCTCTTGGGAACTGCTGGCAAGCTTCCATGCCTGGCTGAAGAGATTTGAATACCCATTGCACAGAAAAGTCCTTCCCCTGCTCTCCAGTGTATTCATTCTTGCGGGAGGGAAGGAGTAGGAAAGGGAGAGTTAAGTATCTCTCTCACTGAGGCCATCCCAGTGGGCTCCAAGTTATTAGATACTTAGTGGACCAGAGAATGAGCTACCTTTAGTCTTACTTCTTCTAGATTTAAGTAGTTGAGTTTAAAGGCTTAATCTTTTTCTAAATACAGGCTTTTGTCAAAGTGTGTTGTAAGCTTTACAAGAACATAAAGAGGGTGCAAAGTCTTAGTACTGTTGTAGCAACCTCAGACTCTGTGATTTTCTGGTTTTTAAGTGGGTTTTTGTCAACTAGTCTTTTTAGCCTAGGTTTTTTTATATTATTTCTCTTTTTAGGATAAAAAAGAGGGCAAGAAACAGTCTGGCTGCACATATGCAAAATTGTCATTGTACTGACCTAAGATCGTCAGATCTGATGTGTAAACTGGTAAGAACTGTGAAAGAAAGCTGACAATACACAGATATACTGAAGCAATGACATGTATTTTGTCATTTTCAATTCCACTGGTCTTAACAGCTGGAGTTCTTAACAAATGTATCCATAACTGAGATGTCATTAAAGATATTCTTAGTAGATGAATCCCTGGCAAACTCATTTTAAACAAGGACTTCAAAACTAAATTAAGAAAAAGAGAGGGGAAAATGAGAGAGGTCTACAGAGTATGCAGAAAAAATGACAAGTTGATTTAAAACTACTTAACCAATTTTCTTCAACCTAAGAGTGTTTTCTTGAAGAGGCTGTATTGCAAGCCAACATAGTTTTCTGGCTTGCCATTTTTGACTTAAACAGCTACAGAAGATTTCAATAACAACATATGGAAGATATTTTTTTCACATTCATTTAGCTGAAAGAAGTTTTTTCAAACTTATCAGATATAATCCATGAGTAAAACCAAATACGGAAATCCTAAGTCCCAGAAGAATGTGAGAAATTAATGAGAGGTGCTAAGTTGAAGCTAAAATGAAAGTTGGCACTGAACTTTACCTAAACAGTCATGAGGAGGGATTTTTAATAATAGCCATCTTGGGTACTTTGTTAAGAAAGAGTAAAACACCAAAACCAAACAAACCCACAAAAACCCTCCCTGGTTACCCATGGATGTTTTACGGGGGCGGGTCTCACCAGGCTTGCTACTTGAATTTGAGATGTTCCACCAGGCCTTTTAAGAAATACCACTTCTACTATATTGTTAAGACTTAGTTATTAAAATTACTAGAGAGATTTCTCTGCCCAAATTAAGGTGCAAACAAGACCATATGCTGAATTCAATCATATGGATTTTTATTTAAAAGTAAATGAGATGTAAAGAGGGAGAGAGAGAAAGAAATAGGAAAAGGGGTCTAGCAGGGAAAAGAAAGAGAGTGACAGAAACACATATCACCACTCCATGGATCCTNCCCTCCCTGGTTACCCATGGATGTTTTACGGGGGCGGGTCTCACCAGGCTTGCTACTTGAATTTGAGATGTTCCACCAGGCCTTTTAAGAAATACCACTTCTACTATATTGTTAAGACTTAGTTATTAAAATTACTAGAGAGATTTCTCTGCCCAAATTAAGGTGCAAACAAGACCATATGCTGAATTCAATCATATGGATTTTTATTTAAAAGTAAATGAGATGTAAAGAGGGAGAGAGAGAAAGAAATAGGAAAAGGGGTCTAGCAGGGAAAAGAAAGAGAGTGACAGAAACACATATCACCACTCCATGGATCCTGACAGCATCCATTTGGTCCTCTTCTTCTGGTCTTCTCCACTGTGGGGGTACCAGCTTTATCAAAGTGATGATTTCAGTCAAGATCCAGTTAAAGGAGCCCACAATGCACAGGGTCCGCTGGGTTTCTATTTGCTCAGGTTCAGGTGGGAGTGCCCAGGTACCTACCTCCTTGGTGGTCTATTGTTTGAATCATTAACCATTAACAGTCCAGTCCCCCACAGATTTATACAAAACCCCATTTGTCTAACAGGAGATGACTATTGGCATATGGCACAAATGAGCATCCACCACAACTTTGAAAACCAGTATTAAGCATGGCTGCAAGCATTTTGGTGAAGGATGGTGATTGTATATGGAAACTGTCAGAGCAGAAATTGGTAAAGGCATTGCCCCTGCCACAGCTCCATTAAAGTCCAGTAAGGTCTTGGCCTTCTGTAATACTTGAGTCTTCTCATCGTTTGTACACAATAAAGGTTTTATTTATAAATTTGCCCTGTATGCTGTATTGCTGGGTTGTCAGGTTTACCATGTGAATTATACAGTCCATGGTGAGAGCAGAGCTTTACCTGTGTGAAGCAAATTTCTACTTTCTATTGAAGAATGTGAGATGGGGATGTACCCTTGCATCTGTCCCAGTGCCCTCAGGAAGGGTTGAGGGGGGATGCAAGTGCCCAGGGTCCTGCCCCCTGAGCAGGCCAGTGCCTCTGACGTTGTGTAACCATGAGAACAACGTTGTAGGCAGCATCTGTGTCAAATGTTCCCCGGCCCATGGGGACCATCACAAGCAGATGGGCAAGGATGTGGAGGCACCCACAGCCACACCAACATCTACATGCACTGCAGGAGCTCCGTTGGTGGCTGGAGGAGGTGAGGCTCCAGCTGCCCTGGATGGGTCTTCTCCTGGCCACCACCCCAAGCAATGAGTTACAGCACAAGGTTCCCCAGCTGCAGACCAGAGTGTGCAGCCCTGGGTGGTGGCTGCTCTTGGACTCTGCTCAGAAAAACCTCCTTGGGGATGCTGAATTCTGCCAGCAGTGTAATGCAGTCTGGCTCCTTGCACTTGGGGAGCAAAGTCAGCTGGATTTTGGCCAAGCCTTTCACAGGAGCCCAGCAGGGGAGTCAGGGTTCCCTCTGCAGAACCATTCTCTGTGGCTTGCTTGTAATTTGATCTACAGCTGCCAAGAGTGAATGCTGCCTATACTTACCAAGTTGCATAAAATAGCATGTATAAGGATGTCCCTTGTTAAGGAACACCCACGGTTTAAACTCATTAAAGAATGGAATGAATCACAATTTTTATGCAAAGAACATTACACTAAATCTCTAGCATAAAAATATTTTGTGTACTAATTGATTTTATCTTGCTGTGCTTTATTCAGCTTTTGCTGCGATGGCCTGAAATAAACAGCAAGGCTTCAGTTTTGCCCACTGTCAAACCCAAACTCTGCATGTTTGCTTTATGGGACCCATCTAAGTGACTTCAGTGCCAGTATATGAACATCCTGCATGTGACAGGAGCAAGAGCTACTTCTCATCTGCAGCACTGTGGTGTGGTAGATGCTGACTCAAACGCAACTAATGGTATAGTTAATGGACAGACTAGTTGCTTTTCATTAACTTGTTCAGCTAATAAAACACATTTCCAAGGTCCAAAGGAGTCAGTGAGCATTCAGAAAAGTTGATTTATCAGTAACAGGCAGCCAAAGCTTTCTGTTTCCCTTTCAAACAAATATTCCTTTACAAAATTAGATAAGTATATGAACTGCTATGGAATATGTCTGTACAAAAAAACCACAAGTCATAAGATAGTTTCTGCTGATTTTTCTCCTTTACCCCTTCAAGTTTTCTATGTTGTCAGCAATTTTGAACGTTAAAAAAACCCCATCAGAATATAAATGATCCAGAAAAACCTCACTAAAGCTTCTAATTTTTACCAAACTGACCATACAAATCATCTAGCATGGAAGTGAAACAGCTGCATTGGAAATGTCATGTCATGCTCTTGTACAAATTAGGAAGCATCATCAGAAACAGATTTTAGTTCTCTTTTAACTAAAATTATAATTTGTCCAAAATTTGTGTTCTTCTGTTTAAAAATTCAATGAAGCACCTTTTGCAATTAGTTATATGTGTTCAAACCAAAAGACAAATGCCTGGTAGAATAGCCTTACCCTAGTGTGGTGTGTCAGCTTTTTATACGGGAAAGGCTGGCTCTGACTCTTTGAGATGTTTCCATTTTGACTTTCAAGAACCACCGAACACAATTATTTTAAACAATAAAACACTTCAGACATATTTCAAGCAGGGAAACCATTAAATTAAAATTCCCAGAATCACAGGTCATTTTTTGAAGTGTAGATCATTAAATTTAATTGTCCCTTACAAGAACTGAGCAAATCAAGCTCCTAGGATTTAAAAAAAAAGATCCAGCTGCTAAGCTTGAAGAAGATATAACTATTCACATCATTTATTTTTTATTGCACAGCAGTAAAGTATACTGTGTAGTATTTTAGACAACTGTATTAAATATAACACTTTCTGACCATTTTTGAAATAGAGATGCTGTCATTTTCTTTCAAAATAATTTAAGCAATGTAGATCTGAGTTAATAGAAAACTTTTTCTGGATCATAACACCTATAATAATTACCTTCTCAGGACCAGTATTTTATTTTATTTTATTTTATTTTATTTTATTTTATTTTATTTTATTTTATTTTATTTTATTTTATTTTATTTTATTTATAAGGGCTTTGTAGCAGACGTGCTCAGCAAAACAAAAGGAGTTGGTGAGAGGTTTTTGAAGATGCTGTGAGGAAAAGAAGAGCCACAGTCAGCAACTGATCAGGTGAGCAATCCCTGGCTAGTGCAGGGCTTGTTTCCCCCTCAAGGCGGGGTCTGCCCAGCTGCTCCATGGATTGCTGTGCCAGCAAGGGCATCACATCTCCATGAATGAGTTTTCACAACTTCATTGGGCATCTTAGACTGCCACACGAGACTCCCCTGCAGAGTATTCAGGTTGCCCTAGGAAAAACATCTGCCCACAGCTCATTACATCATTCTTTAGAAAGGCTCTGCCTCTTTGTATTTGCAGTAGGCTAGCAGTCCCATGCACAACCCCTAATCCATTAGCCTGATTTTTTAGAACCTGCGTTTATCTCATAAGGCTGGAGAGAAAGAAGTATATAAAAGGATATAAAAGTTTACCTGACATCCACAGAACTAGAGAGAAAAAACTTTTGCAATGCTTAGTGCCTGACTCCTCTCAGTAGAGTCACTGGGCTGCTGAAAAAGCTTTTGCTGTACTAAAGAACAGGGTAGACCCAGCCTCTTGGGCACTCAGGGTTAGCACTGCTCCTGGGACCTCAGTGCCCTCCAGATGTGAGGTAGTCGACTTGGGGCTGACCATTTCAAAAAGCAGAAGGCCTCTGTGTGTCCCAGTGTCAAAGTGAGCTCTAGCCCTACAGAACAGAGCACTGCTTTCTGACCCAGCAGGCCTGCGTGGCGTGCTCAAGTGCCTCTTTGATCTCCACAGTCCAACTCCATGCTGTGATGCATGCCAGTCATATGCTTATGTCCCATGTGTCTTTGAAACTAGTGTGCTTCAAAGAATGATACTGGCCAAACTGAAAGCACTTACCTTCTGCTTGCTCATTCTTAAAAAACCTCTAGCAGGTAGGGGAGTAGAAGAGAAATAGTCATGCTGCAGGGGAACACATCATATTCCTACTCCACCACTCAAAAAGTTTCCCAAGCATCATTTATCAGGAGAGATGGAACATGAATGTAACTCTGAGTTGGCCTTCACGTCCCCTTGGAAGTTCCCCTAGGCCCTTCCTACCCTCTAAGTGATCAACTTTCTTACGTTGGCCTCCTGGCATGGATGACAGAGGCTGGGTGGGAAAAGGGGTGAGCATGAGGGGATTATATCGGATGATCTGCTCCTAGCCCCACAGGAAGAACAGCTAACAGCCTTCCACTCCTACCGCATCTCAATACCTCCTCAAAGGACACCCTTCACCCGTGAGTTATTTGACTTCAGAGGCAAGTTCCACATCCCCAGCTTTTATCCCTCCTTTGACCCCTCCTAGGTCAGTGCTTGGAAGCAGCTCCAGTCCACCCAGTCTGTAAGCCCACCCCAATGTTTATAGCCAGTAACCATGTTCTAGAGGCAGGGTCTGAAAGGGTGGTGTCTTCATCCTGCATGGGATAAAAGGGAGGGATAGACCTAAGGGCCTTCCCAAACAGCAGTTAGTCCTGAGGAGACACACTGTGAAAGGCAAAAATACTCTATGGTTGTCAAGTGCAAACAAATTTTATTGGCCTCACACAGAGAGACTGCTGGCAAGGAGTAAGGTCTGAAAGCTAGTCCATGCTTCATAACCTTTCAGGGACTGTCTTCCCCACTGGGACATTAAAAGAAGAGAAAATATGTATGCACAAGCCAGGCTTTCTAACTGGTCTCAGCCTACATTGCAATGCTCACAACCAGGAAATATTTTCAGATAGGCCACCCTTGTTTATTGGGGCCATTTGGACACCCTTGGAGTCCATTCAGATTAAATGCACGTGGAGGTCCTTCTCAGGCCGTGGCATAGTTGGGTTACTCTGAGAAAAGTAAGCATAACACCAACAGGCTATATTCTGGCCTGGCCCATAAAAACACCTGAAAGACAGCAAGGTCCCCATCGTTCTAAAGACCACACATCCTTAGAAGCAGAGTAAACAAAGGCAAGTGCCAACAGCATTTCCTACCATGCAGTTCTGAGGCACAAACCCAGACAATAGGCTGTCTGTCTGTACACTCATTTAAAAGCATCTGTTATTACAGGCTGTAAAAACACAGACAAGGCACTCTGCTCCTGGAGATGAAAGCAGGCAAAACCAAGAAGCCCAGGAAGACAAGAACTTTCTATCCCATAATGGTCCTCTAGCACCCTTCTTTTGACCTCTGTACCCATGGGTTCCTTTACTCCTTAGGGCTACTGGTTCATCTACTTCAAAGTGGGGGCACACACTGCCAGCATTCAGGAAGCTGCAGCCTCTCCCACCGGTGCCTGCAGCACTACAGGCATTCCCAGCACTTGCCAGCTGCAAAGGGCCCATGCTGGGAATCTCTGGCAGGGTGATCCCTCCCTGTAGCAAAGCTATGGCAATCTGCCCTCAAAACACCCCTCTTACCACCCCTATCCTTCCTCCCTAGATACCAAGGAGTCACAATCTTCCCACTTAACCCAGCCTTCCAAGTGGCCTGTAGAACGTGGTTGTAGACACATGTAACACCTACAAGAGCTCTAGAGGCAGCATGTGAAGTACTGTGTGAAAGAAAGCGAACAACGCAAGGTCTGATCTGCTCCTACCCTTGCTCTGCTCATTCAACTGAAATGGGAGTAGCTAGAAAGGATGGCATGTTTTTGAGGGATAGTGTAAAGACAGCTTGTCCGTCTTTTCATATGGTGTGACCTAGAAAGGAAAGAGAAGCGAATCCTTTCTTTGGCTGTTGCAATTATACAGCTTGAAGCAGTCAGGCTGTCTACCTTCCTGCAGGAGATGTGACAGCTTCCAGCACCAGAAAGCTGCATTCATCTACTTTGAAGAGCAGATTTATAATCCATGAGCTGCAAAACCTAAAGGGAGCTATAAAGGTTTTTTCAAATAATAATAAAAAAAAGAAACAACTGCTACAGCCTCAGTTATGGAGGCTTTGGATCTGTTTTTAGTATTTTCACATGAAAAAAACCCATCAGCTGAACCAGAAAAAGATGACATGGGCCAGATGTTACCGTGCATTATGGAAGATTTCTGTCACTGCCCAGCATCAAGCTGGCTTGGCCTTCTGCAGACCCATCCTCGGGTCAGGGAGGATTCCTCTTGCTCCTTGCTCACCACACCCTCACAGAGCCAGAGTGGTAAAGGCAGGCAGGAGCTGCAGCGAGCCACTTCAAAGCAGCCAGACGCACTCAGATCTTGCCTCCGGTGGCCCAAACCAAGGAAGAGCCCAAAAACATCCGTTTAACCTTTCTTCCTTAACTGCTCTATTTTGCATAACTCACATTAATGGGTCTCTTTGAGTTTAGCCTACAGGAAGAAAAAATCTCCAATGATTTTAAGAGAAGGCAATCCAGCAATTATCAACACTGCATATAGTTTTTCTTCATACAAATAATGGAATTGCAGATTTAATTTTTCCTTCCAAAACAGTGTAGAAAATTCATCAGGCAGTCACAAAATCCTCTCTCAGGCTGCTTTCCTTGTAAGGGAGAAAATCTCTTAAAAAATGGGGGCTGAAATGTAACAACTGGAGACATTCTGGCTGAAACTAGCATCTCGTTATGAGCGTATATGTGAGGTTTGAGGGCCTCCCAAAGCTCTTTTCTTTCAGTGTTCAGCCTACCTTTTAAATTAATGACATAACAGACTTTGAGCTTGACCTTTCCTTAATGACCAGGCAGGAGCTTTATTATCTTGATTTTCCTAACAAAAAGATGCCTGTAAGGGAGTTCTTCCTGCCTCACCGTATGCATAATGTACTAAGCAAGAATTGCTCTTGGCCCTTCTCCACCATCCCATGGGGTCAAGCTCCTCTATGTTTCCTGAATGTTTATCTCCCCCTTCTCCCCAGAACTTGCATGGAGAGAATGGACAGTGAGAAAGGACAGGTCCTTCCAATTGCTTGGCTCGCTCCTGTTCCTTCCTCAAAGCACATAAAATACAAAATATGCCAATAGCATCACCATCCGCCCTGACAGCCCACAACCAGAAAGGACAACTGCCGTGACCCAGTCACTTAGACCCTGTCTGGTAGGCACCACTGTATTTTTAGCCAGAATTTTGCACACAAAACCACGTGTGCTTTCTCCAAACAGCACATACACAGGGTCCAGAGAGACACCCCATACATGCCGTTTGCCCGAACCCTGCATGTCAGGAACACCGTTCTTCATAGCTGTGATTTGTCCAGGAAAATTGTATAGAAATATTCATAAATCTCAAATAGTAAACTAGACAAATTGTACCCAAACAAACTTTCTTTCTTTTTTTTTTTTTTTTCCTGGATATATTGTAGTTCCACTACAGATCCCTAGTCAGGAGCCCAATCAACAGAAGAAAAAGGACCATATATTTCTATTTTCTGATTTCCCAGCTTGTTAGTTGTTTTCTTTTTATTAGTTTAGACAATTTTGCTTGACCTGAAAACTTCTCCAAGCAGTGTGCTATCACAGGACTACCTCTATTGCAGCTGGATTTAGGCAGTCATTTGGTCAGAGAAGGGGAGAGTAATTCAGTCTTTAAGTATTTATTCACAGCTGCTAGCAGGATCCTGTCTTTGTCATTTAAACTAAAAGGAAGCAGCCACTAATTAAATCTGCCTTTCCAGAAGGAAGAAGACTAGACTTTCATGACAACTGCTTGCAGTCTTCATAAGAAATAAGAAAGACTAAAAAATAATGTACCATGTGAGTGTTCATGCACAATACAAGAACTGGTAGGTCTGGAGTACAGTGGGGATAAAGTGTGTGTGGTCCTTGGGCAAGCCTTCTCGTATGGAGGTGTGTCTGAGAAAGATTTGAAAGATGAAGTGTAATACCCTAAAATTTGTATGGCTAAAGAAGAAAACGCAGATGTAGCTGCCTTGTAGAGATTTTCCAGCCTCAAGGGCTCTGGAATTGTTTTTTGGGCATTTCTGCAGAGCCTGCTGTTGCACACAGGTACGACAAAACCTCTCTGTTGCCTGCTCCCTCCCTGGAAGTTGGAAGTGGTCTCCTTTCCCCATGGTGAAGCATTTGCTGGGCTGCTTTCCTGCTGGTAGCTTTATGAACGCAGCATGTTGGCTGGGGTGAGCGTCTGTCTGCAGTGATGGCTTGAGGTTGTCCTTCGTGTGTGTCCCCTGCAGATGTTGAACTGATGGCTTTAACACAATGCTGAACAAAGGGGAGGAGAGCTCTCCGCAGTGTTTGCTATTCAATCCCACTAGGATGGAAATGAGGTTCTCTGGTTTCTCCTGCCTAACCAACACCTCAAGAGGGACTGGATCCCGCCTTTGCAGTTGTCCTGTGCATAAGGAAAACCGATTTCTCTGTAAAACCCTATGAGCAGTCCACTTCCCTTGATCCACTGAGACAAAGCAAACTATTTTCTGCCTTTTGTTATGCTTTACTTCATTGCTGTGGATGTCTCTCAGGGGGAAGTGCTAAGGAACATCTTAATTGCTTTTGTTTTGGTGACTGTGCCTCACCTCTCAGGTGAGCCCTGCACAGGATCAAACTAATACAAGAATACAAGGAAAAGCATAATAGAGACTCTCACATATTTAGGGAACATTACCTGCTCATAATCTCTTCTCCTCCCTCCGGATATTATTTTCATCCTTGCATGCACTTCTGCTGTGAGTTTCTTTCTGCTGAAATAGATCCTCTCAAATTTGGGAGCTTAAGGGATAAATTTGCTGATATTTGTGGAAGTCGTGAGGCTGAAACTGTTGCTGTGTTGGCTCCATGCTGCCAAGCCACTGCATTCCCCACCCAGCAGCCAAAAGAGCTCCAACCCGAGTGAAGATTACTGCTCTCTCTGTTACACTGGGAGTATAATATTGTTTGGTATGTAGCCACAAAGGAAAACCTGAACCCTAAGAGCATGAGAGGGACCAAACTATTCCCTTCACACTTAACCTCAGCTGTGTTATCTAATTACCATTTCACTCACATAATGCTGTTTATTAGACTGGGGCTGAATAGATGCAACTAAGATCAAAATTCGGTTCTTATTAAATTTATGGAGTCAAGAGAGACAGTTTGTGGTCCCAGAGGATTGAGAAGGGATGATCATGGAAACAAAAGAGTAAAGATGGGTCATAAAATAGTCCAAAAAATTTCTGTAGTTTTTCTTGAGTCGTTCAAGGACAGGAGGATGATGTGCATAAGGAAAAATGGATAGAGACCTAGATGAAAGAGGAGAGAATTCAGTCCAACCTGCGTCTCAAAATTGTTGTCCTGGGAACCATCTTCATTGCAAATGTATCTAGTGTAAACTTCTATATTTTTGATTGAAATGTTTGCACAAGTTACTATGACAAAATCCATCTCTGTGGAACTCTGCAAATGAGTTCTCCATGTAGCCTAATTTTTCCTCTGTTGCTGCTTTAACCTCATTACTTCTGTCCTGTTCTCATTAACTAATGATAGGAATTTGTAGCCTGTTTTTTCAGTATCTCTTAAAAAAAGTCAACAATCATGTTCACTCCTGCTTCACCCATCAAAATAAACCTTCATTAGGAGGCAATTAAGGTTGCTCAAGCAAAATGCCACCATAACAACAACTGAAAGGGGGGACCTTTCCAAGTCACCCTGTCCCCATAGGTTTTGGCTCGTTTTCTCTGGAGCACCTCATCTGCATCCACTTCTGGGACCTTGGAGGCTTTCTACAAGACCTTTTGAACTTCAGCAGATGTCATTGACTATCACGACAAACTGGTGAAGTTTCGGATAGGAATAACTTTGATAGGAACAGTTATTGCTAAAGCCTCTCACACAGGCGCCCGAGGGCTGCCATTACTAATAAACCTAAATGGCTGTGTTGGTTAGTGCCAGTAAAATCCCATGGGATTAAGACGAGTAGAGGCACAGCTTCTTGTACAACATACTTGTGCATTGAAGTGTAGATCAGTGTGGCACTCTGGCCGCTTCAGGCTGAAAGAGGAATGGGCTCACTGCTTTCAATAGTGAGGTGGCCAAACTCTTCCTTTGGCAAAAGTTTATCAGAACATTGGTACATTTAAAAATTTACCTTGTCTCTGGCTGTTTAGCAAATTCCATGGTGGAAACTAGAAATCCATGAAAAAGAGAATTTTACAGGAAAAATCCCACATAGTTATTAGTCAGGGCTTCTTATTTTATATATTTAAGAGATTTATTACTTCTTCTGGGAGCATTTGGTGCCTACAGCAAGTTGTATTTCTCAAATTGTCTACCCTAGTCTAATTTATCTGGGTAATTAATACTGGGGGCTATAAAGCCCCTCAGGGAGCCAATGCTTTTGCTGTTGGGCACACGAATAATGATGTCTTGCCTTCAGCTTTGGACTAAGGTGCCTAAAGAAGGACCTCCCACAGAACAGAAGTACTAAAATCCTGTTCTGGAGCTGCTGCCAAAGATGACCAAGTGTAAGACATAATCCTGTTTCCCAGTTCCAATTGTTTTACAGGTCTGCATCCCAGTCTCAGACTTGCTTTTGTGGATCTGCTTCTCTGAGCTCCCAAGGACCATGCTCAGACATCTGAAATTCCACCTAAACCCATATTTTCTCATGGCAGTCCTAAGGTCTCAGAGGCCTCTTGTTGGCAAGAAACTGAGAGCTCAGGTCAAGGCTGGAATTGAGGTCATCTGCATAAGGCTCTGATGGCTCTCTGTAAGAGGCTCTTACTACCTTAAGAGAAGGGGGGAAAGCCTAGAAGTTAGGCACTACATCACCCTTGACAGTATGTTACCTCCTTTCTTGCCAGATGTCTAATAAAATAGTCTGTGGAATGATATCCTCATAGATCAGTTTTAAAATTAAATGAAAATCTCATGTTCTAGAGAAGAAAAATGCTGATCTATTAGCTAGTACTGCAGAAAATCAGAACCACACAGTGTTATAGCTAGGGCATATATATATGAGGCTCTGTATCAGAAGAACTCTGAATTCAGCAAAAATCCAAAAATAGATAGTGCTGGAAACACTTTTAGTGTTACCAAAGAGAAATACTTTAATAATTATGCTTTGTCTAAATCCTGTCAGTCAGGGAAGAAGGATGGTTTTCAAGGTAGGGTGAAAATACTGATCTGCACGAGCTGTTTCTGATTCCTTCTTGTCTCCAGGGAAGCACAGGTAATGCACAATTACAGGTACTCTTCCATGCTGAACCTTCAGTGTTAGATTACTGGTAGAGAAAGTGGGGAATAAAACCAAACAGGCTTTAGCAAAACTCACATGATGAAACTGAAGTCAACTGAAATAATTCCAGTCTTTTCAGACATTTTGCCTCTGAAGCACTATTGTTACAAGCAGTATATTTTCATTTACCAAAATGCAGATTATTTGCCTTTCCCTTTCAAAATTATGCTCAGACTTTGTTTCTTCCATTTGCAATTCCTTGTCGCATATTTTGCTGTGTTCTTTTTTAGCTGGTAGTTTATTGCCAAGCCTAAAAGACTAAAAATTATCAACCACAAGATAAAATTGTGCTAGTATTGATCAGATCACCCTGTGTATTTAAAACAGACCAAATGTGCTACAGGGGACATCTCTGCCACTCCGATAATCAGAAGCTTCTGTAAACAAAATTCTTTTTGCTATAACTATCAAAACATTAAATCAGGAAAGCTGGAACTGAATAAGTGGAGTTAACCTGTATTTGCCCTCCCTTTTACACATACATATATTTACAGAAAGTTTCTGTCTCTTCTGGTTGTGAAGATAACCTTTCAAGTATAAACTGAGAGGAATGCTGGCTTGAGTCTGGAGCCAAACACATGGAAACAATAACACTAGACATAAGCTGCCTTCATTCATCTCAGTGGGATGCTAGCAATGAAGTCTCCTTATGACAATGTAAAAGCCAGACCTGTTAACTATTTCACTGCTACATTTTGGTAACAGAAAGTTTCATGCAGCTAATCTATCCATCACAGCCTGACTGTATTTTCCTTTTAAAGGATATGCCATGTAATATGACTATGTATTTGAAATATGTACATAAACCATCTTTATTTTTGCCTTGACAAAACTATACTTTGTTTTAATAGCTGATGTTCTGCATATCAGATTCTGCTCTGCTCTAACTGAGAAATAAAATTCTTTCTTGAATAAGTTTTCTTTTTCAAGGAACTTTTTTTCCAAGGTTTTCTTTTTGTTTCCTTTTTTTCCTCCCCCTTCACCTGAAGGGCAGTTGTGACTGAGCAATCCAGAGACTAAACTTAAAGCATCTTAAAGGTATATGGACAGATCCTCTGTCCAAATGTCTGTCTGCCCCCTGTTTTTTTGCAGAAAGCAGTGTGTCAGTTTCTACAGAGAGTGAACGTGGTGTGCTCATTCTATCAGCAAGCAGGCTTGGACAAAGGAAGATTTCTCTGGTTACTTACAGGATTCGCTAACAGGATCTGCAGGATCTGATATCAGTCTGCCTTAAACCTCTGCTGACTAGGGTCTTTGGCTGTCGTTTCCAAGCAGAGAAAAGTGAAGTGTGACAAACCTCAAGGCTCAGCAGGAAGCTCCTGTGTCAGAAGAGAAATGTAGGTCAATGTGCTTTGCAAAAGAAAACCTCTGTTTTCAATTAAGTGCATCATAAGAAGAAGCAACTGTCAGTGGTCTCATCTCTGCTGTTCCCAAGCAGGCATCTGCTCTTTCCCTCCATCTGCCACAATTGGAAACAAGGGCCCTGGTTGGAGTCAGGAGTGGTAGTTCTTCTTATCACCTTGCTCCAGTTTGTATTGAGATTGACAGGAAACAAATATATTTACTAATATTATCATTTAAGGGTATTTACTCTCTGTTGCTATCTCTGTCCTCCTTCCTCTGTCCCTTGCAAGGAAAACAAAGCTAAAAGAGAATTTGATAGCATCACTCCAAGGACTGGGCTGGGTAATAACATCAGAGTGATACAAGAACTTGGCATAGTACAAGAACTTGGAGTAGTTATTGTTACAGCAGGTTAAAAAAAAAAATGCACCCTGGATTCCTAAACTATGCTGACCCCTCAGTGGTGAAAAATCAATCCTATATGGTGTCTTGCAATTTGTTCCAAAGAAACCGTTAATAATCTTTTGCTTCTTTCTTGGCTATTTATTCCAGTCGCATAAAATGTTCCATCCAACTCAGTCCCAGTGGAAAATGAGGAGAGGTTTGGGTTTTTTTATTTCAGTGGATTTGTGATCAAGCCTATAACAGAGATAAAAAAAGACTATGTGAAGGTTGTCTGAGCAAAAGCACTGACTCTATACCCCATGAAGCTGAACAAGTTGTAACAATAGTAAGAAACTCCTGAAATTACTTAGTCTTATCAGAGACATCTGGTACACTGGGTTCTGTTTCCAAAATCTGTGAGTGAGTTCTTCAGAAATTTTTCTTCAGGAAACGTGCATTTTCCCCTCATCAAACTGTTTAACATAGTTCCTAAATGATTACGCATAAATGTTGTGGCATTCTCTTTCTCCAGCTGCAAGCCGCTGTATTTCAGAAAATGTTTAGGTCTGAAGCAAGCATTTATAGAAGGAGTTTACTTTCTCAGAAGTATCACTTATCTAATTGTTTTTTCAAGCGTGAAACATAATTGTGATTGTTTAGTTCTGGGTTTGTGTTTCTGTGAAGGCTGCTGTTGGTGGGCCTGAAGGAGGTTCTTTGGGTGGGAAGGGAGATTTAGAAGACTTCTCCTTCTCTTCTTTTGGCTTTTTGTCTTGATACATTAGCCTCTGAAGATACACCTCTGAATCCAGTTTAGCATGCTTTTAGACACACCAAAAAGTGAGTGTCTGGATGACTGGGGAAGGCCAGGAAGGCTAGAATGGAACGTGATGCCTTCCTACACTCCGGCTAGTAAAATCCAAACCCTCCAGGAAGCCATTCAGAGCCCTGATCTACATGAGGGCTCTTCAATACCTTATGTGAGATATGTAGGGTGTGCTTAGGGTAACTCCAGGGGAAATATGTTTCTCTGAGAAACATGCACTCCTCACTCCCTTACTCCAGACAGATGGGCAGCTCTCTGGGATACGGGGCTGTAAGATTTTACTTCCAGCTGTGATTTCTGTTTGGGAATTTGATGGGTGGGTCATCCTGTTCTTGGGCTGCCTAGGGGTGCTGGTTGCTCCCATGCAAACTTACAGAGAGGAGCAGCAGCTTTATGAGATAAGTTGAGGTACCTCGAGGTAACTGGTGTTGAGCGCAGCCTGTTGGAAACAGAACACTGGTACACTGATGCACAATGTGGACTTACATCTGTTGTTTTCTTTCAAGTACCTCCTAGATGGAGAACAGAAACTCTAATTTCACAAACATTAAAACCACACTGTTCATTCAAACAGGTAAAGGCAGGCACAAATATCAATCCTAGTAGCACAGACATTAGCTTCACACCATGTACAAGTACAGTTTCTTACATTTGCAAGTTATATTGAATCCCCTGAGTTCCATTTCCACTACTATAATTACTGCCATATACCTGGATAAAATGCCAGTGCTGACACCACTGAGGAGGTTCAGATCTGCTAAGCTGTCAATCAGTAAGTGATTTTCTCATCAATCCTGGGTGTTGCTGAAATGAGCCCGATCAACAGGTTTATTCCATTTCAACTTTCTTTTGTCTGTTTTGTACTTTCTCTCTGGTCTTCTACTGGGCTTATAGAAAACTAAACTGTAAAGTTGTCCATCTAAAAGGCTTATTACAACAATGCAGTCCTGGCTGAAATAACCAGTTTCAATTTGATTGTGTTAGGAGAGCAGGATATGTGTACACACACACATGCACGTATATGGATGACTAAACTCTCATTCATAATACTGGTTTTACTGTTGCTGTGATGGGAATAACAAAAAACTCCAATGTCCCTGTAGACCATTAAACAAGGCAAACGCAACAATGTGGTGTTTTCCTTCAGTCTCTCCACCCTTGCCTGGAAGTATGATTTGTCCTCAGCAGTGAAACACTTACCACTTTCTGTCTGGGTGGAAGAAATTTAAAGCTCTGGAAGTTTCAGGGTTGTTTTCTTTCAGGAGGCTGAACATCTGAGGGAAGTACCTTACTTTCCCACCTAACTAGGTTTGGCTAAATTAATTTCTTCTTCCTCTCTCCATCTTAGCTGCTTGGGTTTCCACCCCTTCTCCAGCACTGATGTGGATATTTTTACCCTGAAACCCAAGCTCTTGTGGTTGAGTGATCATTACTCTTTTGTTTGTATGTACATTAATTTGTGATTCTCTTGAGCATGATTCATGCTCGTAATTTTGGTCTCTCTCACTATGGGGCATTCAGCTTACACATTGCAAAGAAGCAGTATTACCTCAGACTAAAAGAACTGTGGTTTACAGGTCCACCAGGCCACTAGATGCTTCCTTAGCAAAACTGAATTAAGTAAAATTGTATTTCATAGGGTTAATGTTTGCTAGCTCGAGGTCTGGTCATTATACAGTATAGGAGCAGCCGTTCATTCTAATACCTCTGGGCAGAGAAGAGGATTTTGTTAACTGGACCATTTTGGAAAAGGATATAGTGACTGTGTTTCTGCATATTTTCTTCACTGCAGTATCCATGCCCTGGTGCCACCCACCAGGTGAATCAGATTATCTCACATCAAAACTGGCCTGCAGCACAGAGCAGTTCCTGGGGCTGCTGTGCACCTATGTGGTGATGCACAAGCAGCTTTGGGCAAATGCAGGGCGTGCTCTGATGCAGGGCACAGTGATAGTCCTGGGACAGCCTTGGGAACACTTGGGTCCTATCATGAGAATACTGTGAGCTCACAAGTCTAGTGCCAATGTTTGTGGGGTTTTTTTTCTCCTGTAGGTACAGCACTGGAGGAAATTGGGAGAACACAAAAGTTATAAAGAGGCAGGTTGTTTGCTTTCAACCCATTTATGGTTTGCTTCTCCAAGCTGCTCTGCTAAACTGAACCAGAAGTTGCAAGTGCAGCTAAGCAACCTCAAAACACTCCTGTAAAAGTCAAAAACTCTGTTCCATGCTTTAAAAACCAACCTCCCTGTCTCTGCAGTCAGGTTATGGCATCGCTGCAGCTAAGGGAGAGAGCAGGAGCAGGACTGAGCCCAGTGTGCTCTGAGGCACCCTGGCTGCCCGATTGACAGCCCTAAAGCTGCCTAAAATTGGACTGCCTGTGTGTGTCTGAGAGCACCTGGAGGCACTTGGCAGGGTGCAAAGGGATTTTGACACATGGAGTCCCACCAGTGTGAGGCGATGGCTTCAGCTATGCATGGGACCAGCCTTACCTGGGCAGAATCCTTGGGATGAAAGAAAAACCCACTTCTTTTTTTGTTTTGTTTTGTTTTGTTTTAGTTAGGAGAGCTAACTAAACTTTTTGTTTAAAACTTTTGCTCAGTATTATTCTATAAAGACTAAGGATGACATTTTTGTCCCTGAGGGGAGAACTTTATGCTTTTGTAAAGAAAATAGTGACTCAATTCTGTTACATCTTTGGGTCAGTCTGAAAGCTAGTCAGTGGTAATGGTTGTTTCCTTGCAGTTGTGTGCCCTAGCACATTATAATGTCAAATAATAGGCAAACTTCAAAGCTATTCTTCTAGATTTTAGAGTGTATAAGAAGTGGATTTAGTTTATTAAATTTAAGGTTTTGTTTGGAAAGCTAACTCTGATTTAGTCACCCTGAGTTCTTGCTTTGACCTCCTGGCACTCTGCTGGGGACAAACCAGCTCAGTGAATACACGTTGTTTTGCAGAAGGGATTGCGGCCCACCAGGGCACGCTGGGGGATACCTGAGGAAAAAGGGTGGCACCAGGACCTCCTGCAGACATTATTGTCACAGGTAATATTCCCTTCCTCATGAAATTAAAAGCAGACAGATGCAAAAACAGGGTGCAATGTATGTAACTGCATTTTTTCATAGCAAACAGGCACTCCCAAGGCTCTTGTGTAAATGACGATTCTTGAACAAGTGAGTGTCTTCAATTTATAGGACAGGCTTTGGCTGTGTGGGTATGCCTGACATTAAGGAAAAAGCACGGGCACTTTAGAGGTTGGTCAGCTGCAATACACAGTTCCTGGGGCTCAAAAGTAGCTGGGCTTTGATCCAGAAGCTTATATCTATCTCTCTGTGAAAAACAGAATGAGGACTCTTTAATGGGGGAAACTTTAGTCTGCCTCAGACTTCTTCATTTTCAGCTAAATCAGAGGTACACACAGTTTGAAATGCCAAAATAAGTAAAACTTCATAGTTACTGCTATCTTTAAAATTCTCTTGTCATATCTTTGCAGAGATAGGGAACATTTCCTGTCACCTACATGTAGACAGCTTTTACGTAGGGGAAAAAAAGTTAAAGAAGCAGTAAAAATAAATCCTCTGTTGGAATCTGCATACAACAGAGTTTGTGACTACAGTTTAAACATTTTTTTTTTCTGTTTACATAAATAAAAGGAGAACTGTGACAAGCTCTTTAAAGCGTGACTATTGTACACTCCTGGGATGCTGCAAAGACCTACTGAAGTTGTAAGCTTTCCTCCAAGCTCAGTATTATTCCATAAAGACTAAGGATGACATTCTTGTCCCTGAGGGGGGAACCTGTGATAATCTATTATATTTTATGCTTTTGTAAAGAAAATAGTAACTCAATTCTGTTACAGCTTCGGGTCAGTTTGAAAGCTAGTCAATGGTAATGGTTGTTTCCTTGCAGTTGTGTGCCCTAGCACATTATAATGTCAAATAATAGGCAAACTTCAAAGCTATTCTTCTAGATTTTAGAGTGTATAAGAAGTGGATTTAGTTTATTAAATTTAATACCAATCAATAAGTAGCTCCCCGTCCAGTGTCTTACATATACCCTTGGTTTATGCTTAAAGATCTCTATACATCATTTGATCACTGCCTTTATGAGGTGTGAAAGCCTACTTTTGAATTCAACACATGTAGATGTTAAATGTTCAGCCTTGTCAATGCACATGCCTCAGCATTACAGTCCCTGTTTAGCAGATGAGACAGTCGCAGTCCACGTGGCCACATGCACAAGGGAACTTCAAGAGCTCAGTGAGAGCCTGGTGGCTTCTGAACTCACCAGGACAACTTGGATTTCAGCCTTATGCCGAAAAAACCCTACTTAGTACTCTGTGTTTAGTAGACTAGCATCAAAAAGAGAAAATAAATATATTCCAGCTCTAATAAGAAACCTGACATCAACATCCACATGCCCAGTTTATAGGTTTGAAATATCTAAATATTGGCATGATGCGTGCAAGATGCCACTTGTTTCTCACTCCTTTTTCTGGGACTAATTTTACTCTAAGCATCCTTAGAAACTGGAAGCCAGATAGGGTAATGGCTTTTCCAAGGTACAGGTTTATGGTTATCATTAAGCTACTCAGCAGTGCTGAATGCTGGGCAATTCTGCCTCAGCAGAAATGGGGTAGCTAGCATTTTTTTTCTGGAATAAATTTAGGAATTGAGACTTAAACCAGCTATTTATATACAAAGAAGCAGAATGGAAATTCTTGCAAATGCTCATCTCAGCTTCCCATCTTGCAGAAATACATGCAGCAATTTAATGAACATGGATTCAGAAGTGTTCCCTGCTCAGCCTCAAAAATGAGGCTACTCATGTCTAAGCAATTAGCTGTATTCCTGCAGAACACACTGTCAGGCGTTCAGAGTCACTGTGCCAGATTCTCCGAGGGAAGGAGACAAAGCATAATGGGAGTGAGCTAGAAAAGACCATGCTGCCAAACTTCTCATCTTTTCTAATATGTTGGGTTTCAGAACATTCACCCATCACGGGTGCCTGAATTGACAGAGCTGCAACTCTACACATTCAGGGGTTAAATCCTCAAAACAGATTGCTAAAGCATGTTTTTCATTTGGCCTTATTTATGCAGGAAGGTCAACGTAATCATAGTTATTATTTGCACATCTCCTGGCATCTGCTCAAATCCATCTTTTTTTGCTGCTTCCTGGAAGAAGTTAAAGTATTTTCATTTCTGGGTAGAGTGATGTTCTGTTAGTCCATTTAGTAAGAATGGATGTTCAGGTGGCTGCCAGTACTGTTTTGGATACTTGTATTACTGAAGCATCCCTTACTGTAAGTATCATTCACCCGCCCAGCCCGAAAGGGTAGGCTGTTTCCAAAAGTACCACTCAGCTATTAGACTTCAGTGAAAAACATGATAATGAAACAAATTCTTCTTTTACAGTTACTGTTTTCCAGCCTCTAAGAGGAGGATGAGATTTACATTTGACCTCTTCCCCTTTCTTTGGCTAGAAAAATGGAATGATCTATTTCAGCGTTATAAACCACAAAGTCCCATTGCACTAAGAAATATTAAATCCAACCAAAAAGTTATCATTAGGATAAATGAACACACTTTAAGCAGATCTTGGAAGACTATTCAGGACTCTCCCAGAGAGCTAATTTCAAAAGAGTTTTGCCCTTCCACTGATATTCATATCTATTTCTTCGAGGTGGTTAATTTCAAGTGTAACCGTGAAAGTATGTACTTATCCATAAAAATATTCCTTTCCCCCTTCAAGGAAAGATCCTATACTGGAACAGATTTTCAGCTCTCAAATCACGAGATTACATCACATCTAGAAATCATGTAATATTTATGCATGTGCCTGCCTTCCACTCGAGAGGCAGGCCAGGTCGAGGGCTGGTGTGTTTCTATGCAGTTAATAAAGACAGCAAGACAGCAACCTGGAAATGAGCTGCAGCTGCATAGATATCCCTCTATAGCCACTACCCATACACCCACATTCCCCACATAATACTCCGTTATAGTTACCCTTGTAGAAATCCTCATACGACAAATGTGTCCAATTCCTGACTGAGAGAACAGAATAAGGAGTGATCCCAGAACTGGAGGGAAATGGGAGACAAGTGTACAGTCTCTAGCACCAGAACTAGATAGTGCAGGTTGTCTGTGGGTTTTGTTTTTTGCTCTTTTTAAAACCTCCAAAGCATATTTTTGCTTGATGATAGGAAATTGTAAAGGCAGTATTCACCACTAATTCAAGTTTATTCTAGATTTAACATTTACTTAAAGGTAGTTATGTTGTTGGAAAGATTTTAAGAAAAGAAAAGAAAAGAAAAGAAAAGAAAAGAAAAGAAAAGAAAAGAAAAGAAAAGAAAAGAAAAGAAAAGAAAAGAAAAGAAAAGAAAAGAAAAGAAAAGAATTTTCGAATTAAATATTTGATTTTTCTGCATAGTTTTAGCTTTTGGAAATGCTCAAAATGGTTTCAGTTGATACTAAGTGACATATTTTGGGAATAAGATCTGAAAAACTTAATCTTATTCTAACTCTGAATGACCTACTTTACAGCTGGATCCAGGATTAAAAAAAAATATTAAAAATCTGGAAACAGTTGACAAGTTTAAGAGCTTAAGTGAGGACTATGAGAGTGGGTAAGTCAAGCATGTCGTGGGATCAGCAATGAGAAAGGGGGAGCAGTTTTGCTGTGTACAGAGGACTGAAAGCTGTAACTTGTTGCATGCCTAACCAGTCCACTTGAAAAAGAAAGTAAAGGTTTGCTGAGATTGCAGAAAGCCTGAAAAGAATTGGCTCCGAAGCAGGAAGGGACTACAAAGCATTTTTGATTTTGCAAAGAAAAATGAAAGAGAACAGAAAACTTTTCAAAGCACAGAATTCTGGGCTCTATTCTTTAACTGAGAATTATCAACAGAGATACTGGAAAGCTGCATTTGCAACATGTGGCGTGTTCTGCAAACAAATATCATGCAGAAATTATCACATAAAAAACACATGTTAAACAGTTTCAGAGCACTAATACTTTTCCTCTCAAGAACAAACACTGTAACAACAAAAAGAAACAAAATTGTGAAGATGATCAGTTGGCCTAAAAAGTAAAGCTCCCATTTTATGGCTAGCACTTTATTTCATGAAAGCAAACTTCCTCCTGCTAGTACCGATGATTTGGTAGAGAATTGTGCAACTTTTCCACTAAATCTCTTATTCCAAGCTCAATAAATGAACTTGATCAAGGATGTGCTGCTTCAGTAATGCCAGAGTACAACTATCAGAACAGATATATTCGTGTGTGTAGATATATAGAACTATATGAAGCTACAGAAAAATTTGTGTCATCCAAAAATGGACAAATCCTCATTTCCGATGCAAGGCTGTAGAAGGTAATATACACCATGTGCTAAGTTGCCAGGTTATAAAAAAGGATGCTGTGGGCTTTTGGCACAGAACAACAGAGAGCCCCTCAAGTAGATTGGTAAAGCACTGAATGCCAAAGCTTTAGAAGACCACAACCTTCAGCCAACAGAGAAAAAAAAAAGAAGCAGGAAAGGGGTGTTTTCAGGATTGCTCCAGGACCTTGGGATTTGCTAACGTAAATTGATTTTGAAGAGGGAGAAATGTATTTTCCAAATAGACGAGAAAGTTAGAAGTAGGACTTTGGCATTTTCAAAGCCTTGAGTAATTTGCAAAACCCCTGGAATGAGAAGGGAACCCACCAGTAGTGGAAAGAATTATGTTGTCCGTAGGTATGGTGATTTCCATATGAAGCACTAGCATAAAATCATACATGGATCATTCTTAGAGCAGAGAGTATGTTTTTTGTCTAGGCTGACGAGTATTTCTTCAGTACCTACCGAGATCAAGCTTGTGTGTAAAACAGACCAAAGATGAGCTCGAGGTGCTCTTCACAATCAACACACATTTGCACCCTTGTTTTAGTACAACAAGAAAATATTATCTGTACGTACAAGCTGTTGTAGGCACTGAGTGTTTCTTGGAAAAAACAGTCCCATGAGAGCATCTCAAAAGACACTTGCATCCAAATGCAGTCTTGTGTTAAGAAAAATCTTTCATGCTGGAAAAAAATGCAGGTTATTGTACATTCTGCTAAACAAGACCATTGATGGTGGATTGATAAGATAATTAAAGCTTTTATCCAGGATTTTAAAACCCTGGCCTACTGTAGCCTTTAAAGAAGCAGTGAGCACAAACAGTCACACTGAATTCAAGATCAAGCGGTCTCAGACACCCACACAACTTTTCACATAGAAGAAAAAGTCTTCATAAAATGATCCTGAGCTAATACATAGAGACCAGAACTGACATCTAGAACAAAATGCATCTGCTGACTGATGGAGCAGAATTAGTGCACAATGCATGGGGAGAGGGAACCAAAGACACCCAACCCACCTTTGAAACATGTATGTGGCAGAGTATTCTCTGTCCCTTGACAGTTCTGAACAATGCAGCTTCACTGTCTTCTGTGGAAAGCAGCACACACTCTTCTATCAAAGCCAAGACCTGTGTATTTGAGGGTAGTAAATAGCTATTTAGTGAGCAAACACATCAATATATTTTTTTGTTTTCTGAACACCCTATAGCAACAACAAGATTTCAAGAGGCCTGATGTCAGTATGGCTGGGTTTATAATTAGCTGAGAATTTTCCACAGTAACTTTCTTTCAATGCACTTTTACCACAACTTCCCTAATGAGGTATTTCCTCATCGTCTCTGACCTTTTAAAAGATGTTTCTCTGTAGTTTCTGTATTACACAGACATTTAATTTTGAATGATTTCTCCCTTTTTTAATGGATAGTTACTTAGAAATAATGTGATCACTTCATGCAGAATGTCCTGTATGTTAAAATAATACATGTGCCCTTAGGGTGAATTCAATCTGAGCATCAGATTGGTGCAGATAATTTAATTGAATTGTTCCTCTGTCTTGATCCTACATGAAGTTTAGAATCTCTTTCTTTTCTTTCCAAAAAGGTGTTTTCTTCAACATGGTCACTCCTGGGGTGAGAAAAGGGGATTATTGACTTTATCGACAGAGCTACTACAATGATTTTTCAGAAACAGATTTTTGAAAGTGTCTGTTTAAGCCTGTTAAGACTTATCTTTCTGTTTTCAAACATGAATAGAAAGATCCTACCAGCTGTGCAATAGAGAGCCAACAGAGATGTGCAGCTACAGCACTGCATGGAGCCAATGTTTTTCCAGCTCAATACAGGTCAGCCATGCTCACATGGTTTTGCATCAAACAAGTCCCATCCTTCAGCAGAACTTAATTCAGGGAAACATTATGATCATGCTGCACCTAGCTCTAAAGACAGCTCAGGAATGCCTCTTCCACACTCTAGGGTGAGATGCTGACATGCCCTAAATCTTTTTCTTGAGCTTGAGACTCTTCAAGAATCCCAGGCTTCCAGTCCTATCCCTTCCCAACATCTAGTTTTTTGATTTTTTAAAATTCAAAACTTGAGTACCTACTTTCAGAAGGTCCAAAGTAAATAAATTGAAGGGAAATGGAAGTCTTTGTGTCTCTCAAGGGGAACCTGAGAGACCATTCGAAAACAAGCATCAGTTTCATTAAGGCCTCCTTTAAGAAGCTATATGTTCAGTAGGTTGCCAGTGGAATTGCCTCACTTGTATCACAGAAAAGTTAGGAACAGCACTTCAGAATCTGCATTCCTCTGGACAATCAAAATTTAGGTACAGTCATGCTAATATTCACAACATTTAGATCCAGTTTACCCATATAACCCTCAGCTACCCCATGCAGAGCACAATTTCTTGGCTGCTGAGCAGAAAGGAAAAGTTTACTTGGAAGAAATATACACAGTTTAAAAAGAAAAATCTTTATAATGTTTTTTTGTAGATTTTTCATAGGTAATTATTTCACTAGAGAATTCCAAAGGATAGATCCAAACCACACAAATAGATTGCCATTCCACTTTAGGTTATTTGGTCTGCTATTTCAATACAAGTTTTCCAGAAGGCTTTGGGTCTTGGAGAGAAGGGTTCAGTTTGCCTGCACCAGGCCTTTTGAAATCTCCAAAATGCATTCCTATTCATGTGTATAATGTGTTTCCATTTCAAGACAGAGACAGTGGGCTACAAGTAGGGGTTTTTGTGGGTTTTTTTGTGTGTATGTGACGGTGAGGTTAACAAGAACTGATTTATTTCTCAATATGCTGTTTTCAAGTAGCACAAGCACCCTGGTATTAAAGGAAAAGGGCAACATGAATGTATGAGTTGCTAATATTTTTTACTCTGTGCTACTCGTGCTCTTTCAATGTCTATCGTGCCATGTCTGCAGCTATTTTCACTGGATCTTTATCTATTGTGTGCTTCAGATCATGAAAAGGACACTCAGTAGTGGTATGAAAACTTGAGAGCTGGGATGGAAGGGAAAATAAAACAGTAAAAGAAGGTCTTCAGTTTGCACTGTATTGGTACTTGCTAACTGTTGCCTCGGATTCCTCAGTGAGAGGAAGAAATAGAGGTCAACCCATCAGAGCTCGTTCAGAAGTACACAAAGTGCCAGCGCATCCCAGAAAGTTCTATAAAGCAACAGTTTCAGAAGGGACTTCACATTGGTAAGTAAATAATTCTGCATAGTCCCCATGACTGTCAAATTAAGGTTCTATGATGAATCAGGAAAAACTGAGCAGTAAAAGTAGGGATAGAAAAAACCCCATAAAAGCAGCTGCAAGAAGGCTAAGACAATAAACATTTGAAGGATGTGTCCAAGTATTTTTGGCAATCACACACTGAACACCCCACCCCTTACAGAACTCACCAAGCTGAGAAACTCCAAAAGAATTTACAAACAAGTCCTTCATCCTGAACAAAACTTCAGGCAGGAGTGAAACAATGAATAGGACTACACAGAGTAGCAGGACCACAACAGAGGTTTGTAAGAGCTCTTCAGTTCTTCACAGGTAACATGCAGCAGCATTTCCTTGATTTACCTCATGGGGGTGGAGAACAGGAAGAAGGAAGAAGAGCTGAAATAGTGAAAAGATCAAACGAGAGAAATTATTTTGCAGGTAGACCTTTTGTTTTTTGATGAAGTAGGTACGGTTTTACCCTGATAAAGTAGTCATGTTTTTATCACAGGTTTGACAAGATGCCCTTGCTAGAGCAGCAGCCTAGGAACTCAATGAGAGTTAAACGTCAAATGTTCAAGGCTGCTTTAAAATGGAAATACTAAATTGGAAAGGACAAAATCCTTTTAAAAATCAGGTAGTATTTTCCAGTAGTCTTATTGAGAAGGACTCATTTACTCCCTATTTGAACATTAATACTGAAAAGACTGGCCGCCTTCAGTATGGAATACTTCCATAACACCGCTTTCAAACTGATGTAATTTGTACCTTGGAAAGTGAGCCCTGTGTTTAACAAGGAGAAGGAACACCAAAAAAAACCTGGTAAACCTTTCTTTCAGTACTGGTACCACATCAAATGACCTCTGCCTCTTCCCACCTACCATCCACACTGCAGTGGTGCCAGCCTCTAAGAGAATGAGTGCACAGAACCTCATTGCTGGGTCATTTCAAGTCTCAGAACAATTCCCCAAAGCCTCTTGTTATGTCACCTTCGACTGGGTTACTGGCACAGGCTGAGGAAGTGTGAGGGCAAGAAAAAAGCCGAAATAAAGAAAACAGTACTTGAGCTGACACTATGGAGATGAAAGCTCATCCAGTGCTCTCAGTCTCTGAGACTGGGGTCTTATTCTAGCAGGGTGAGATGGGGATACTCTGAACACATTTTAGCCTTAAGAGACACACTTCAAATTCCTTAAACAGGGCAACAGTGATTTTAATGACCATTCTGGAGTGCAAGAAAAAGGCTGCAGGATTTCACCGCATGTTTTCTGAGTTTCCTTTCAAAGAAATCAGAAGCATGTTAGTTAAGTGCTTCGTAATGAGGCTTTCGGCTCTGTTGTTTTTCCGAACAGCTTCTCTAGGGCCTTCCACATCTTTTATATTAGCTGTGTTTAGATTAACAAAGAACTATCACATGCAGGCAGCCCTTGTTTACGACATTTCATTGCAAAGGAGCAGAGCTGACTGAGGTCATAACTCCTCTGTTTGTCCTGGAGGGCAATGTCTCCACCAGGGTGACAGCCTCCCATATAACTTCCTGCACAGGGAGGAGGGAAGAGGTGGAGCCCCTGATTCCTCTTGTGCTGGCTCCCACTCCCTCAGAGGCAGCACTTCATGCTTCCCAGAAATGACTCCAAGTTCTGGTTGGACACAAAAACTGCTTGTGTCCACAAGTTTGAACAGCACATGGACTACACACAGAACTAAGCTGCTCTCTGTCCCATAAAGAGAAGTGATCCCCCAAAAGAAAGGGAATAGGGGAGTGCATCCTCACTGACATGCAACACCTGAAACTCCACAAATACCTTTACTCAAAGGCCCTTCTTGCTGGGTTCTGTACTCCTGGTAGCCAGGAAATCCCATGGTTGGGCCTGCACAGGCAAGACTTGCTTGTTTTTAAGCAAGAACAGATGAGATTGCTGTGGGGGAGAAGGAGGCAACCCTGCTGAAGCGAGGTCTGCAGAACTAAAAGCAAAAGTCCCATTGCTGCACCCCCTGATAAGAGCAGCAACAGCAAGACTTCCTTTCTATTTCCTTTCCATCACGTATAACTCAGCCTTAACTGAATTAACTGTTTCAGTTTTAACATCAGAGTTCAATGCCCTGCTGCTGAAATGCATTCAGCCAGCGTTGTTTCACTTATACACAAGCTCAGCCTACCTGAGACCTAATTTTAAATTAAACCTGAGCTGAACTCAGTCTTGGCAAGACTGTTGCCGAGAGCTGAGCAAGGTTGTTTCAAGCCAGCGTGTTGGAAGAGACGCGCCTTTATTTGCGGTCTGTCTCAACGCTTGTCCCTGCAGGAGCTACCCCAAGCATTCATCAAGGTTTGTATCACTCTGGGCTTCAAAGAGCCCAACCAGCCGTGGTATCGTGCCCTGCTGCTCCTTTGCGGCGTGCCCAGGCAGGCTCAGCACACACGGACAATGAACCTGGTGGGGACATGCCAGGGCCTGCATCACGAATTCTCCTCGCCTGCCTTCAGCAGACGACTTAGCAATCTGAGGAAAGAAAACAAACAACGAACTCCTATCGAAAGCGGACTTGTAACAGTACTGGAAATATTAATATTAAAAGTAGAAATTTCTAAAGGAATTTTTCAGGTCACCATGTAGAGGAACCTTGATAGGCATGTATGTAGTAAGTAATCATTGTTGCTGTCACATAAAAGCTTAACTCATGCTCCAAAGTTTCAGTTCATCAATTTAGAAGCTACAAGATGTCAGGCTCTCCATAATAACTTTCATTTGGAGGTATTGATTTACAGAAATGCTGTCCATCTGCCTCTCTACATCAAATCCCAAATGGCTCTTTCAGTTCAGGAACTCAAAATAACTCATAACTTGAATGTGCCTCATGTTTTAAGACTTAAGGCACCATCCATCTGAGAACAGGAAATAGTAGTAAGGTAAACAAAACAGAAAACACTTTTGTCAAATTTACAGATACCAGGGGTTGGATTTTTTCTTTCTCCAAGCCTACTTCCCTCTGATACAACAAACATAGCTTTAGGCAGAGGCATGTAGAATATAAGTAAGTAAGTTTCAGAGGTTATGTGACCCTTAGAAATGTCTCTCAATGCAGTCCAGGCTAAGCAACACCTGCCTGTGAAGAGTAAACAAGAGAAAGTCTAAATCAGGCTGAATAGAGACCTGGATCACACCCCTTGGACTGCTTCTGAAAGCTGAGCAAGTGCTTTTAAAGGTACCATGTTCAGGAGAGCTTCACTGAGGGCTGCA
Organism: Platysteira castanea; assembly: GCA_013397175.1. Classification (NCBI taxonomy): domain Eukaryota; kingdom Metazoa; phylum Chordata; class Aves; order Passeriformes; genus Platysteira; species Platysteira castanea. The sequence goes on from VYXC01007776.1 coordinate 42,029, forward strand.
GAGCAGTACAGTCCTGCTGAGGTGCTTCTTCTTCATCTCATAAGTCAAGCACAAATCCTTACCTCTGCAAAACACCAAGCTCTGACTGTTTTGTTTGTGCCTTGTGTACGCATGCTGTCATGGACTTCTGCTGGCTGTGGATAGAGAGACTGAGAACTTACGTATTATTCCCACACTGCCAATGGTTTAGACCAACACCTGGTTTGAGGAAAATGTACCACCTTTACGGGTTTTAATGTTTGTCTCTAGGTGGAAGAAGCGTGCAAAATTCTGCAGGGTAATTCTAGAAACATTCTGCTTTTTTCTTTAGGGAAAAAATAAAAGAAAACAGGAGATTGTCTAGGTTTTTGATGTTCAGGTGCATAGCACGATTTTTTGAACTGGTAACATATGTGTCTGCAGCTACAGAAGCACTGGCTATTCATGGATTCCTTTAGTGTTACCACTCACTGAACAGGGAATGAAAACACACTGCCAAAAATAGTGGGGAAAGGGGAAGAAGGAGGGAAGGGAAACAACACAAAAACTCTGCACAGTAAGTAGGGAGGCATGGCCCTTTCACTCACATAATGAAAAGGTTAATGTGAAGACTGTTAGCACAGAAAGGTTCTGTTTAAAAATCCGTAGTGTTTAAGTATTGTTCTTCCAATCTGAGCTGTCAGAAATCTCCCTCATAATTTCATTTGCCACAGAAAGGTACCAAGTAGAAACTTTAGAAGTGTGTTGCTATTGTGTTTAAAACCTTCCCGACCAAATGAGATCTCAGTCAGCCACACAACAGCATGGCTTTCTGACTCATAACCCTTCTCACTCTGATCTTCCCTCCACTTCAAGCCCAAATGTCGATTTGTCTGTCTTCAATTGCTCACTAGATTGAAAAAGAAAAGACTGTTTTTAAAATACTGAGTCAATTTTGTTCTAGGCTTAACACAGCAGCACAATACAATCTGCAATGATATAGATTTTTTTCTTCCACCAGCTAAGTCTCTGGGGCATTTTATGGAAGCAAATATTGCTAAAAGAGCATTACATAAAGAAAGTTTTAAAAATAGATTTAAAAAACAAAGAGCAATTCAGCATATGCATTACCCATGTGGAGATGGTTTGGCAAATGCAATATGGAATTATTTAAAGTTTGCCCACTGCTTTTTTCTTTTCTTTCCTTTTTTGAGGGGCTTTTTTTTTTTTTTTCTTTTTTTTTTTTTTTAATTANTTTTTAATTAGTTGATTGGTTAGTTTTTTTTGTTTATTTCTACTTCTGGCAACATAACTATGGAAAATACTAGGTTTAGACAGTTATTAATACAAGTTTCTAACCTAGGAAGTTATTCTTTATTTCTGCCTGCTGGTATCTTGCTTAAATACCTTGCCAGGTCATCTGTCTAGAAAGAATGGCCACAAACAAAGATATGGTATTCTCTAAGATAAGTTGGAAAGAATGGAACATGTCACTAAATTCACCGTTGAGTGTGGCATATAACTTTTTTTTGATATAAGCTCATATAATTCCCTGTTGTATGTACTCTTACAAAGGCGATATGACTAAACAAAATGACATAAATGAGGCAGAAAAAGAGACAAAGATTTTGAAGGATTCTTTTTGCTAGCAAAAATTAGCAAACCTGTCACTTAGAAGACAAAATTTTCAAATGGCTGCATCCATTTTTAGTTAGCTAAAGAAATATTTTCAAAAAGGTTAAATTATCTCACTTAAAAAATTACTAAAAGAGAGCTTGTTAAAACAAGACGCAGCTATAGAGGGGGAAGAGACTGCAGCTACTCTCTTGCCATGGGATGGGGAACAAAGAACATATTTGGTGGTGCTGAAGAAACACGGGTGATGGCTGCAGTTCACCAAATCCCCCCCTTCTGCAAATGCATCACTCATGCCAGTGCTTTATACCCAAGAACAGACGTTTACATTTGCATTTACAATTCTATTTGTTGAAGTCAACTTTCAAACATTTGGAGTGAATTATAATATGACCAAATATGGTCACACATTAGTCTCCATGTCCTATGTCTTCACCTCACAAATAGAAAATTATTACAAATTACACTTTTGAAAAAAAAAAAAAAAAATCCAAAAAACATCTAATGGCTGGTAACTATATTGATAATAGGTACTATTTCTGCTGCTGTGTTCTGGATATAATCTTACAGACTGTATGTTTGCAACATCTATTAACCATAAATAATAATCCTTTCTCATATGGTTCTACTTACAGATTTCTAAATCACACAGAAAGCCTGGCTAAAAGTAGCCACATCAGCCATCTTCAACCACTAGCATGTATGTGTACAGAAGTAAGCAATTCTGTGCTCTGAGCAAACGAAATTCTGAATTGCCTTTCAGACTTTTTTTCCTCCCCACACACAAACTCATGTTCCCACAATGCAACTCATTGGAAGAACAGGAAGCTGCAAGTGCATGAAATGTATTTTCTGTGGCGTTTGCAAATACATGAAAGCAAACCATATTATAAATTCAACTTTTTTGGCCACAATTCCAAGTTCATTTTGGAGAAGAAGATTTGCTAAATAGAAAGGACTTGTCTCTGAATCCATAGTTCAGTCATGAAAAGAAAAATGCAGCAACTCCTCCTCAAGACTGCTAAGATCACAAAAAACATCTCTGAAGTTTCAGGTGGTCTAAGATGGCATATATGATTCACTGAAAGATTAAATAAGTTAATTTTCACAGCAACCATCCAATCCCCTGCCCAAACATTCTTCCCCAATCTTCACAGAGGTCAGGCAAAGACCATGACCCTTTTATAGCACACAAAGGTTGCAGAGGGAATGTTCAAAACATTAAGTGAAACACTTTTCTTCTTGGAGTGAGTTGGATTTTTTTGGTTGGTTGCATTTGGGGTTTTTCTGAGGGGGAGCAGTGTGTTTGGTGTTGTTTGTTTTGTGTGTATGTTTTGGGTTTTTTGGTTTGCTTCTTTGGGTTTTGTTTTTTTTTTTTTTTTTTGAAAAAGTGAGCTGAGAAGTAACATAAGACTAGAGGAAGGCAAACTGACCATTTGGCCAGAGCATGGTCCTACAGCATTTGCACCTTACCTATCTCCATTCAAATTAAACAAAGACACAACACTTTATTGCATGGGTATTACTGAAGAGGTTCTCAGTCTAGCAGAAACGTATCATAGTCCACTGCCAGCAACAGTCTAATTCATATAAAACCTCTCACTGTTTTGTTCTCTTAAATACTGTATTTCAGTCCACTAATTCTACTCTCATACTTAGTCTTCACTTCAAACAGAACCAGCAACTAATCCACAAATTATTTAAAACTAAGAGCATTTTAAATGATAGAGAATTACCATCCTTTCTTAACTTTAGACAAAAAGGTAGCAAACATTTGAGGTGGGCAATTAAGAGTTTATACTACTCTTTGTAAAACTGAATTGTAAGTCTTCTCTGTAGTCACATATAAGAACAAGTTAGCATAATACTTAAATCACTGGGCAAATGTACTTCAAAATATTATCATGAAAATAGCAGGGAATCATCTGTCAGCTACACCAAACTGCAGTAAAAATTTAAGTGTAATTTTCAATACAGAATCAGATAAACCCTAATGGGAGTCTTATGGGTACTTTCCTGGAAGAAAGAACATAGCACAAGTACATGGGTGTTGAAAAAAACTCTTCTATCTCTCTCTACATGTTTAAGAATCTAACCCTTGTAAAGTTTACCCAAGTATCCAAATTAAATGTTCAGAAAGATTAAAGACTAAAAAAAATACAAACCCAAAGTGTATACTAAAAAGGCATTAAGAAAACAAAACTTTTCTCCTCACATAATATTGAAAAACACCTGAAAGAAAACGCAGTCACTGGTCACAGCTAGCACAGCTTTATGATAGGAAGGTCCTGTTTATCAAACCTAATTCCTTTTTATAACAAGGTAACCCACCCGGATGACCAAGGGAAGCCAGTTGTTGTAACCTTTTTGAATTTCAGTAAAGCTTTCAGTACTTTCTCTCACAGTATCCTTCTGGACAGAACGTCAGGCACACAGCTGGATAAACACATCGTGCCATGGGTGAGCAACTGGCTCACCAGTCAGGCACAAAGGGCTATAGGGAATGGGGTGACACCAGACAGGTGACCTGTTACTGATGGAGTTCCACACGGCTCTATCTTAGGCCCTGTGCTCTTCAACATCTTCATAAATGACTTGTTTGCAGGACTGGAAGGGATTTTAAGCAAGGTCACCGATGATACAAAATTAGGAGCTGTTGACTCCCTTGAGGGCAAGGAGGCCCTGCAGACAGACCGTGACAAGTTAGAGGACTGGGCAATCACCAACTGTATGCAGCTCATCAAAGCAAAGTGCCAGATCCTGCACCTGGGATGGGGCAACCCTGGATGTACGGACAGACTGAGGAATGAGAGGCGGGAAAGCAGGGCTGTGGAAAGCGACCTGGGGCTCCTGGTCCATGGAAGTTGAACATGAGTCAGCAGTGCCGTGGCAGCCAGGAGGGCCAACTCTGTCCTGGGGTGCATCAGGCACAATATCAACATATACCACAAACATCGAGAGAAAATAAATTTAAAAAGTAGCAAGAAAAATTTGTATCTGAAACAAAGAAAGAAATATTGAGTAGCAGTGCAGTTCTGCTAACTTCTGTGTTCGCTGCTCTGAAATCTTAATTTCAAAACTTACATATTTCATTAAATATGTACCTGTAAGACAACTGTAGATTGAGAAAGAAGAGGGGGAACGGGGGCACTGAGGTTTCTGTTCAATTCAGGCACCAGAACTAGCTAATGAATCAATGAAGGAGGCAGGCAGTAAAATCCTTTCTCTGTAAGGGTGAGAAAGTTTTATATTGCCCAGAGTTGTTAAAAAAACTGGAATGGGTTTAAAGTTAAATCCAAATTTTCACTTGCTATCTTGCAAGCTTTGCAATATCACCATATACCGATTTCATGAACAGCAAATGAATCATTTTTTTCGGCAGATTCTGACTGTGGGAAAGGTTCTTGGACAGTGCAAGGCATGTGACTGCAGAACTTTAAAAATTCACATTAAAATGTGAGTTCATATGATGATGTTATTCCAGCATCCCTTCCCCCGTTTATTGAGCCTGTTCAAATTGCACTTGTATACCCATACATGTTGTTTGCATCTCACGCAGGATCCGCTGGAACACATGGAGTCAATGAAAGCAACACAGTTCAACTTGTGTGTCTGCCAGCTATCCATTTAAACTCACTAGGTACTCAGAGATAAATACAAGTCTGTCTAATTTATATAGTTTTTCTTCTCTGTAGTTCAATGATGGACAAAAGACAACCAAGTACAATTTTTTTTTTTTTAATAAAGATAAAATTACAAAAAAGGTAAAATCAGCTCAGGAAAGGCAAATTACTTTAATAGATCAGTTTAGACATTTAACATAATAACTCACATCCATTTTTAAATACTATTACATAAAGCATGGTGAAGAAAGGAATTTCTGCCTCATAATTAGAAAACTCACAATAACAACTTGCCAAAAAACAGAACAAAGCCATTTGAAAATAAATACAGTCCATGCCAAATAGTACAAAATGAAATCAGCAGTCTCTCTCCATATGAAAACTTTTCTCCTTTTAGGTATTCTTTGACTCTAGTATTATGTTCTGCAGCTGATGAGAGGCTATCTTTTGTTCAAGGGTTGCTGAGCTGTTCTGATTTTGCTCTGTACAAAGGCAAAAACAAACTGGTAAGTTGTTTAATTTTTTAAATTAACTGATTTAGAAATGCAATTTTATATCAGTAGTCAGGATTCTAAAATATTTAGTATTATGAGGAACTGAAAGTGATCTCCACAGAACTAGAAAGTATTATACAGTACTGATGTAACAAACACTCCCAAAAAGATGACATTGGTAATTAATTAGTGTTTACCCTTTGGTGTCTGTCTTTTCACCACTGCTGTCCTTGGCTTTATCCTCCTCCTTGACATCTGAAAAATCAGAAGATTTTAAATATACCAAAAGTTGCAAAAAAGCCTTAAAATACTGAAGAAGTAAAGAGCATGACCAAGTTTATTTTTTGTATGTATTTCTAGCCAGAGGAAACTGGCTTTTAGAAAAAGTCACTAGTTACACATTAAAGTACAATGTTACATGCATCCATCCAAAGGAGCGATCTGGGCACAATGCCAAGTGATTCAGAATGCCTCAAGGCAAGGTCTCTCTTGACTGGCCACAATGACAGCATGCAGTCATGAGACCTGGAGTTCCCCTGAGCTCAAGATGTATCCAGTTCTTAGAAAAATCAAGAGTCCTTGGAATTACATTGTCCTCAGAACCCTATCCGGTTTCTGTTTCAGAGAAAACTAGTTGGCTCCCCCCACAAAAGCAAACAGGAACAAATGTTTTGCCCAACGTGTATTTTTTCGTCTCTATTTCATTAAGTCATACAAATCCCTGGCTCTAAGACTTCAAGCTTGTGGGGAAGAAACAATAACCCTTGCCTGAAAATATTTTACTAGTCTGAATAGCTGTATCTTGAAACTCATTAATTTGAAATAGATTACTTAAATATGATGGAGAAAATACATCATCTCAACAACTAATTAACTGTTAACAGATAAAACATCTGTCTCCTCGTTAGACTGAAATTTGGACTTCTAAAATATAGGACGAAATCACACCACAGTCCTACCTGCTTTTTTGTCCTCAGTCTCTTTTTTGTCTTCTTCTATCCTGGCTTTCTTTGCTCCTTTCTTATGATCTGCAACATTTCGTCGTCCACCTTCCCCTTCATCTTCAGAATCTGAAAATTCTTCATCACAGGCTATGCGTTTATCAGATGCTCGAACTAGAATTCAGATTTATGATATTAATTAATCAAAAAGTCTAACTACAATAGGCCTAACAAAAAAAGAACTATGAAATTAGAAAGAGTACTAATACACTATAATCATTTAATGCTGATAAACTTCATTACAGTTAAAAACACTTATCTTTTAAGATACTCGGGGACTCACAAAATAACTTCTAAAAAATAGTTTTGCAGAAACACGGGGAGAGTGGGAATATTTTAACCATGTATCAAATAAAACATCAAATACTGGAAACTAAATCACAGGAGAAAAAAATAATGCTTTCAACAGTTCAGAAAACGGATAGTGCACTAATAAGAGGTTATAGAATTATTCTAATCACCATCAAAAAAGACTAAAGGAAACTCTTGGCTATAGCTGAAGAACAACTCAAAGTTCATGGAAGGGTTAGTGATAAAGTCACGGGTAGTGTCACAAGTATAGAAAACCTCTGTCTCTTAACAAAAAAGCAAATAAAAGACTTTTCTCCCCCCCATAAACACTGTATCTCACTTTACCTCAAAGGGAAACATAGTTTCTGTCTTTTGTGAGTCACCAAAAAAAAGTACTGTTCCTTTAGTAAAAATTCATTAAGTCTTCTGAAGTATCTATTATAGATTTGAAACAGTCAGGCTGTTCCTTAAGATGCAAAAACACATACTCTTCCAGCACTTCATTAGACCCTTTAAGAGGTTTAAATGTGTACATAGATGCCACCTTAAAAACATCAAAAGTGGCAGACCAGAGGTAAAATTTTTTATTCAGGAAACAAAAGTGCCAGTCTTCCAATACTGCACACTACTACAACTAAGGTTCTGAACAATAAATTCAATACAACTACGGTCATGTTCTATCATGAAAAGATATTTCTTACTAGAAATGCGTTTGTCTGGATCTTCTCCATCCTCGTCTCCACTGTCTTCATGAACAGCATCTTCAGGAATGGCCTGCATCTGTACACCAGGTGCGTGAGGTAACATGCGCAAGTTCTCAAATAAGCGTTGCCTGCAAGTAACAGAGGAGAAAAGTTATTACTACACAGAAGTAGCATTTCCTTGGATTTTTTCTGCAGTTCTGAACTCTGCATTCAAAGTTAACCTGGCTTTGCTTTGGAGTCAGTTTCATTCTTCAATTAAAAAAAATAGCACGCCAAGTTCAGGAAGTTTTCCGTCCCTACGAGATCGTTAGTATCCGCAGTGTACTTGAACATAATTTTCTTTGTACTTAACAAATACTTATTTCAATCAACTTCAATCTTTAATTCCCCACAGGGTCAGCACAAGTACTGCCCACTTGGGCTAAACTGGTGTCAGGACTGCTTTGCTTATAATACGATAGATTATCAAGTTAGATAATACACTATTTTATAGTTTCTTAGAAAGTCAGACACTTAAAAGCATGAAGACTTCCCAACTGTGTGCAGCAATGACAAAAGTAATTCATCTGGATAAGTTTCCTTATTGGCTATTTCAGCAAGAACAGAGACAAGTTCTGTCCTGTCTAAGCAACCTGATGTGATGGATGATATACTCCAAAACACCATGTGCAGGAAAAGGAGAGGATAGTGGGCTTCTTTTGGGACTCAGAACTATCATTCCAAAGTGCAACTACAAAGGCAGGCTTGGCAAGCATCAAATATCAGCATTTGCAACAATTATCTTAGCATCCTTCCACACAATTTGAGGGGCTAAAGAGCAACTGGTGCTTTTTTGGAATCCTTAGAGTCTCTGCCTCTGTTTAAATCACATGACCTGGCAAAGTAGTTTTGCCATGCCAGGGAGCTCCCTAAAGCCAAGTGCCTGTGAAAGCACACAATGAACTGAAGGAGGATTCTCCAAAATGATGGGTCATTGATCTTGTGCCAGCATAAGAATGCGAGATTGTGTGTTTTCTACTGAGAGAGAGCAATCTGTGCCTGGGATTGCAGCAGCAAGTTTTGCAGCCTACTTGCACAACAAAAGCTCAACAACATATAAGATACAGCAAGCAGCCTGGCAGATCACCAGCTGGAGAACTACATTACTACTGAGGAATTTTGTACAATTACATTACCAGAAAATAAGTGGGCTTTTTCACCCACTGCACATTATTAAAAACTAAACCCCCTTCATTTGATTGTGATTGATATAGTTGTGCTATGAACACCCATCACAGTCTATATACCAATCACTTAAAAATTAGTATTTTAACAGCTTTGGTGAATTTTGAGATTTTTGCAAGTTTTTAAGGTTATAGCCTGTTAAAACTCAGGGCAGAGGTGGCAGTTTATTCTTTTAAGGACAAACCACAGTAAGCCAAGAGTACTTCAAGCTAACCAATAACCTCCTACCAGTTCAGCAGAGAATTGATTGTGTATGCATTACTTTACCCCTGAAGGAAAATATTTGTTTCCAATCAAAATGTCAAGATGCAAGGAGGAATAGACTAAGTATCAAGAGTGGCACAGCCTAAAAACACACAACCACCATAGGCTGTCAATGAGCACTGGTCAAATCTTGTGGATTTGTCAAATCACAGCCACTCAATTGCCTGCACACGTATCACTGTCCACAGTTTTGGATGTTCAAGCTCATGTATAATTTTTTATTTTTGCAGCTGACAGCTACAAAGAATGACATTCCTAGTCCATGTTTAGACACAGAGCTGAGAATTAGAAATCCTAATTGTCAAGGCACACCAGCTTCTTTCCTGGCAGGATAAACTTTCTGCAAAATTAGAATGGGAATCCAAGTAAAACAGTAATCTTTTCAGATGCTAGAAAAAGTAAAAATCCAAGCTGGGTCGTAAATTTTCATAGTTATAGTCATGGGACTTCATAAGCGTGCATTCCATTGGAGGAAGAGACTTCCAAAAAACCCCTCTTCTGACAGAGATAAAACACATGTCAAGTCTATTCCAGTACTTATTTTTAGTGAACAGAGAAAGGTATAGAGTTTTCAAAACTGCCTAACAATTAGGCCTCTGGAGAAACATGATCCACACGACCTACTTGATAAATAAGGTAATCACTACTTACTTGATCTTCTCCATATATTCTGGTGTATTCTGATTAGTCATATTTGAAGGACTAATATGAAGCTTGAAGTCTGGTCCAAAATACTCAAAGTAGTCATTGTATGGCAACTCTATAAACCAAAAGCCAAGACAACTTTGTTACCCAAAATATATTTTAAACATTTTAAATACAACAGTAGATTTGACAGGATTTTACTAAGAGAATCATCAAAACCTAAGCACTCAAGCAAGCAATATTATCTGGACTGTTCAGTGTTTTTCCTCTAAATTATTCAATAAATGAACTTAAATTTCCTGGCAAAATACAAAGAGAAAGATCTACTGCAATTCCACACTGAACAACACAATAATGAATTTGAAAAATACTTTAAAAATATACTTATTCAGGAAAGAGAAGATCAACTGATGATTTCTTGTAGCTGTTTTCAAAGTTAGTCCAGTTTAAAAGGTTTAAGTGATCCATTCAAAATATTCCTTCAGGACAAGTTTTAACATTTGTTACTAGGCTGAAAACCACAGCTAGTCCAATAGCCTTGGTAAGTGCTGGACATTGGTTCAGTGGTGCTGACTGGTACAGTCTGTCTGTCTCCCTCCTTATCCCACTTTTTGCATTTGCACAGAAAATGGTCCCCTAACTAGAACACTAAATCACCGAAATGAAGTTGATGAAGAATACATAGCCAGGACAACAGCAGTATTTCATATAGAATTTGACTGTATCCTTCCAGATAAATTAAGAGAAATATTAAAAAAAAAAGTCTGGAGAACCTTTAAGAAATAAGACACTGAAATCCATTTTTAGTTGTGCCCTTTGTCTTTCTTCATTTATGATTATTACAGGATAAGTGATCTGGTTAGGTGAAAAGAAAGCAGACAGGAAGATTAAGTTGCTATTACAACATTTAGAAATACACCGGTATTTCTCAGAAGAGATTAAAGATAACAGGGACCCAAAAAGTTGAGAGGAATGTTTAGAAAATAAAGAAAACCTTTATATATATATATATGTCTATGTATATGTGTAATCCATTGAAAGGGTATGCTAATAGAAAAAAGAAAAAGTCCCAAGATAAGGAACTGCTACTGTGTCTTCAAAAGCTTTGGCTGACAAAGAATATATGTTGACATGCAAAATGGAAAATATGTATCTTGAAAGGCACATTCCAAATAGCCTTTTCTCAATGACAGCAGCATTCTGCTGAAGTCAGATGGAAACACTGAATCCACCAAGAGATACATGGATAGCAAAAGGTTATCAGGAAAGTTGCGGTTCAAAATGCAAACTGCCAGTGATTCACGTACAACAAATCAGTTCAAACAGCAATTTTATATAAATGGCATTCCAAAAACATATCCAGGAGCATATTTGGCCAGAAGTAAAAGGAGTCCAGGATCTTTAGGGATCTTCCTCAGAGAAATTACTTCAGTACTCAACTATTCAAAAGCAGTCTACTATTGTTTTTTCTGGTGTTAAACTTTAAGATAGTTTGTATAGCCAAAATTGAGTGAAATGGAAGAGTAGAAATCAATATACTTTCACAGCTACTTTTGTCAGACAAAATGAAAAAACAGTAGTTTCGCTATGTAAAGTGGACATAGTCAATAATTTCTTATGTACACCATGTCTGTGTTGTAAAACTTACAGATTGACACCGCTACAATCAAACTGCAGTATATATTCTAGCATAATGATGATATATTAGAAATAATTACAAGTAAGGTTCCATAAGTTCTACATTTTGAATTTTCAAAAAAATGATTCAGTCGATTCAGTCATTTAAAGCTTTTGCAAAGGCATAAAAAATGCCCTAAATACTTACATTTATTTAGGGCATAAGATACTGAAAATTTATTGGCTAGGTCCTAGCAATCATTTTCTACAGTTTATTCTAAACTGATGCATTACAGCTACCTACACAAATTTCTGCTGTTTACTTAAAATCTCCCATGATTATTTCCTAATAAAATATTAATTGGAATATTAGTATTTACCATTAGGAATTTCACAATCTAAGGCAACGGCAGTTTCATATGTCCAGCATCGAGCAACATTACGAATCGTGTAGCCTCCTCCTCCTAACATCAGCAATGGCAAGTTAAAAGTCTTTACAACTTCCACACATTTAGCATGACCTGTCAAACAAAAAGAGAGTTGACAACATATGCAAAATATCTATTAAAGAGAATATATAACAAACTATTTAATCAGACATATGCAGTCACACTTAACAAGTAAGAACTGAATTGATTCAAACAGAACTGTCTCCCCCTAGAGCTAAGCACAACCTCACAAGAAGTCAAGACCTACAGATTAGAAATATACAAAACACAATGAACATCATCCACCCCAGTCTTCAGAAACTTCGCATGATGGTCTATCACTGTTGTTCTGAAATGATCTTAGAATGTTTAGTGTTTTGTCTTTTCATAACTGATGTCATACACAGTGACAAATTTAGGGACAATTTCTCAGTCAAATGTAATGGGGGAAGAAGGGAAAACAAAATCAGTACTCCGTCCTTTCTACTTCTAAATTTGAACCTGTATTAGAGGTTGCTAAGTCTTGCTTACAGAGTGAACTGGTGCCAAGACAGTACACACTCCAGGGAGATACAGCATACTGAAAGGCATCTGCAGGAGGCAGCAGCTCTCTTGGTTTCCAAGATATGTAAGATGGAAAAAAATCTGAGCTGTATGGGCAACTGAAGTAGCTTTGCCACCTGGTGCAAATCAAGAAAAGAACCCTGAAACACTGCAGACCCAACAGATACTATACTGCATTTTGTTGCCTACAAAACTCTACTTGTTGCATTAAAAAAAAAACAAACACAAAACCAAGAAAATCCAGAAAATGAATGATTCAAACAGGCTGGATTGAAGGCTTAGCAAAAGTTCACTACATATTTAATATTTTATAATTTAAATAAATAATAAAAAATATTAATAATAGTAACAGTAACACTTATGCTATTTGCTAAATTAACATCTTATCCCAATTTAAAGAATCACAATTTCAGGTAGCAATTTAAGTAATACTAAAAGTAATTAATTCTATGAAAATAAATAAAAATGAGTGCTAACATATGGCTCAGTATAACAAACACCACTATAAATTTAACAGTGCAGTGAGTATTCTCATTTCAATAATACCTATTTTACACCAAACAAGGTGTCTGATGTTTAGCCTCTGTAGTCCTGCTAAGTGGACTACTAACTAGGTTTTATTTGCCTATCATTGTAAGTGTTGCAGACAACTGTTGTCCTGTCATTCCAGGACGCTGCTTTAAAGCTACAGAAAGCCTGTACATAGAAGAAAGAGAATCGTTCGAGTGGCTAGGAAACACATGGAAAACCAAGCTTCTTAACTTTTTTAGATGGACAGAAAGAAAGAGGGAACTCCTGGGTTTCTTTTGGCCATCCCTGTATAGCACAGAAAGAGGTGAATAACCATAGTAAAGAACAAAATCTTTGTGACTCCAGTCCTCACAATGCAAGTGTCTTGAAAAACAGTATGAAGGGTAGAGGTTTCTAGTAAGTAAAAAGTTACAGACAACAAACAGACACTTTTCTGTTTACCTTTAACAGTGAGATTAAAGCATCCCAGCCTGTCACCAGACAGGGAATCTGCTCCACACTGCAATACCACAGCACTGGGCTGGTACATCTCCATTACTTTGGATATAATCTATAATCAATATAAAACAGCAAGTCATTAATTGACATAATGAAAATGTGAAACTAGGAATTTCCAGAGAGCTTAAAAACAAAAACCAAAGCACTCACTGGTTTGAATATCTGTCCATACGATTCATCATCTATACCATCCCTCATTGGAAAGTTGACAGCATAGTATTTTCCTTTTCCAGCACCAATGTCCTACAAGCAAAGATGAAAAATGCTTTAATACAAACACTGAAGCACATAGAATGGTATCATGAAAAAAAGTCTACACAAGTCTGCTGAGCTATTCTGTACCGTTATACATATCTGTGAGGGGTAAGAGGCAGAATTTCCTTGATCCCTATTCTCCCATAAAATCAATTTAGAGTGTAGGAGTTGTACACCAAGATTAAAACAGCAGTAAGTACACTCAAATTTTTAATTCAAAGATTTAAGACAAAAAGACAAATCATAACCAATCAGTTTAGTCTGGTAAAAATAGCCAAGCAAAAAAAGAAGTATGAAAACCAAGAAGAGCAAGGTGACATGCATGTTTTCAGTGTTGCATAGATGTGGACTTGAAAAGGTTTTTAATACCACATTATTGCCCTAAACATAGGATGAGGAAGTAGCTGCAGCAAAAGGGAGAGAAGAAAAATCCAACATGGGCCACTTACAGATGCACCTGAAGAAACTGAGACTTTTTAAATGAACAAAAAAACCCCAACAAACTTGCAAATTATTCTCAGTTCCATCAGACATCAAGACAGGAACTGTAGTAGCCTATCTTATCAGCTTTCCTAGACAATCTATGTATTAAGAGAAAAAGTTTGTTGTTAANAAAAAAAAAAAATCAAGTGACTACACCCTGAATGCAACCACTCCTATTTTGAGGATCACCATAAAACCTGAAGATTTCTGCTTGACACACATTCCCATTTCTTCCCTTTATTTCATCACAAGCACAGATAGAAAGCAATGCAGAGCAGTTTTGTGGAGCAGACAGTGAGAATTACAGTATGGCTGTAAACTATTATCAAAAAGCAGCACTGCAGAAAGAGCACACACTTGGTCCAACATCCTAGAAAAACTACAAGTCATATATAGCATAACCCAGCAACAGAAATACTAAACTTCTCAACACTACCTATTGAAAGGCATTGACTTTTTTCCTCTTCCTGAACAAAGCCTCCTTAGCAGGGAATGCATCAGTAATATGTCACTTTCAGTAACCCCCTTTACTGGGGGTGTGAGGGGGAAGGGACGGAGATGGGCAGGGTGACAAATGGCCCAGTGAAGCATGGACACAACGTTAACAGTTGAGTATTTTTGCCCACAGCACATTATTAACATTTCATAGTATTGCAAGAGGAGTGACACTGAAGACCCCTGCTGAGCTCAACTGGCTGATTTGAAGTACAAGTTAGCCAGGATTTCCCAGAGTGAATCATCTGGGCTTTCAGATGCTGAATTTTCTGAGGTGATCACAGAATTACAGAAGGGTCAGTACTGGAAGAAGGGACCTCTGGAGATCATCTAGTCCAACCCCCTGGTAAAGCAGATTGCACAGGATCACATTCAGATGGGCTTTCAGTATACCCAGAGGAGATCTGACAACCTCCGTGGACTACTAGAGTGCTCCTGTCACCCTCAAAGTAGTTTTTTCCTCATATTCACCTGGAACTTCTTGCATTTCAGTTTACACCCATTGACCCTTATTCATCAGGTGCCATTCTTTCGACACCTACCTTTGAGATATACAAATAAAGCATTGATGAGGTCTACTCTGAGTGTCTTTTCTCCAGGATAAACAGGGCCAACTCCATTAACCTTTCCTTGTAAGAGAGATGCTCCAGTTCTCTCATCATCTTTGTTGCCCTCCACTGCATTCACCCCAGTAGCTACATGTCTCTCTTGTACTGGGGAGCCCAGAACTGGACACAGCACTACAGATTTGACTGAGTAGAGGGGCAGGATCACTTCCCTAAACCTGCTGGCAATGCTCTTCCTAATACACTCCAAGATACAATTGGCCTTCTTGACCACAAGGGCACAACTGGCTCACGGTTAACTTGCCCACCAGGACCCCTAGGTCCTTCCCACAGAGCTGCTTTCCAGCAGGTTGACACCTAACCTATACTGCTTCAAGACACCATTCTTCTCCTTGTCTTGCTTTACAGATAAAAAAAAAAATCATTAAATTTATATTATCCTAAAACACAGCAAAGTCAAATGTTCACACAATTCCCACCTAAACAGAGTATTGCTTGAGCTACTCAAGCAACTTTTTTGTAACTGATACTTGCATTAGATATAAAACCTAAGGAAACAACACAGCATTTTGGTAGCCTCCCATTCACCAACAGATCAAGTTGCCTCAAAGAACCTGAGCTGCTATGGAGAACTATGGTCTCAACTGATCTCTCTGTGTGTAAAAATGACAAAATTTGTGCTATCATCTGAGATATGTAAAAGGCCAAATAACTTACTGAGGACACTGGAAGTTTAGACTGAACGATACATTCAGTAGAAAATAGATGAATGCTGCTAAACTAGAAAACCTCAGATTCAGCTATACTGATGGAGCTGCAACCTCAACATCATCATTTGACACAGGATTTGTTCCTGCATCAAATAAATGCAACCTGATCAGCAAACTAGATCAACTAACTAAAGAATTATAGAAACAAGCTGTAATACAGCCCCCTGACAAAAACAAAGAGCAGATTTGGCTGTTAAAATTGGAAAAATACCCATCAATGGCAGATCAAGTTAGGCAGAAGGAAGCAGCACAATACTGGCCTCCAGAAGGAACACTGACTTTTCAGAGAATTACATCTTCGTTTAGTTCAATTAGCTTTGCAATCTCTGGAGATAGGAAAAAACTCAATGGGGATGCAATAAAGCCTGCTAAACCCTGTATGCAGACAATGCTCATTTCAAAATCCTTACTAGCAGCTCAGAAAAAAGGTTGCCGTGCCTGAGATACTGTTTGTCACTGACACTGATAAAAAAATTAATCCCAAAAAACATAAAATATTCTTCTATTTATTTCAACTGTGCTATGTCTTAGTTCTTTGTTCTGGGTGTGGTGAGGTGAAGAGTCCACAAACTTCTCTGTCAACGGGAAGTGCTGCCTCTAAAAAGCCAAGATATCTAACCCTTAAAAAAAAAAAAAAAAAAAAAAAATTCCAGCCAAATTCAGCAACAACTGCTTGTCAGGATAAACATCCTTGTCTGAGCTGCTTTTAGTTTGAAGCACCACTACCACCTTGTGGCCAGTCAAGTTAAACCACACAGATAAAAACTAATCTGGTTTCTTCCTAAATCAATTTAGAACACAGTTTAACAGAATCTAACCACTATAATAACATTCAGCTCCAACAACCACACTGAAATGAATGCTTTGCACCGCACTGCTCAACTTTCACTTACTCCTGTGCCCTCTGGGTATCATC
Source organism: Platysteira castanea (assembly GCA_013397175.1). Lineage (NCBI taxonomy): Eukaryota > Metazoa > Chordata > Aves > Passeriformes > Platysteira > Platysteira castanea. The sequence goes on from VYXC01007776.1 coordinate 58,991, forward strand.
AACAGACTGGGGAATGCACTTTTCAGGAGTATTAGCCAAAACACAAATATTTGTATCCCATGGATCAATTTAAACATATTAGAAGAACAGTGAACTCTTTCACAACACAGCATTTTTGTAGGCCAACATGTTAGAAGTGTTTACAATTTTTTTTAAAAGTTTCTAACTGTATGCACAGACTAATGTGCAAAGTTGCTAACACCAGAGGAATGACATATCCTGGGAGTGTCTCTGATAAAAGAGGTTTAATTTATGAGTTTGAAGCTAGGAATATATTAATCCTAATACTTGTAATACTCTTTCAAGCTGTGAAGTGGAACAATTTCCTGTTCTAACAGACAAGAGTCTAACATAAGAATGACTAATTTAAAATTAGTATGAAGGGCCAGGAAACTTGGTTTCCATTCTCAGCTTTGCCAGAGATTCTACAACAGCTTTAATGATGATTCTTCATGGGCAAATGCTCCCTCCCTCAGGCCAGCTATAATGCTCAGTACATAATTGCCTATGGGGAATGCTAAAGTTCTTAGGCAGTGAGCATCATGAGAACTCAAAACACACTTCATGACATAAGAAATATTCCAAAAACGAATCAACTGTATTACAAGGCAAAGAGAACATAGTAAATTCAAATTGTAACCTAAGCTTTGTGACTGTTAAAGGGTGATCTGCAAACAGCTACTTCTCACTGTAAGTTCAGAATTGAAATGTACAGATATTTATAAATATACCATACTGTCTTCTCAGAGACAATGCCAAAATCTGTGTGAATTAAACTATTTATATTTGAACAAAGATTTCAGCCTATTTATCCAGAAGTGAAGGTGTTAACTGCATGTAGAAGTGAATAATTTAGTTCCCCACTATCCTGTAGTATTTTTTCCTAAGATTCCTCAATTAATCTATCACTCTAGGCTAAATTTTTTTCTGAAAACTTACTGTTGTATACCATTATTGGACACAGTTATTGTAGCTTAGTGCAAAAACAGTATCTACAAGGAAGACAGTAAGAAGGAATTTATCACCTAATGAAATTTCATGTTCAACCTTACCCTAAGGTCCCCTGTGCCTGGAAAATATTCACCATACTTATGGAATGATACTGTCATGACACGATCTGTGGTATAAAATGCTTCTTCAACACCATCACCATGATGGATATCAATATCAATATACAACACTCTTTGGTGATACCTAGAAAGAACATACAAGAAATCATCATTATCTGTTATATTCATAATATAATGACAGCAAACAAGAAAACCACTAACAAAACAAAAACCCCAACCAGACACTAAAATCCAAGATTACAATTACTGTGATGATTTCGGTTGATGTGACCATATGCTCTTAGAATTCTCAGTACAGTTTGAATAACATTAATAAGTTTATCGTCATCAAAATAAGTAATTTATTTAGTATTTACCACAAACTGTCTCACTCTGTACAAGCTATACCTCGTGCTTCTGCTCACGCCACTTTGTTGTTCACATCTGCTCAATTCACCCCCTTTCATTCACCCCAAGGTCTTTCTTTCTGCCTTCTCAGCAATTACCAACACAGTCTGTGTTCCGTTAGCTCGCAAAAAATAAATACTTCTTTTCCACTGACTTTTCTTTTTCACATCTCCAGCTTGTAGAGAAAGGCATATTCTTAGTTTCAAGTGTGTTGCACTTTATATTTGCATAAATTTATTAGACTACTGTTTATTATTTTCTTAAATACTTCAAATTTCAGGACAGTTTGAGATGGATAAAGAAACCAGTGATTTGAAGCCTTAGAGCACTAGAAACAGTAAGTATCCCTTAAATTTTATGTGTTCCAGTAAAGAACAAAGTCTGTCATCAGAAGATGCATTTTCATCATGCTTTGCAGAGTACTGAGTGAAAGCAGTCATAATTTCAGGGACAGTTTCTCACAGTTACACAACCCATAACTATTTGCAAGATTCCTTCCTTTGCATGCACATTAAGGTAAAAAGTTCAGGATTGGACCACAGAAAGTCATATCTCATAGACTGCAGAGACAGCTCCTGAATATAAGCTGCACATTAAAATGAATGTCTTAATATGTTAATACTGACTATTCTCAGTGTCTTTAGAAACATTTTCTATCTCTAGACTTCCAGATTTCAGCTACTTCCCTCGTTCCTCACCAGCAAAATCAGCTGTCCCCTCACAACAGTCAAATATCTAGAATATTTTTTCTAATAAATGAGATTAATGTGTTGTTAGTAGGGACACAGTCCTCTGAAGCAGTAAAAGCAACACTCAGGACTTGAAATTTTAGTGAAGCATTACTGTTTGAAGTCAATTATACGATCACATTTGCATTACTCCTCATTTTTTATTTTACAGTCACAGCAGCACAGCTGTGATTTCATTATTTATTAAAACCAGCCACATTAACTCATGTAATAATCCAAGGAAGCTCAGTGCATGATCTTCCCTAAATATTCCTGTTTGGTTCAGTAACAACTCAAATGATAAGAAGCAAGAAGACAGAGTGAAACCAAATGGGTGTAAGATTATGAGTACACTGACTGCCCTAAGGGGTCAGGGTAGTGATCCATCTAGCCCACTGTTCTGTCCCCATGCATAGCAAAGGGAGATATTACAGAAATATTTACAGAAAGCAAGTAAGCCTGTCCATTTTCTGAAGTCTGCTACTCTAGTCCTTCCCCACCATCTAGAATTACAGCATATGGTGTTTAACAGGATGCGCTGTTGCTTGGATCTATCTCCTATTAGTTATCTTTCAGCTTGCCTGTAGATAGTTTCCATTAGTTGCCATTAGTTTCAATGTCTTGCTGAAGCCAAACTAGGCAGAGCTTGGAGCTTTCTTAATTGAAAATGTAAAAGTTCAACATGGGCTATGAAAAGTCTCTGAAATAGTAACTACAATCCATATCTTCAAACATTTAAATACTTAAATTTGACACTTTCTATAACTTTAACTTGTGCCTGTCACAAACTTACTTCAGTAACTCAAGGATGGCAAGCACGATATCATTGACATAACAGAAACCAGATGCCTCCGACTTCTTGGCATGGTGAAGTCCCCCAGCCCAATTGACAGCCATGTCTGTTTGTTGTCTGTTCAATTTTACTGCCCCAGCTGTAAAAAGACACACAGAAGAATGAAAGGAAATGGAGTCAGAAATTTCTGATGGCCTTTAAATATGTTACATTAAATCATATTTTATTTTTTAAATAAGTTGATTTAGAACAGATCTCTTACCAATATTGAGATGCTTGATACATCTCACATTTTAGTCTGTAACTGATATATGATTATTTTTTAAATATATTAAAAACCCCTTATATTTACCTCATTTTTAAATGCACTATCAAAATTTTAAGTTGCTGACAAACCTACTAAAGCTATAAAATAGTTGGCAAACAACCTATACTTACCAACAGAGCCTCCAGTTGACAGCTGACAAAACTCAAACAGGCCATCAAATACAGGACAATCTTCACCAACATTAACTGTATAAGAAACAAATTATTTTTTAAAAATATAATTCCAACAGCATCTATATACACGTGGATAACACAGATGCATAGTTCATTCAGCATTTTAACTATTTATTCTCCGTCGTATTTGTCAGGCTAATTTAGGCACTGAAAACAATGTAGAGTCCTAATAGTATAAGATAACTCCAAACTCATCTTTTTTTCTTTTCTTTTAAAATTCTTTTTAGTTTCCATTGGAAAACTTGTCTCCTTGTTCGAAGAAGTTCGAGCATTTTTAGATTTTTGAAGAAATGCTGATTAATATAGATCATGTTAAGAACCGTAGAATTACTTAGAAAAATAATTTGCTGACAATAATGCAACGTAAAGTGGTTACAATACTGCCTTTAAAATTGATATAATAGCTGTCAAACTCTATTCCTAACAGTACTTTGAGCTTATTCCATAATTAAAGGAATAAATTAATAACAGAAAGGGGGAACAGTGAATGAGGTACAGTTTTTACTATCTCCCTCCAAAAGGAAGGAGCAAGTTCTTTTCTCGACTTAAACACATTTTCACACATTGGTTTTTACTTCTCTAGTATTCTAAAAGCCATTTTTTTAGGACGATCTCAAGGCACTTTCACAATCACTTCACAATCTGTGCATTAAAGCCTTATTATTAGCAACAGTATTTCACATCTAGAATACACCCTGTGAAAGAAGAGGCAAAAATCCTTAAATATGCTTGAAGAACACTTTTGTCAAGATGACTGCTTTTAATGGAAAAGTCCAAAATAGTGCAGCTAAAGGTAGGCACATGCTACTCGTTACAATATTTCTCTAACCTCTGTATCGGTGAATCCTGAGCTTCAAACAATGCTAACCGTCAAAGCATGTACACATAGACTTAGCCTGACGTTGGCACTTACATCTCTGCATTTGCTTGCTGTACTCAGACATATTGTCAGGCCTTATTGATCGGAGAAATTTGATGTATTCATCACTATGGTACTTGGTCATTTCCTCAGCAGTTGCTTTGTGAGGTCGCTGATAACAAGAACAAGTTAAAGAAATAATCAGAGTGCTTTGCAAATTCAGCTAACAATGTGCTAAAACAGACAACTTGAAAGAAATCCCATCTCCTTTGAATGGATAATAATGAAAGGAAAGCGATAGTAGTGGTGTTTCACATAAAGCAAGGGCTACTCTGTTGTGATATACAACTGCATTAAATACTGCTTCACTTCTAAGTAAAAGAGCTCTGAATACACTATTTAAGCATTCTCTATTTTCACTTCCACCTCTCTCCATTAATTTGTGTGACAATACTTGAAACCCTTTAAAAGTAACTTAAAATGCTTCAGTGGATATTCTATTGCCTATACTTACATAAATTTCCATTTTTCTGTATAAGCCATAGTTTAGCAGCAGGTTGTGAGTCATTCGGATCCTGTGAGGTTTCATTGGATGCCCTTGTCCATAGTAATAATTTCCAATATCACCTGTTAGTAATACACAAAAGAATAGCTATTCATATTACAAAACAAGTTTCATTGCCACTTAAGAATCATTCTCAGAAGATGAGTAAACAGGTATGATTCCAGAAAATAAACAAACCCCACAAAAGGAGTACTGTCTACTTCAAAAAGAACACAAGGGAAACAAACTGTTGTATGTCAGAAACAGAGGGATAAAAAGAAGCCAAAGCTAACATTTTTACTACAAGCAGACAGTAGTGGGAGAGCAAAGATAATTATAAGACATGGTTTCAAATCAAGAGTGAAGTTCTGGCCCAACAGTGGGCCAGAACTGAACAATAAAATGGGAAACAATTGGAATTAAGAAGAGACACTGCTGATGACATTACCACATAGTATCACAACAGAGGCTGTAGTAAAACCTACCACTCTCATGAGCTTACTCTACTATACCATTCTCAGCCTGTCCTTAACTACTAACCCTAACTGTTACATCCAGAAGTTAGCTCCAGATCCATTGTGGCAACCACATGCACAAATATTCCCCAGACACCTGCTGCTGGAGAACCACAGTAGTTTAACAAGAACCTTATAATCCAGATTAGCCTCTGTTAAATTGGAGACCAACCAATAGGTACACAATTAAGATAACAAATTTGACACTCATCTCCAAGAAAGGAATAGCTGCTATCATGGGCTAGTAGTAAGTTTTCTTCTGAGCTCAGATATTGTTAGAACACACACAACCCCACTTTGAGCACTGACATTCCCCAACACACGAACCATTTTAAACAGAACTGTTTCTGGAAACAAAAACAAGCCTAAAAGTTATGTTCAGTTGTCAATAGCTTTCAGCAGGAGATTTCTATAACAACTCCTCATAATAGCACCTTTTTTTTTGCGACCCAATTTCCCAATAGGATTACTGAACTTTACCTTCTTGAACTTTTTACTTTTCTTTCACATCCTTCAACATGCTCTGCCTTGTCCACTGGGAACAAAAGAAACACTATTTTCACAATGTCATTCTATTTTGTAAATTTTATCAGTCAGAGGTAAGAAGCAGCACCACTACAAAAGAGCTTTAGTTTCACCTCTTCAACATGAGCTTCATGGAGGAAGGGTAAATGTCAGCTTGCAGTAGCATCACCAACTACCAAGAAAAACAAGTATTACAGTAAGATTAAAAGTTTCAAAGCATTCTAAAATCCTTCAAGGTTTCAGTTTTCAAAGAGACAAGGAGAGTAAGGACAGTTAAGAAAACATATATAACCTAATGTAACATAAGATGATGTTTAAAAAAATCTACCCTTCAATACCTAGCTCTTAGCCATCTCATAACAATAGAAATACCAAGTTTTAACATTAAGTTAAGAACTTTGAAGAGTTTGGACCTTCTAACTTGGGCACTTAAGCGGAAGAACAGCACTTTTTTTTAGTTACTTATTGCAAGCCTACAGGTTTGGTCACATGCAGGTCAAGAGCAAAAGGTATTAAGAGTATAAACAAACTCCTTCCTTCTAGCAAAAACATTTTCAAGCACTTTACAAAAGAATACCTTATATATTTGATGTTTAGGAAAAAATCTATCACGGCTCTTTGAAACTAATGCCTAGAAGATGAAAACCAGGCATTTACTAGCTCTACTTTAAGTTTTGAAGTTACTGATAAATCCCAGATTTTAAAAAAATCTTCAAGCTAGTAAGAGCTTTAAATTTTGAGATTTTTAAGAAAATAATGACTATAAATACTGTGATATTATTTAGGAAACTTCATTACAAATGCATTTGTGGTTTTAAAAATGGGTGTTTTCACCAGGTCATTTCAATTTTAACTACTTCAGCTTCTATAGTCATCACTGACATTTTATTCAGAATGCTGATGTATGGGAAAGCAGACAATTAAGAATTATTTTTTATCTTATATATAATGTAAAGTCTATTATATTTTCCCTAGGAAATATAGAAAAAAAAATTAACAAGTTTCCCAAATACACTTGTAACGTATCCTTCAATACACTGCAATTAATCAACTAAACAAACTTTAACTTATGCATATTCTGTATACCATATACTGCAGCATATAGTTATATAAATAAATGAAGCATGTTTTTTAGCTTTCATTTATATTTTTTTTTACCAGAGAAGAGAATTTTAAAAGAACTGGCACACTGGTAAATTTAATGGGAGTTTTATCTGTCAAGTAGAAGATCTGTAGGTGAGTATCTCGCATAAGAATATTGATCCTTCTGCATTAGAGGCCAGCAGTAGCAACTAACAACAGATATCAATATAATACACTTTAGCAACAGGCAATAGAATATCATCTATATCTTTCAGGTCTTAGCATCACCCACAAAAAAAAAGGTTTTGGCATTAGCCTCATAAAAAAAAATTCTTGAAGTATATGGTCAAAAAGCCCATTAAGTTTCAAGGGCTTAGTGATGCCTGTGTAGGCAGGGGTGAGGAAGGAAAAGAGGAAAGATCCTCTTTCATCATTAGCACCTTGATTTTCAACCAGCATCACAAAGGGGACTCATCCCGGAGACATCATACTGTGATGGAGGGAAAGTTGTCAAAAGTCTCTCCTCCTTTACCTCGTGAAGAAGGTGGTGCACTTCCTGGTACAAACACTTCATCCACTGATCCTGAAATTCATGTATCTATTTTTTATATGTCACAGCCTTACTGGAGCACTTTGGGAAGAAAAGCAAGGTGTACCAAGAGCTAGTATGCATGAGGATGGGACACCTCACTCAGGGAGCTAAAAACCTCTGCAGAAACCTCTGCTAGACTAACTCTGACTAAAATACATGTATAGATGAGAAATAGGTAAGTGAGGTCAAGCTTACAAGACTATTACTGCAGATAGTATGTGTACTTGACTCTATACTTACTAATATAAAGGTAAATTCTTATTAATATAAAAGTAAAAATCATACAGAAGTGTTAGGAGCACATTTACATCACTTACCAGTGTGAGAGCACATGGAAAGCGCAAAAAAAGAGAATGTAAGTGAATGAAGAAGAGGAGGGAAAAAATGCAAAGTAGGATTTGTAGAAAATTTGCAAATCGATTAATCTTTCACAGCAAGGCTTCAAAAACTGAAATTTACTGTTTTATACCAGTAAAAATGCCAGCTAAATGTCTCCCATTAAGAAGTAGCAACATATAATCTCTGAAAAGTTGAGTCCTTAATTAAAGTGCCCATTTAATGCTAGTAGGAGTTTACTGTCCTGCACTGTTCATTGTGTGATACAGAAGACCTACCTGACAATTGTTACATACACTGTCATGTTATGGCTTCAAAAATATACATATATATGTACATATATAAAAATTTTCTTCTTAATTCATGCAAATTACATGCCAAAATGATGAGAACCATCAAATAAAAATAAACCCACGATTTCTTTGATGAGCATAAATTTTAGACACCCACTTCTCTATCTGAGACTTTAGCAAGGCCTATAGATAATATTCTAATACATAAAAAAATATAAGAGGCTACATGCCCTAAAGGAATTTTAATTCTGCTCAAAACCCCACAACTAACAAAAGCTATGTCCCCAAAAAAGTATTAGTCTCTCTAGTTACTACGACATACAGAAAAATAACATTTAAATTAAATTTACCTATTAAAAAGCAATCTCAAGCGACTGAACAAAGAGACAAGAGATGACATCTACACTCATTTTTTGATACTTTGTAACTTGTAAGTTACATTACTCTATACCTTTGAACAGATAAACTGTTATGTACCTGGACCATATCCCTGCTTCTTTTAAGTACGATTACCATGAAATGATGAGGTGTTTCAGAACTGCATTACGTAAAGAAACCTAATCTCTACAATAGAAATCACATGAAAAAAACATATCTTAATAGCACTAGTTACATTGAATTGACTTCAGTTATACTAAGGAGTGAACTCATGTAAAGCTGAATGCAAAAGAAAAGATCATCAATGGCTGATGAGTCCAACAAACAGCTATTCAAAAAGGCCTAAAATTACTGCACTAGTTTCTGAAGGATTGGGCATTTTGTTCTGGTTTTAAAATTATGCAGACAGCAGAAGAGTAGCAAAGATCTGAGTTTTGAGCCCTGAGCAAAGGCTGGACACCATCATCATGTTTGGAAGGCACTGCACAAAGTACTGATGAATTTCCAGAAAACACTTCAGTTTAAGTTCATTTTATCTGCAGATGTAGGCTAGAAGTACTACTTAAACAATAGCCAACTACAGTAACACACTGCCCTACTAAAACAGGTTTAGTCTCGTCTTTATGGGTGGAACCAACCACACTCTGATGCAGATCTCTCAAATTTTTCATGAAGGTAGAGCCTTTTGAACACCCACACTAAATTATGCGCAAGCAGCAATCTAAACAATACTGCTAGTGCACTGGCATGGAATAAATACACATACTCACTGTAACAACGCTGGTTGCCGCGCGATTCTCTAGAACTGTGCTTGGCTGTACAGGAGCACAGAGCTGGAAAGACCATCTGGGGCCTGTCCTCATTGCTGTGGGCAACTCTACAACACCTTGGATGAGCTAAGCTATCTGAGCCACAATGTTGCAAAACCATAACAACCTGAAGATACATGGTAAGAGACTAAAATAAAAGCTATGATATCCTTCCACATCTAGCATGGTTCTAAGCAGTGTGAGGAGCACACTTTGCTAAGCTAAGGCTATACATATATTAAGATTAGAAGTATTTATAAAAAATATTTCAAATAAGATCACTAAAGTATTTTAATTCGTATTTTAATTAGCTGCTCCCATAGTATACTGGTTTAAATTTAAATGAAATTCCTGACCTGAGCATGATCGCAAGCAATGATGATTCTGCAAACTGGATGTGGTTGACTGTCTAGTACAAGCAAACTCGAGGTAATGAAATCGAACTACTCAAAGTTTGGTGGTTCCAAGTACAGTATGAAGGCTATTAAAACTACTGATTTTCAAAAAAACCTTAATAGCAATACACTCTGAGAAAGTGATAGGCTAATTTAAAAAATCAGTCTTAAATGATAATCACACCAAGTTTCACAAAAAGCATAGGGAAGTTTACTGCATGAGGAAGTTTATTTCATCTCAGCAGATAAGTGTATATGTTTCTAGAACTTTTCAAGACTTTTTAGTCTATAACTTTTAAGAAACAGAGTAAAAGTATGTATGGAGAGCCAATTATGATCTAAAAAAGGGGTAGTTTACTTCAGGCATGACATCCCTTTAGAGATACACCATTACTTCAGTATTTTTTTGTTTTGGGTTATTTAAGGCTTCAAACACTCCCTTTGTTGCAATTCAAAGGCTTTGCTGGTACAACAGTTACAAAATATTCAGAACTGCCAGATGAACCACACAGTAGCATCAGGATATTTATTTTAGGTGTTAACTCTAAAATTTCTTCTAACAACTCTATTTCCAAAAGACATGTAAAATAAGTGTTAGATTTGGCAATAAAAATAAATGAGACACCAAAAATATTCCAGAACTGTTTCTCTCACATATAAAACATTTATTTTAAGGCACAATAGATACTATTTTCTCTACATTATTAACTGCATTTATCCTAGTCTACATACGAGCTACAACTGCTTTAAGTCGCCATTATCCTGCCACCTCCAAACTTGTTCCTCTTCCAGTTTCTCCCCTCTCTTCAAAAGTATCGTTTTTTTGCCGTTAAGGGAATCTAATGCTAGCATCGAGTACCAAAATCCAGTAATCACAGAAAAACAATATATCAACACCTAGTAAACTACAGCCACCTGGCTTAAAAAAAAAAAAAAAAAGCAAACTGATTTTTAAAAAAGCAAATATCTGCAGTGAGAAAGCTTCTAAACTATCACTGCTGTCTTTCTTTCAACAAGGCAAAAAGTGATTCCTCTTCCCTAGGAAAAGTAAGATCCTAGACTCACCAAAAGTATCCCTAACAGGGGCCTCCTTTCCCCTTTAGGCTGAACAAAGAACCAGTGCTAGCAACAAAGAGAAGGGGGCGGCAACCACCACTCTGCCTCCTTTAGTGTGGTTAAAAAAAAAGCCAAGACAGGCCCCACAAGATCTGCCATTGCCAAAGAATGGCAGGTTTGCTACAGCAATACACCCTTTGATATCTTGAGTGGGTTTAGCCATTCATCTTCACGTCCAAAATGGTGAAAACACCAAAGCACTACGGCTGAACATCCTCAACCTCTGTTTCCTGGCTACTACAAAGACCAGCCTCAGATGCAACCGTACAAGATTGTTACAATAGGAGGCAATTTAATCAAAGCTCTTAACTAATCTGTCCTTCGAGCTTACTTCCCGCTACAAAAAGGGCAAAACAAACTCAAACTGAAGAAGAAAACAAAAAGTTCTTGCTGCTGTGGCCAGAGAAAACCGCAAAAAAACTGCTGAAAATATCTCAGACCAAGCACAGGCTTCACATACTTTTTCGCCATGACTGACAATGCAGATCACAAGCCCCTGTGTCCCCACCAGACAAGTGTGCAAACTCCAAAGGGCCTACATGCAACTCAAATCTCACTATTATTAAACACCCACGCACACAACTTTCCGCGTTTTGGAGGAAGGGAGGCTCGTGGGAGCCAGACCTCTGCTCTGATCCGTGTTCGGTTTGGGGATTGGGGGAGGAGGGGGCAGAGTCCCCCTGTCCCTCGTACCCCAGACCTCGGTACGGAAGCCTGCGGCAGGGAAAGGCCTCAGCTCAACAATCACCAGGTGCCGGAGCTACACATGGCCTGGACTTTCTTTGCAGGGGAGGAGCCAGACACAGCAGTGACTCCAACGCCTCCCTGCTCAGCGGATGAAGGGGAGTGTCTCAACTTTTCTTCTTTTTCTTTTTTTTTTTTTTTT